>VWZL01000430.1:1473638-1532688 GCA_013396915.1 Stercorarius parasiticus | reverse complement strand
TTGTCCACCAGGACTCCCAGGTCTCTTTCCACCGAGCTGCTCTGCAGCAGGTCAGCCCCCAACCTGTACTGGTGCACGGGGTTATTCCTCCCCAGGTGCAGCACCCTACACTTGCCCTTGTTGAATTTCATAAGGTTCCTCTCTGCCCAACTCTCCAGCCTGTCCAGGTCTCTCTGTATGGCGACACAGCCTTCTGCTGTGTCAGCCACCCCCCCCCAGCTTTGTGTCATCGGCAAACTTGCTGAGGGTGCACTCTATCCCCTCATCCAGGTCACTGATGAATATATTGAAGAGGACTGGAGCCAGTACTGACCCCTGGGGAACACCACTCGTCACTGACCTCCAACTAGACTCTCTGCCCCTAATCACAACCCTCTGAGCTCTGTCTTTCAACCAGTTATCTATCCACCTTACTGTCCATTCATCTAACTCACTCTTCCTAAGCTTCAGTTATACAGATAAAAAAAGGTCTGTTTCTATATCTGAAAAGGTCCATTTTCTGTATCTAATAGAAGTCTAAAAGCACTATTTCTTTTCCATTATAAGTACAACGCGTGCTGGGACTTCTCATGTATGCGAACACACTGCGCTTCCATCTCTCCCACTGCGTGTTGAAGTTGTTCCATGTGGACACATGTGCAACAAGACACGGAACTAAAAGTTATGTGTTTTTGAAGGTACGTATCGTAAAGTATTCTTTAATACATATAAATAAAAGCTCTTAAACCAAGTATGCTGGTGGTATACAGAGTAACAGGTTTTCAGCAGTATATAGCTCTTTAGGTTCCTCAATATGGAATTCTACTGTTAAATAAGACTTTCAGGAAAAAAGTGAAGTGATTCTCCATGGTGGGGTCACAACTAGAATGTTCTCCATGAATATTGGCTTTGCAAATATAACCCCCAAACTCCCAAATAAAGCAGATGTAAGGAAATCTGCAGATTGCTTGGAAACGTGCACATTACAGTTCACTTCGTAACTTAATACAGCAACATTCCTCTTAAACCACACAAAAAAACCCCCAACTCTATAACCACCATGTGACACTGCCAGCGGGGAGACCTGAGCGCAAAATAATCCCTTTCTCTCACATTTGACCAGCGGGACATACCTGCACATTATTCAAAAAAATAGTTCCATTTGCCCTTTGCCATTACAATAATATTCTGTATAACTGAGTGTCAAAAGCGTTTGTCCCACACAGCCTCAGGGACCACAGCTAAACTTCATACAGTAGCTCCTCTCTCGCAGAATTATAAATTTCAATAAAACCTCGCTTCCTTTTTTCTGTTTCCTTTTCTTGTTTTTAAGTCGCTAGTATTTGCCTGGAGGAAATTATGAAAGGGAAGTCCTTATCCCATTAAAGTCAAGCACCTAGCAGGGATGGAGAGACAGGGCTAATGAACAGGACTCAGACATCTCTGAGGTTTTAAAGTAAAGACCACGTAAGCTACCATGATCCACAGGAAAATCTAAAAGCAACTTCCAATAGGAGCCACCAATTCTTTGGAGGATGCAAGCAACTAACGCACCCGTACAGCAATACAGCTGGTAATGTTTGTCTTCACCTGTGGCACAGGGATCTAAACTCTAATTTAGCTGAAATGCTGCACAGGTAGCAAGGTTCACATCTAACAGCCTCTCCAAAATGCCTTCTATACGCACAGATTAGAAAACACAAAACACTGCTGAATGCCAGGCAAATGCGACACCACACAGAGACACAAGATATAATTTTCTTCGATCTCCCGGGGCACCGGGGAAGGTGCAGCTCCCTCGGAGCCCTACCTGGCATCCCCGCTGCCAGCCCCTGCCCAAAGGCCAGGGCGGAATTGACGGCCGCAGCAGCCACCAGTGGATCAGTCTGCTGTCCCTGCTGGTTCTGGTTTGGGGTCAAAGGACGCTGACTGGCTCCTCCGCGTAGAACCTGAAGAAGACAGAGGAACGGCCATCTGTTTATTTTGGGACCCAGGAGTAAGGCGCAACCACCAGACACTTGCAGGAGCAGCAGCAACCATCAAGTGGTGAGTTCTTGCACAACTAGCATGTGACAACCCCTCCCCTTCCCTGGGGACAGAGCTGCCTTCGTCACCACAAGCCCTCACACCTGGGAAGTGCAGAAGACCCGACCTTAAAGACCATCCCGTTCCAACTCCCCTGCCCTGGGCAGGGACACCTCCCACCACACCAGGTTGCTCCAAGCCTCATCCAACCTGGCCTTGAGCCCCTCCAGGGATGGGGCAGCCACAGCTTCCTATGCAACCTGGGCCAGGGGCTCACTGCCCTCACAGCAAAGAATTTAAATAAGACATCCCCTCCCAGGCTTACTGAGCATGATCTGGAAGCGTCTCATCATCTGACCTCTTTCGTTTCTTGATCTACCTTCAATCCTCATCCTTTGTCAGAAGCGTTTGCAGCCATCTGCCCCATCCCAGATGACATTTGGTCTCTGCCACAGCAGCACTGCTGAAAGCCCACTTGAGCAGAAACCTTAAGAAGCCCAACTTAGGGGCTGGGGGCCGATGACACAAGGTGACATGGCTTTTTCCAAGCTTCCAGCCCCCGTAGAAAACAGCGACCCAGTGACATGGCATGACACTTACTCATTGGAAATAATGACCCAAGATCACACATCGTCTTTTATATGTAGCTCTTGTGGTTGAAGCACACGTTGCTCTCCAAAGGGAAGATGGTAAACTGACCTTTCCTGTAATTACCTGCGACGGGCTCTGTTTGCAAAAGCCTTTTTTACTCAACGTGGTGATGCAAGAGTCGGCACCCACCAGCGAGGTCAGTTTATTAAAAAAAGCCGTCCTTTGGCACTCAGCATGCCTGCTTGCAAAAAGTAACACCAGCTATGTCACCCGGTAAAGTTATTAGAAGGCAAAAATGAGTTTGTGCACTGAGAGACTGGGAGAGGACACTGGAGTTAACGGATTTCAATGTTTATCCCAGTTTGCCATCGCTGCCATAAACTCTTCAGCCTTGGGAGTCTCACAAGTTGCAGCTGCTTGAAAAGCAGGCGCTGGGCAAGGGCACCGCACGGAATACACACCATGGATGGCAGGTTGCAGGAAGTGAAATCTTGGCATTTTTTATAAATACGCTATTAAGATGTCTTAAGCATCACACAAATCAACTGTCCATAATCATAGCTCCGGGTTTCCAAAACATTTGCTTCAGCACTTCTTAGACAAACTTCATCCAAAAAATATACACTGTATCCTCTTACAGATGGCAGGTTTGCATTCCCAACAATACCCGCGATCCCCACTCACACCTGCTTCACGGCTATAAAAGTAATGAAAAATATCATAGAGGCTACTGATGATCAGTAGTTTTTATTTTAATAGCCTAAGCTTTTGTAGCAGCTCTTTTAGCACACACCTTCCGTACAGGGAAAGGCTCCCGGTCTGAATGCCACAGCGTAAATGGCTTTTTCACCCTCTCAGTGCCGCTGTACCCGCGCCGGGGTCTGTGCAGGAGCTCTGCCCAATGCCCTCCCGCCCGCGACCTGCCAGCTGCAGAGGTTTGATCATTAACTTCATCAGGAGCAAAGTGCTCTCCTCCTGACCGCTGCTCCAGAATCGCTGGCGTGAAAATTCACTGCTTTTATACCCTGAAAAGGCCTTACAATATCACCAACTGTGGTTTTTGCTTTAGTTTTTAAAGCAGAAGCTAATAAATTCAGCTGCCAATCGCTATCTACTCTAATCGCCGTCTCAAACACACGCAGACCAGAAAGGAAGGTTTTGTGTTACTAGGAAAAAGGAGCCACCTCGCTTTTTGGGAGGATAACAAACCCATTTTGTTTCCAAGCAGGAAGTACCATGGGACAGAGGCTGATAAAACTGTATAAAGCCAAGGTCAGGCAAGGACCAAGCAGCAGCCAAACCAGCCGGGGCCATGCCGGAGAGCTGGCCAGTTAACAGGAGCCCAAGGCTGCTTCCCGATATCCATCCTACGGGCCTTGCTGGGGTGGGGAAGGAGAAAAACGGAGCGTATCCAACCACCCGGCCAAGGGGAACAAGAACCAAAACAAGGATGGTGGGGTGCCGCTCATCCTCCCAGCATTTAACTTCATTACACAGGTTTAGCAACCATCAGTTTCGTCTGAAAGTTTGGATTATTTTCTTTTTTAAATGTTGATCTAAATAGCAGGCCAACAATTTCCGCTCCCATACAAGTCTGTAAAACGTTTGAAGATGGCTTTTTGTAACAGTTAAGGAAGAAAATCATTGTGGTCTCTTAATTCTTGTACCAGTCTCTCAGTTTCCACCTTCTGCTTGATTCACATTTGTGTCATCTGCATCAGAGGTACGACTATGATTAAATACCAGACCTTTAAAATGCTTTAGTTAAATTCCAAGTATAAGGCTGGGGGGGGGGCAGGGCGAGAAAACCAAAAACCCTCAAACCTCAACAAGAAATTACAGAGCGATTCATCACAAACCTGCATAACAATTTTCAACAGAAGAAAAAGTCCAGGCTATATAATCCAATCTGCCGTCACTGCCCAGGGATTAAGGCAGAAGAGGTGGATGGTGCAAACCCATCAAGCACACATCCTTTACAACATATGTAAGGAAAAAGTTCCCTTTATCAGCTCCCAGTGTGAACTCTTCATTGTTTTTTTTTTTAAAAAAGCAAATACCATTCAAACAACAGCTACCCATCTCAATGTTCATCTCTAACACACTTAAAGGGGTAACAGCAGATCATATGGAAAAACCTTCACTAACTTCATCAATTTTGTCTTTTTAGGTGTCAAATTCTCCAAATTTTTGTGCAGACTAAAGCAAAAGAGCTGCACAGTTTGCCTTATAAAAACAGCAAATTCAGTGTTTTCTTTTTGCAACTCATCTTCTGTCTTCAAGTCCTCACATGGATTCCAAACCAATTCATTCTGCTGTTATTTTGACCCTTTTAAAGCTAGTCTTCATCGAAAAAGCATCCTCTGCTGGACTGTAGTATAAGATAAGAACACGCTTATTGACATTTAGTACTTGACACAGGTTTTCGTTGTTGCTGTGGCCTTCAAGCTGCAGCGATGGGCATAAGAACTGAATGCAAGATGATGATTTCCACTTGCACACCAGTTTGCTATGGCGTCACTCAGCAGTGTTTACGAACCGATGAGATTATTTGTTTTGCAAAGCATTAACAGGCAATAATTCACCACCATGAGTGCATGTGTGCTATCCTCCACATGCGTGATGCTTAAATGACATAACAGAACGTACAGATGTTTTTTCTCCTATTTTTAAGAGGTCAGGGTCTCTTGAGTGTTGGCAGTGGTCATTGAAAAAAACAAAAATAAATCAATTTAAAAAAAAAAATCGGGATTCTTCAAAGCTGCTGTGTTCCCCGTAAATGATTTGACACGGAAAGCATCCCAGCCCTTACCTGTTGCTGGCCCTGCTGGGTTTGCTGGGTGGTCTGCTGATTTGCTGAGTTCGTGGCAGCGGCAGCCGCTGCAGCTTGCTGCTGGAAGAGACTGGCAGGATAAACTCCCCAGGGCGTAACTCCATAGTACTGGTGAGGAACAACCGCCGGACCTACAAGGGGAAGGGAACCAGTGAGCTTCTGGAGCGTGCCAAGCCTTACACAGAAAACTGCCACCAAAAATACCTGCTCATCACGTTTGGTTTAACAAATCCTATTTCAAGGTGATCTGCTTTAAATCTTTTGCAAACACAGAGGGATTCTGGCATTTGTATTATTCATTTTTAAAAAGCTTAGAAGTCAGGCCTGAAATTTCGTCTTTACTTGCTTTTACCTTATTGGATGAGGTCAAATTCTGCTACCAGCGATCCTGCTGAAATTCTGTGCTTTTATTGATGTGCCCTAATTCTACAGTGAAGCAGCAAAACTTTACCTCTAACCAAAAGAGAAGGAAACTTGTTTAAGTACAGATATACAAGTCCCTTCTAATCTCAGCTGACATTCACAGCTCAATAGTATCTATTATTTAGCTCCCCAATAAATTAAAAAAAAAAACAAACCTCTTTGCATCTGCATAGCATTAATTCTCAAGCGTTTAAAATGTTATTTTTCCAGCCACTCCGTCCTATTTTGCATTTGCAAACCACCATAAAGGAGATCCTGTATCTTTCCACATTCCCCCTCCTCCTCCAACTTCAGAGGCTTAAAAAAAGTACATAATAATCTCGGAGAGCACCAGAAAAAGCGGAAGTTTTGAAGATTCATTGTGTTTTATCAAGTCTCAGGACACCGCACACTTAATTTGGCTATAGCAGAACGGCAGCCTATATCCTTAAGTAATTCTAGTGGCACAACGCTGAGGGAGCAGCGAGCACTCTGCACTGGAGTCCCTCCCACCAAATAACATGTGCATGAATTCAGTAATATTTTTTAATATGTCTGTTGTATATCTTTTGGAAAGGTCATCAGAAAAGTAGAAGCATTTCCTTTGCTCTTCAAATACATCACTTATCCCACGGGTTCCTTCCCCACAGCAGGAGTAACTCCAGGCACACTAGTCTTTTTGAGGTACAATGCCACAGTCGTATTTGACACTGTAGAATAAACAAGTCTAGAGAATTTGAACTACATGCTTGTTCCTATATGGAGTAAAAATAGCTCCTGTTTTAAGGGAGATCCTTAGCATCTGAGTTCTAACCAAGTCATTTTAGTACTGCTGTTAGTTATGTCTTACAGTAACACCCTGCAAGGAGAACAAGCGTAACGCCTGTGAAGACTATAAGTGTTCATCCCAAGAGACTTAAAAACTATTCCCCAAAAAATAACGGATGACAGCAAAAAGGGAGATGCAAAAAGATACTGCTGAGTGTAAGCGTGGGTATGACAAAAAGGGAAAAATCCAGGAAGTACTTTTTTCTTTTGGTTTTGGTTTTTTTTTTTTTTTTGTGCAGTAACACGTGCTTGTCTCAAGTGAACTACTACAGAATGCAAAAGTGACCTGCTGCGCACCAGTCTGGATCAGCTCCTGCTCCCGCAACCACTGCTACCCATTGGCGAGATGCAGCAATGCTTCAAGACACCCATTTCATCTTTAATCACAAATATTAAATTCATATTTCAAAAGTGTAATAGTTACTCTCCTTTATTATTTTGTTTCCAAGCACTGTACTTTCCCCAAATTTAGGGGTTTGTAGCGTCATTAACACGCATGCCCAGCTCTGCGTACAGCAGGGAGATGTTAAAGCAGCCTGTTGTCTAACACCAGGCACTTAACAATATGTGTGAAATACTCAGATTTGTGTACGTCCCTAAAACTCTGTCAACAAATCCACCCTTGCTGGATTTACTGTGTCCTGTCAGCCCGAGAAGGTGACTTGTCTGCCTTCCTCAGATTTGCCTCGGAGCAGCAACCACTTGGTTTCTTACCTTCCGACCTGGGAAATCCCTAACAGTTGCAGCTAAAATTAAAAAAACCTGCAGAAAATGAGTGAGTCCCACAATGGTACTGCCTACCTTCACCAGTGCAGACACAGCTGATCGGTGGACTATAACCTGTTTAAATTCAGTCGATGCAGATCAGATGGTGACTGCTTGGGCGCTTCCGCACTCAACAGGAAAACAGGTGCAACTGCTCCGTTTTATGCAAGGAACTAGTCTATGTTTGCCTGTAGGCTACTGGGAAGTCGCTGCAATACCCTTTATCTGGGCAAAACGTGGGCATCTCTCTGGGTTATTTTAATCTCGGTTCTAATTATCAAGCAAGCACAGTCTAGATGGAGTTTTTTTCCTAGTTAGAGGTTGCTCATCAGATCTGCAAAAGCCTTAGGTGCTTAAAAGAAGAGGCACTAAGTCTTTGAAGTTTGCAGGCAGCTGGGCTTAAAAGAGCTGCAAGTCTGGCTCAGCTCATTTGAGCGCATGGTGAGGCTCATTATTGAACACTGTTCTCAGTGAGGGCAAGTGTGTCATCATTGCCAGACTTATAAAAACACACAGAGTGTTTCTTTACTTCAGGAGATATTTGCACCTGCTTTTACACTTACTAAAGATACACATACACGAGAAAATAAAAGCCATTCCAGTGCCTTTGAAATCAAATATTTCCACTACTACGTCTCACACGTTGGCCATGGACACCCACAAATACTCCTTTCAAGAAACATTAGCAAAACCAACTGTAAGTGTGTTCATCACAACATTTTTGCTTTTCATCTCAGCCTTCACACTCAGATCTCTGTATGCAGAAGCTGTACCTGCTCTCGGCCAAGGACAAGGACTCAGCAACCACCAGGTTAAACAGCCTGGAGAACCTCACGGCTGAAATCACAAGGCTACAAGTAGCAACTTCATCAATTACTAGTGATTTGTTGACTTGATCACTTCACAACTCCCAGTACAGCAACCGCAGATATCCACGAAGTGGTGTCTTTTTAGGGACGGGGGTAGAAAGAGCTGAACTGGCAGGGCTGTGGGCAGCCCCAGGCAAAACCTGTCAGGCAGCACCCGCGTCAGCACAGATCCGGGGAGGGGATGGCACCCTCGCACAGAATCACAGACTCATAGAACTTGGGGCTTGGCCGGCCCCTGGGCTCACTGCTGGGAGAGCTGGGCACTGCTGTGGGGCTCGCACCCACTGTGGGGGGGACAGGACTGTTGGTGGAGCTGGCTGTCACCAAATCAGGGCAAATCCTGGCTGTGCAAAGTGAGGAGTGCAAGGCTGTGCCCTGTGCGTACACACACGTACACATCTGCATAAAATCACAGAATCATAGAACGTGTTGGGTTGGAAGGGACCTCTAAAGGCCATCTAGTCCAACCCCCCTGCAGTCAGCAGGGACATCTGCAACTCGATCAGGTTGCTCAGAGCCTCATCCAGCCTGGCCTTGAAGGTCTCCAGGGATGGGGCCTCCACCCCCTCTCTGGGCAACCTGGGCCAGGGGCTCACCACCCTCAGTGTCAAGAACTTCTTCCTCATGGCTAATCTAAACCTGCCCTGCTCTAGTTTAAACCATTGCCCCTCGTCCTATCGCTCCATGCCCTTGCAAACAGCCCCTCCCCAGCTTTCCTGTAGGCCCCCTTCAGGGACTGGAAGGGGCTCTAAGGTCTCCCTGGAGCCTTCTCTTCTCCAGGCTGAACCCCTCCAACTCTCTCAGCCTGTCCTCACAGCAGAGGGGCTCCAGCCCTCGGATCATCTTCGTGGCCCTCCTCTGGCCCCGCTCCAACAGCTCCATGTCCTTCTTGTGCTGAGGGCTCCAGAGCTGGACACAGTACTCCAGGTGGGGTCTCACCAGAGCAGAGCAGAGGGGCAGAATTACCTCTCTGGATCTGCTGCCCACGGTTCTTTTGGTGCAGCCCAGGATGCCATTGGCCTTCTGGGCTGCAAGCACACATTGTCGGCTCATGTCCAGCTTTTCATCCACCAGCACCCTCACGTCCTTTTCCCCAGGGCTGCTCTCTATCACCTCACCCCCAGCCTGTATTGATAAAGAGGATTGTCCCAACTCAAGTGTAGGACCTTACACTTGGCCTTGTCGAACTTCATGAGTTTTGCTCAGGCCCATCTCTCTAGCTCATCCAGGTCCCTCTGGATTACATCCTGTCCCTCTGGCCTGTCATGACAAGGTGCTCCCCCAGCCCATGGTCCTGGGTGGTATGTGCAGGCATCCATACCTGTCCCCAGCTTTGAGCTGGCTCTGCACGGGACACAGCTCAGCACTGAGGGACTGAGGCTTCTCAGAAAGCCAGGCTGGAGCAGCCCAGTGCAGACGCATCCACACCGACCCACCTCCAGCCTCGAAACACTGTGGTTTTTCCCGTATGCAGATCATTCCAGCATCCACTTCTCTACAAAGAACAGAAACACTTTTCTACCTGTAACACACCACCTCCAAGGGAATCAACATTCCCCAGCTTGTCTTACAAAAGGCAAGATTTCTTTTTCTTGAGTGCCATCCTTCTCAAATGATAGAAGGCAATTTCACAACACGTTTTAAAGACAGCAGTATCTTCCCCATTGTTTCAACTCACAAGTTATTTTTTTCTTGAGTCTAGGAAGCCCTTCCCTCTGCATTCAAATTTGTTCTTTAAAATGCTACTATTGTTGGGAAGAAAAGAGTATTATCACAGGGCTGACAGTCTTAAAATCATGAAAAAGCTGCCATAAAGGCAGAATGTTAATTGACAGAATTATCTCCACCATAAAACATGCCAAAGTTTCCCCTCTGCTTTAAGAGTAACTGTGAGCCATAAACTACCAACAACTCCAAACTCATTTCTTTCATCTCATAAACTTCTCCCAGCCCTCCCAGTTTAACACTCCCATACGCATCAGGGAGGCCACCTGACTTTATACCTAACTCTAAACATCTCAATTGCCCCATGTCCCTTCAGTGCTGCACTCCATCATTGCAGAGAAAAAGCTTTCAAAACTGCTCAAGTCTACACAGAAAAGATGCTTTTCCTGAAGCCAAACATCAACAAGGAGCGAAGGCTGTTATATTGGCATTTCTAGCAATTAGGATCCAAAACCCAATGAGATGGATGAAGAAACTCATATTTCTTAGTGGTGAAACACTATACCTACATTGCAGCGCATTACACATTCTTTTGTTTTGCTTTCAAGAGTCATAAAGTTTAAAAATTATTCAAGCAGAGATCCTGATGTCAAGTTTTGAGATGCTTTAGGTAACCTGGGGTACGGTATTTCCTAGATCAAATTTCTAAGGCCCCACTCAGATATTCAGGCAGCTGCGGCTTCAAGACTGCTGAGAAAAAGGGGAAAAAAAAAAAAAAAGAGTCGTCGCAAACACGCTTGCTGTTTCCTAGAGATCTGGCAGCAGTTACGCGTGGTCTTTCGATGAAATCAAGACGCTGACCTCCTGCTCCACTGAACTGCAGTGTGTTACTGAAGAATGAGCACTTGCTTGAGCAGTGCTGAGGTGATGCAAAAAGGCCAACCAGAATCCTCTTTTGATGGTATTCGTTTACAAAGCACCTCTTCTGCCCGGAACTGGAATTGCCAGTGTTCTGGCACCTCTTCCCTGATAAGTCCCGACTGAAGCTTCCTACTTATATTTGCCACCAAGAGTTCAGGTCCTTCATTCACCGCCACACATTCATCATCACATGACAGTTTATTGACCCCTGGACTGTTAGAAATATCCTTGTACTCTAGCTCTTGGCTTTCTTCCATTTAATCACAGCGTCATTTGTTTGCCAACAACATGTTGTTACCTAATCTTGCATTGTTATTATGCAACCAGCAGCAGGCAACATTCACAACAGCCAAAGAGTCCAAAGCCCATCTTCAAATTGTGATCTTGATTCTTTACATACTTCCATGCGATCCACTAAAAACGCCATCCGACTGGGTCACAGTCGCTGAAATCCCATTTCAGAGCTTGACCTGATACTGGCCTCGAAGCTTAAAAGCTAAGCAGCGGTTATGCAAGAGCTGTTAAACACGCTGAAGAGTCACGTACCAAACCACAACACTCTCTGGCAGAGCGCTCTATTCCCGTACAACCAGACGGGTTCCTGGGTTCGGTTTGGTAGGAGCCATCACAAGGGATGTGCAGGGAGTATGGAAGTTGTAAGCAGAGTGTGTCAAGAGCGTGCAGGCTCCACTTAAAATCCCCACTACCCTGAACTAAGCAGTTTTGATTTAAAACATAGAAGGCTTCCTCTCCCGGTGGCTCAGGGAAAACAATGCACGGTTATAAAACTGTTCTTCTGAAAGTACGTTCTTCCTTTGTCCTCAACGCTTAGGCAAGAACTCTGCGGTATACACAGCAAGAGTTCAACGTACAGTGTGTTCTTCACACTGTCTGATAAGCTGTTTTACCGAGCTGTCATCTCAAGATACAACAAGTTTTGGCTATGACAGTTGGCAAGAACGTGGAAACCGATAGATGAACGTTTGGGAGAAAGATCTCGCACAAAGACAAGAACCACTATCTTTGCTCGCCATCTGGAAAAACCGCATATCCATAGCGTAAGCCTCACAGCAGATACAGGATGTTTTTACCTACAGAACCTAAATTCTTAACAGACTCGAGCAAAAGGGAAAGATATCACTTGCAGGATGCACTACAGGAAATAAAGCTAAACAGCATCGAGATACAACTTTGCCAGCAGGAAAACACATCCTGCATCTTTCTAGCATTTAATAAGTATATTTTCAAAGGTTTCTCTCATTACTGTCAGTTACCAAAAACCCCTGAACATGTAGCAACATTTATGTCTGCAAGTGTTTCATTTCAGGTTTGCTCTGGTTGTTTGCCCTCAACAGGAAGAGAGCCCATAGCACGCATTATACAAGAATTATCGCATTTAATCTACAGAAAATAGGTTTTCCAAGACAAATTCTGTTTCGACTCACTGGTATATAATTATCTCTCCACAGAAATTACAATGTGCTAATACTTAATTTCCACAATCACAGACTCAGGAGCAGTTTTGGTACAGAACACGTCAGGAACGCATGGACAACTGGAAGCATCTCACCTAACGTGGCAGCTGCTGCGAGTCCGGCTGCGTAGGGATCTGTTCCCGGCGGAGCGGCGCTGATGATGTACGGATTGGGGACAAAGGCAGCAGGAGCTAAACCTGCTGAAAACATACCTGTCAGTAAAAACAAACTTAACTAGAACTGAAACCCTACCAAAATACCTCTGGCTACCCAGCTGGTGAACACAAAAAGCTCGGGTTGCTTTAGTGTTTCCAAGCTTTTTACAGGTTGTTGTCCATAGGGAGTGAGCAACCACTGCATTTCCCAGTCTTAATAGAACAGAGGATACAATTTACAGAGAAGAAACCTAATTCCAAGGATGTAATGCCCCATAAAGAAAGGTAAAGTGGTAAAATAGTCTATATACAATACCCATACTTGCTCAGTTATCTCTGACACCTCATTACTGTTTAGGTGACTATCAACACCAGACAGATATTAACATTATCTAACTAATTGTGAGTATTCTGTATTTTCCATAGCAAGTTAATCAAGAACCAGTTTACCCTACTTTCTGAGTTCCATCCCCACTACACAATACCAGTACGTCAATAAATTAGTTTGGAAGGAGCTCAGGAGTGTAGAGGCAACATCGTCGGGCTCTACCACTGCCGTGTAGGCATTTCCCTTCCTCTGCAAGGAAACAGTTTAATCATTAGAGAAATTACCGGGGGGCGGGAGAGGGGCGTGAAGGGGAGGTGAAGGGGATTAAGGTAAAAAGCTAAATAATTTGAATTCAGGTCTATCGCTGAACTCCAATAAGCACACAAGTGCACTGCACGGAGCTGGGAGAGCCCCAACACATTTGCACTGGGTTTTCGGGTAGAAAGAACCACCACTTAAATTGCTTATTTTGCTAGAAACGTTTAACCCTAAGATAGTTTAACTCCAATCACCCATGAGTGGCCCTTCTCCAGTTCTCTTTCTCTACACACAGGATTAAGTGCTTTCTTCCCAGTTAATCTATCCTGTTTGAATAATACGAATCATGTGTTTGCATAAATTACATCTTTAAGTTAAAGTCAGCCCCCAGGCAGCTGAACCATGGGAAGCACATTCAGGTGTATATCAAATTGTGCATTTTTCCCTTTGTGTGTTGTGCTGCTTACCCCAATTCATGCCTCACTCAGAGCAAGTACTTCAAAACGCTCTCATTACTGAACAGCGCTCTCAGCGAGAGTACGAGTGTCGCTCCCGCCAGACATGAATGCTCTAGAGCTTTCAAAGTGTGCAAGAGAGACCTCCAGAATTTTTCAAGTAAATCTTCAAACAATACACTTCTGCTTGTGTGTCAACTACCAGCTGCAAAAACATATTTAGGATTCTCTAAAGCCTACCAATCCTTTTCCTTTGCTGTTTTCTCGACGTATTCTGAGGACTAACAGAAATCCAGTAAAACGTAAGGTATTAAATGCAAGACTTACCTATGTGAGGCTGATGGGCAGCTGCCAAGGCGTACTGCTGCTGCTGCGCTGCTGTTAGCTGTTGAACAGCGAGTGCGTTCGGTCTTTGGAACAACTGAAGGGACAAAAGCACAAAAATGGTCCTTTACTCACACACAAAAAGCACTCTCTTACTTCCCTTTAAATCAATTCCTTTACACTAGATTTATTTTCACAACTACAGACACGCCTCTTCAAAGGGAAACGTTTCAAGAGGAAATGAAAAAAACCAAACCTCTTTGAAATCAATTGCCCGTGATAATCCAACAGAAAAAAATAATATATCTATTTCTGAAGTGCAGCTAAACCACAGCCAGGGTTTTCTCTGCTATTATTCTCTGCATGATGCCTGAAAGCCATCTTCTCCCCAACTCCTCCCCAAACCCACCAGCCCTAACTGCAGCCTGGGGATCACTACCAGCTCCCATGAGCCCTTCAGATCTCAACCGACACCGAGCGCAGGGAAATCCCCGTCACACCAGTGGAGAACCTGTCTGACTCTCCCAATGGCCTGGAAGGGCACACGAGACGGCAATCCCCGTTACACCAGTGGAGAACCCGTCCAACTCTCCTGGATGGCCTGAAGGGGCACACGGCACAGCAGAGTGAGGTGTGGGAGAGACCATGCACCTCGGATGGCTTCAGAGACACCAGAGGGGATGCCAGCCCCCAGAGCTCACAAAGCCCTGGACAAAACATTCCCTTCACCCGCCAGCCCTCCATCTCCTGTGCGCACCCTCCCAAGGGGTGTAAATTCTTCTGTGACCACAGGCAGAAACCAGACCCAGGGACTTCTGGTTAAGTCACCCAAAGCATATGGAATCACAGAATATCTCGAGTTGGAAGGGATCCATAAGGAGCACTGAGTCCAACTCCCTGTTCTCCACAGGAGCACAACTGTACGTAACTGTAAAGGATTTCACTTTGCTTTTAAATAATCTTAAACTTTTAACCATGACAATAAACAGGAACAATCGATGCAGTGTTAAGAAACTGTGCAGAGCAAGTAGGTATAAAAGCTGTTGCACAATGTATCTGCTGAATCTCTTAGGACCCAAGGCTTCGGATTCCAATTGTTGGCAGTGGATTCCAACAGGTCCTTTGCATCATTTATTTGTGTTGCTAATTCAGGTGACGCACCTTTATCAGGGTGATTCAAAATCATGATTCTTCTACGGGCTGTTCTGATTTTGGCCTTGCCAACAGATGGACATACACCTAAAGTAAGACTCGCTTCTCGTCTACTCATTTGCTGTTCAAATCCCCCTTTGGAGTACGAGGGAAGCCTGGAAGTTGAAACCCTCTTGGTGCCTCTGTAATTGCCTGCCCCAATGGTTTCCAAAGGTAGAAAGCGTAACAACCTGCAAATCAACAGCTGCAACACCAACTCCAGCTGCTATCACAGTTAGGGAGCAATGGGCAACAGTATTGAGAACAGTCATTCTCAATAAGAAAAAAAAAAAAAAAAAGAGAGGATTACATTAGTCTTTAAAGTATTTTTGCTTAGGGTTGAGTTGTGGGTTGTTTTGTTTTTGTTTTTGTTTTTTTTTTTTTTAATTCATCCAGGTCCTTACTAAAAACTTCCTTTCCCAGCTTCCTATGCCTCTACCTAAACGAAACACTCCCTGAATTAATCCACTAGCAGACCATTGCTCAGTTCTAATTAAAATGCTTAAGGATACACCAGCCAAACAGCCACTCCGAAACTATCCGGAAGGGATGTTCAGACCCACTTACTTCCAAAAGTGATCATTTCTGAGGTGTGAACGATTTCACGAACTGCTGTGATAAATGTTTTCTCTCTCCACTCAAGTGGAAAATAAAAAAAAAAAAAAAGGGCCTAAATGCTATACAATTTTCACACCTATTATCTCTGCCCTCCTTTCAGACAAGATAAGCGAGCTACTTCAGCTGTCAGCAGCAGCAATCATAATTCTGCCCAAATTTTTGGCAGAAACGCATAACCATCAAGAAGCCCAGAATCATTTAGAACATTAGGGTGGGTTTGGCTTTTTTGGTTTTTTTTATAGGCAAATACTGGAGTTTGTTCTCCTGAGAGCAGGATGAGCAACAACACTGTTTAGGCAGAAAATCTGTAAAGGACAAAAAAGACAGGTGATGATCTACCTCCGTTTTCTTCTCTTTTTACAAGTTCAGAAGGAGGAAAAAAAAAAAATGTAAGGGATCAGTATCAGATGTAAGATGTGGTAACTCAGTACTTCAGGGATCCAGAATTGATCTTCTGCGTGCCAAAAACAGAGTCACAACTGCTTTCCTCAAAGACTGCTCACCCCTTAAGGCGCTGGGGACCCCTCCATATATCCAAGGAATAGTGTAATGCTGCTTATGGGGAAACATATCAAATCCACAGTTACTTCATTACCTCCCTGGGCCTAACATCAGGAGGGCCATAAAACACTCCTAGCAGTCTTTATGCAGAACACACTTTTTTTTTTTTTGAAAACATGTCTTTCAACAATACTTCACGCTTACACGAAGTTGAGTGCTTCTAAAGGATGTGATCTTCGTTAATCTCTCATTAGGAGCCAGATCAAATGCTCCACGGACCTCCTTTAGTTTAAAAAAGCAAGTACATCATGGAAAACGTGACCTACAGAAAATGCAATGAGGGATACTGGCTCTGCAGGAATCTCCAGCAACATCTCCTTCGCTGATCAGCATCACCAGATACAGCAAAAAAACCCACATATATCCCCAGACTGCTCCACTGCAGGGTGTAGATGGTAGCCACCCTTGGTTTTTTGGTCTACTTCTGTACAGAGTTCAGCAATCCAATATTTTAGCTTTCTTCGGCTACAAACACTTCACCAAAACCTTTAATTTTCATATTCTTTTGCGTCGCTGGGATCTGTTTTTCCAGTCTGCTAATGTGTATTCCACCAAGGTGAACAGCAGAGGAAAGGGCTGGATTATTAGTTGCCTGTCTTAAGGGCAAAAAAAGCACTTATCTTCTCTGAAAACACGTTTTCTTGTGCTCAGTTTACACGTGCGAAGATTTCCACACCTCCCAAATGCATGTTAATGCATGTCCATTTTTAAACTAGAAGTACCCAAAAAAAGAGACTCCACAACTCCTCCAAGCATGAATACTTCACCTGCTGCTGTCAGATTATTCTGTTGCCTGCTTGTTCCCTCCCCCTCTGGTGAGCACAGACGACGGTTGCTAAATCTGACTGCCAGACACAGGAATACCCACATCAGCCTTGTGCATCCATCTTTTGCTGAAATCAAGCCCGAGTATCCCAAAAGCTCTGCAAGCGGCTGCTGCCAGCTAAAGACTCAAAGCAGGAGATGGAAAAGACGCTCCTTTACCTAAAACTACTGATATCACAGAAGGAGGAATAAGGCACAGAGTGGCTGGGCAGTCCTTTCACCTGCACAGGAAAATCACAGAATCACGGAATTTCAGAGCTGGAAGGGACCTCTAGAGATCATCTAGTCCAACTCCCCTGCTGAAGCAGGATTGCCCAGAGCACATCACTCAGCACTGCATCCAGGCGGGTCCTGAAAGTCTCCAGAGAAGGGGACTCCACAACCTCCCTGGGCAGCCTGTTCCAGTGCTCTGTCCCCCTCACCATAAAGAAGTTTTTTCTCATATTTGATCAGAACTTCCTATGTTCCAGCTCGTGCCCGTTACCCCTCGTCCTGTTACTGGGAACCACTGAAAAGAGCCTGGCTCCATCCTCCTTAAACCAACCTTTAGATACTTGTAAACATTAATAAGGTCTCCCCTCAGCCTTCTCTTCTTCAGGCTAAAGAGTCCCAGCTCTCTGAGCCTCTCCTCATAAGGGAGATGCTCCAACCCCTCCATCATCTTTGTTGGCCTACGCTGGACTCTCCCCAGTAGCTCCCTGTCTCTCTTGAACTGGGGAGCCCAGAACTGGACACAATATTCCAGTTGTGGCCTCACCAGTGCATGGTAGAGGGGGAGAATGACCTCCCTTGACCTGCTGGCCACACTCTTCCCTATGCAGCCCAAAATTCCATTGGCCTTCTTGGCGACAAGGGCACATTGCTTGCTCATGGACAATTTACTGTCTACCGAGACCCCCAGATGCTTTTCTTCAGAGCTGCTTTCCAGAGTATGTCTGCATGCTCAAGTCAAAGAAACCTACAGACTTAGCTCCAGCTTGGTGACACTCACTTCCTCAGACAATATTCCTCAGCTGCTTCAAAACCACGTGCAGACATTCTGCGTTCCCCTGTGCTGCAAGCACGAGGCTGGATTCCTTCCATCTGCAGCAGATCTGCTCTCGAATCTTTATGGAGTTTCCCTCCAAAGGTCAGATAAATGTTCGTATCTACGCCATGCACTCGACAGTGACTCAAATCAGAGGCCTCTCCCTCTGCCTACTCTGAATCGCAGTTCCTGCAAGGCTGCAAACCCGGGCTCCACACAACTTACCCAGAAGAAAGTCAGCATGAACAGCTAAAACCTTTAGCAGCTGCAGATTTCACACCGCCTGTCGCATGTACAAGGAAGCAGAGCCAACAAAAACAACCACAATTTCAGATTTTATTTCGCCAGATAAGCCCCTACGCTGCATGAGCTCTGGGAATCATCAACTCTACATATTTAGGAAGGGTTATTACAGCCTCAATGCGCTGTCTCCATCTGCTGACAGCAAAGACCTATACTCAAAAATCAAAGCAAAAAGTAAAAACTCAAATAACAGCTTTTTATCATCTTATTTGGAACCCTACTGGATAGGAAACTGAGGTTAAACTATGTAGCAGTATTAAGCTGTGGTCTCCAGTAAATGCAAAAAAGAAAAGACACCTCTTCTAACAGGAGTATTAACTGGCATTTACAAAGCGAGGCAGAATTTGTAAGACTGTACGCACGGAGCATTTTAGCCGATTAGAAATCCCATTCAGAGTGAAAACCTCCAAATGACTGACATCGTTTCAGAGGGTTCAGTAGGATCACAGAATGCTTCGGGTTGGAAGGGACCTTAAAGATCATTTAGTTCCACCCCCCTGCCCTGGGCAGGGACACCTCCCACCACACCAGGTTGCTCCAAGCGCCCTCCAACTCCCACTTGAACCCCTCCAGGGATGGGGCAGCCACAGCTTCTCTGGGCAACCTGGGCCAGGGGCTCACCACCCTCACAGCAAACAATTTCTTCCTCAGATCTCATCTCAATCTCCCCTCTTCCAGTCTGAAACCATTCCCCCTCATCCCATGGCTCCCCTCCCTGATCCAGAGTCCCTCCCCAGCTTTCCTGGAGCCCCTTTAGGGACTGGAAGGGGCTGGAAGGTCTCCCCGGAGCCTTCTCTTCTCCAAGCTGAACCCCGACAACTCTCAATGTTGGGATCACCTGCCATTTCCAAAAGCGCGGTTATTTCCCCCTCTCACACGTGTACACAAACGACGTTATCACTTACAACAATGTGGGGGAGTTCATCAAGGGAATTCCAAGGAAGCAGCCCATGCCAGGCTGTACTGTACAGTTATGGGAACATTGCAAGATTAGATTTCTATAAGCCAGTTTCCTCTGCAATATAAACATCTGACAACTCTAATCAGATTACACGTGGTTAAGACCTTCCCTTCTTAATATTGCTTTTAGCTGTACTTGCTTGTAATCCCTTCAAACTATATGACGCTTCCCAACGGACCGAGAAAGACACTTTTGCAGACGAGATCCTTTTATTCAGGACATATTTCCTCCTGACAACTGAATGGAAAAAAAAATATACTGTCAAAAGAGAGGTTTCTTTCATACAGGCCATAACTGGCAGACAGTGAATACCAAGAAACACTGGCTGCTGGATGTCATATATTAAAAAAAAATGGGTACAACTCTGAGCCAAGGCGCGTTGCATTTACACAAACGTGCACCGAGAGCTCACATTTGGCAGAAGAGTGAATCTTTGAATTCTTGTCTTTAATACAGCTGACACAAGCCTGTCGTTTGCATTTACTGGAGGTGTAAGGAGCTGTCACAACAAAGCTGAAACTAAAATAACAGTCAACATTGAACAGCCCAACGTGCTTGTTGCCAGCTCCCCCCAAAATTCCGAGTTCACAGTTCACAGAGAGAACCGCAGCTCCACAGGCAAACTCAGCAGAAAGTTCCAAGCGTGATGACGTGGAGGTGACAGCAGCTCTACGTGGATATCACCCATCCACTTTATAACATGAAAAAAACCCAAATAAGCCAGATCTGTCTACAGGGCCAGCCAGAGCGCCGTACCGCAATCCCTTCTGGAATCAGCACGCTTTCCAGGTCGGTCTTACTTTGAGAGTTTTGATTTCCACTAGCTAGGTGCAAGCCATGCCAAATTTTAAAGCCTATTTTTTAACGCTGGAAATAAAAAAAAAAAAATAAAAAAAAAGAAAAAAGTACTTGAACTTGTAAATAAGCCTTAATTTAAACAGAAAACACTGACAAAACGCCAATTACAGGCTTCGCATTCCTGCAGTTATTTTCCCATATCTAACAGTTCTTTAAAAAGCTGCTCTAATACACTGTTTTTTTTTTAAAAAAAAGACAAGTTTCATTGTTTGAAAGTAGTTCCTGCATTCGAGGTCCTACACCAGAGTAAGACAAAGACTTGAAAATAGGTGTTGGGTTTTTTTTCTTTTTGAACTCTACAAAGCTATTTAGTTTAATCATTAAAATATTTTCCATCATTAACTTCCCAAACATGCTATATAACAAAACAACTGATCAAGCTATAACACAGACATTTACATTGCTTTTAAGACTACGATAACTCTCTGCCTTCAGCACAAACTTGGCAACAGTCTCTCCTCCATACAGCCTGCCAACAGGCTATTTTGCTAAAAAAGATCAGATATTTCAGGAAAGCCAGGGCTAGTTACATACTCTTGCAATCAGCTACAACAAAGGATTTTATTCTTCTTTGTGGGATACTATAGTTACAAAAGGAAGGCAATAAAAGTTTACAATCGTTACCCAAACTAGCAGGCGCAGGAGTGGATTACAAGTCGCTGGTTGGATCTGGGCCCGGCATTCAGGAGAAGCCAAGAGCAGAGCGAGGACTCGCACTCCCTGGCCGGGAGGAGAAGCTTGGGCCGCTTGTGTGGGAGAAAAGGTCAAACCAACCCGCTGGGCCGAGATAACAGTTTTGTACTACTGGACTCTGATCTCAGGTTTTAACCCATGCTCAGGTAGGAGGGAGCCAGTTTAAACTCATCATTCCTTCAGCCTGCTCCAGCTGGGTACTGCAGACCCCAAAGCAGGGCTGCAACACCCAGACTCAATAGCCGTTTGACCTTTAAGTCACTCTAAGGGCTCAAGGGTAAGGTGTTTTTTTTGTTTAGCAGTTTTTACTAATTTAGTGCTCTTCTCCGATGCAAACTTACTGAAGCTAAAAATGACTAAAGACACAGAAAAGTGCTGTTGGTAACTGGTATTTATTCCAGGTCCGTAGCTCTCCTGCACGGAGCTCCCTGGGAGGACACATGCGGCGCTCTATAGGTGGCAGAGGGGATGAAACCATTCCTCCGTCCCTCTCCCCAAGCCGAGAGGCCGAGCTCACGCCCAACCCCATGAGGACTCTGCCAGAGGAACCGGAGCAGTAGGGTAGGACCAATGTCCGACACATTACCTACCTGCTGTTGGGAATTGTAATCAAAGAGCCCCACGGTGGCTGCGGCTGAGTCCACGGGTACTTGAGTGCCAGAATAATCAAACTGAAGAGGCTCCATGCCAACGTGCTCCATGGGATCCAGAGGGACACTCTGGGACTCGATGTTGGAGAAATCCTCCACAGGCTTGGCACCATTAGTACTTGCCAGCTGGGCTAAGCCCTCTGATCCATTCTGGTTGGGACCCAGCAGATCCACTTCACTAGCAGAGTTCTGGCAGTTACCAGGTGTACGGCTACACAGGAAGAGAAGATACTGCTCACTAAGCACATCCATTTCATGCTATGTCACAGCATCGATTAACAGCAACAGACACTAGTACTCACCAGAACCGCTTGTCGATGTGATAAAAAGGCAAAAATGAACTACAGGAGGGCCTGAAATAGTTCCCTAAATGAATCCTACAGAATAGTTTATGTATTTAAAGAAAACAAACAAAAAACCCGCCCACAAAACCCCCAGTTTCCTCGCCTCAAAGACCTATTACAGTACAAGTATAAAAAATACAGTTTCTTTTTTTCTCCTCGATTGAGAGAGTCAGTCGTAATAAGGCAGGATTTCAGAAATGCCAATGTTATTTTTTCATAAAGCTATTTGGTAATTATTAACCATGTGACACTATGGCATTGCATCTCACTCGAAACCTTTCTAAAGTAGCTGCTGTGGTTTCCTAATTACCCAACACAAGCATTGGACTCAAGTGGGAAACGATTCATCTCAACGCGAGGGCCAGCAGCACATTTGTTTTGCTTTTACGGTTTTCCTACATGCCAACACAAGGCCCAGAAAGCAGGTAAGTGAGCGAGAAACACTGATGCATCAATTACATCGATGGCCCCAGTATCAGAAGGCTTTAATCTCTTAAGAGCTACAAGGAACAAGTCCAAACCCTCAACTATCATTTAAACTAGGATATAAAATGAGTCAACATCTCCAGCAGGTACTTCCAACAGGAATCCCTCACAGGGTAATTAAAAACAGGTGTGAAAATAAACAAAGATTACACTATACAGAACGAGGTCTGCGCAGATGAGAGCCATCAGGTGTTATCCTCCACCTTCCCACAGTGCCTCCCTGTGTGCATTAGAACATCCTTACGACACTGTTTCAGTGAGTCAAAGGCTTTTTCACTACAGCGTGGAAGATCTTTCAAAATAGCGCGACACCGATTAATTATTACCTAATGGTGCACGTACCTGAAGTCTTTGACATCTGCGTCAATTCCATTCTGCACAGGCAAACCATTTGTTTTATCCATCACATCCCCCTCCTCCTTCAGATCTCCTAATTTATCGCCATCAAATGTGCCCTTACTTTTCTTATCTCCTTTGTCATTCTCATCATTCTCCGCATCCCTTGGCCCCTAGGCAAGAGAGACATTATTTTAATAAGCTTAGTTTTCAGATCAATTTTACTTTTATGCCGAGAGGGTAACAAATCAAAGAAACACGGCACAATAAAGTCACTTGCAAACACTAGTTCTTACAAACAAAAACGTCAAAAAAGTAAAATCATCAATCATAACCGAAGAACTAAAGGAATTAAGTTCTCACTCTTCCAAGAGAGGTTTTATCTATCTGTTCAGTTTCTTCTCTTTAGTAACTCAGGGTCTGCATCAATGGGCCCTAAAATCCCACCCCAAAATACTTTCAAGGAGTACTTATCCAAATCCTTTTTCTAGAGAGCACTTAGGCACTTCAAAATTAATTTAGGAACTTTTAAATACGACACCATGTATCGAAGGGGTATAAAGTGAATTAGTGCCTCTCCGAAAGTCACTGTCTCGGTGTCAAAGATGCAGTAACTGACTGGGCGAGTGCGTGTATTTGAGCAGAACCTCAGTTTTGGGGGGCATGATTGTGATTCGCACAGTGAATTCCAGGGTATGGCTCATTTAAGAGCACTCACGTCAATGACTAGTTCGACCATTGGGTCACAGGATCCTAAAGCACATTTTCGTCGGGGGGGGGGAGGAAGAAAAGAAAAAAGAATGAGAGAAAAAAAAAAAAGGATTTCTGTTCTGTTGAGCATTTTGTGAGTGGTATTACATCTGCAGCATTCCTGCCCTTAATGTCTGCATTTTATTTCACTTGGGAGAAGAATAAAGGGTGATTATGCCAGGGGCAGAGTTTTGAACAACAAAAGGGAGAGGAAAAACAACATAATTTATGATAAAAACCAGCAAGGGCCATATAAACATATTTATCAGAGACAGCTTTGGTGCTGTCACAAAGACCGACATTCAAACCCTGTCTTCCACTTCATTTGAGGGAAGAGCCCTCCATACATAACGGGGCATTGGAACCCTGCAGCAACTACATCATTTTTCCATTCTCTCTATTTGGAGCGGAGGATTTTCCCCCTCATATTTAGAAAAAAAATGTTGCTCTAAAAGCAATCATCGTGTGATGCTTCTTCTTAAAGAAAATTGTGCTTCCTTAATACTAAAGAACAGACTTGGAGATGCCAATTGTAAATATAAATTTGGAGCCCGATTCTCACCCACATAACGTGGTATTCACCAGTGAGACCCTTCTTTCAGAACTGGCACCCTGGCTATCAACTGCTGCGGAGCAGATACCTCTCTAACCCCCAATTGAGACAATAAATTGGCTCTTTCCGCCGATTGTTCACTTCTCAAAAAATCCCCTTTCTTAGGCTCGGGGTTCAACAAGGTTATGAGGTGCCCGCTAATGAGGGACAAAAATAAGAGGATGGATGAAGGAAACCACAAATCAGCTCCCTGAAGAGACGAGCACAGCAATCAAACAGTAACAAACCTACTCTGCTTTTATGGTTTTTGACAATTCCTGATCTAGCACTTGGCTGATGAAGGAGAGCTCAAACGCAACCCCTTTTTCCCCACTCCAGGGATGGGATCTGATTATGCCTCTCTCACCACACCCTTAGACTGGAGGCAGCAGCAACTGTACTCCCCTCCCCACCCCACGAAGCACAGCGACTAATACCATTTCTCCCCAGGAAACGAGATGCCCTTGGTAGCATTCCCCAGCTGGAGTGGCTTTTGTAGCTACATCATGTTTCTAGCATCGTTACATGGAGCTTTTTGTTCTTAGCCAGCACCAAAGCAGCCACACGCTCATTCAAAAGCCACAGGTATATTTGCATGCTTTTCCAACGACAAGCTTAGAAGGGGTGTTACTGCCGGTGTGCTTATCCGAAGAGCCAGGGAACGTCAGCAACCTTCACGTCCTTTACACCCATCTCCCACACTCCAACCCCTAAGTCAAGAACAACGGTTAAACTGCGAGCCGGCCCATTTTAAGAAAGATAGCTGAACTAAGAGCAAATAAAAGAAACATCTGCCTTTAGGAATGGATTAACAAACAAATGAACCAAGCAGCAAATGGAGAAATCAACATAATGGGAACTCAAATGTCAGAATCAGGCACACTTACAAATCCTCCTTTCCTTAGGCAGGAATCTCCAGGAGATGAGCTCAACACATACTCCACCATGCTAACTCCAAGTCCTCCACTCTCTGACCGTGGTGAAAGCACTGAGTTGACTTCACTATTCACATGAAACCCCTGACCAGGTCTTCTCTGAACCATAATTGGTTGGGAAACAGAGTGATCTGGAACAAAAACATGTGTAATTCTTATAAATAGATTCGACTATTCAAAGGAGGCAAGTCATTAAATATGTACTCTCTAGGGTCTTAATTGTCCTAAGAAGTGACAGCTTTTTGACTCTGATGATGTCCAAGAGAAAAAGCAGGATGGCGCTCTCATATTTAAATACTAGAACCTGTAAACCTACAAGCGATAACTACATTTAAAGTCTAAAAATCATAACATTTGATAAATTTAAGTCTCTAAGTAAAGGTCGCCGTTAAAAAAAAAAAAACAAAGTTCTACATTTTAGTTTTAGTAAAACTCTTGCATTAGTACAGTGAAAAAACAATCAGTCTTGGTTTGTCATTTAAAACGTCACCCTACTCTTACACCAGCCTACATTTGTTTTCTTGGTCATATGAACTGCTATACTCTTGTCATGATCAGTGTTTCTCCTAGCTGCCACTCCCTCAAGGAAAAGTTTATGAGAACTTCATTATTTCTTCCTCATCCCCTGGCCTCCTGCATCAGCCCCATCCCTTTACTAGGAGGGTTTGAGATCCAACCAGAACAGACCAAGGATTGATGTCTCCAAGTCCTTATGAGCTCTGTAAAAATTGCTGGCTGGGCAGGAGAAAGTGGCCCTCCATCCCCAGCCAGGGAAGGGAAGAGCTTCTCTGCTCCTGGCCACTCAGCCTGGCAATAGTCAGCGAGTCAAAAATAATAGGCAGCAGATACAGTAGTTCCCCGGGGATGGTGGAAGGAACATGGAATGATATTGATATTGTAGCCTCCTTATAAAGCGGGAATACGCTGTCAAGAGAAGTAATATCATTCTATCACTGCTCCTGGCTACACTTTCCTGCCTTCTCCCTCCAGCCAGCACAAGTATCTATGTGGCCACAAAGTGGACTGGGGAGGCTTTTCCGAGATAAAGTTAACAAAGAAAAGATAAAAGCTAGTTTTAACGCAAATCAATTCCCCACAGCAGGTTTCATTGCACTGCTGCAGAACTACTTGCACTACCAGGAGGGGGAGAAGGCAGTGTCCTGCATCAGACAGGACTGCTGCTTCTGGCAGTGCTGGCTTTAAGTGCTTTAAAACTCCAGCTTCAAGGTAGAGTAGTGGAAAACCACAGCCAGAGGGGAGGGCTGCAGTGCATACCGTGGACACAGACAGAAAGGAAAATGGATGGAGCAAAGGGCAACTTACAAAAACCCAGGCTTCATTAGTTCCACTGCTCATGGAACAAACTAGTCTCCTGGCCAAAGACACTTCCACACCCCACCTCCAAGCTGCTCTGGGGCAGCCACCTTGACCAGCTGCTCAGCCCGTGGCTGTTCTCTTCATTTTAGATGAGCAAAGGGGAAACTATGACTTCCCTGACTCACAGACACCATTTCAGGCCGTGGCTCAGGAATAAAGGCTGTAAGGTGCACAGGATTAATTGAGAATAAACAGAGGAAGAGATGAGACAAAGGGCTTTGACTCATGGAGACTTGCGATCAGCCAGCGTGGGAGGTTACCTCCCCCATATGTCTACCATGCCTGTCTGGTGGATGTAACCCGCCCAGCCACAGAAGCAGCAAAGGAGAAAGTCTCCTTCTCCGCTGTTGCTGTTCAGAGTCTGGCTCAGCCCTTTAATCCACCCTCAACTTTGGTTTATATTCATAAAACCAGGCCCAAAGTGCCGCCGAGGGCGGGATGCAGGTGCTGCTCCCCAGACCCGCTGCGGGCAGGCAGGTCGGACAGACGGAGGCAGCAGCTCCCCAACATCTCCCCAGCACCCAGCCAGACTGCAAGGTTCAACCCAGCGGATTCTGAGAAGCTTTATCCCCTTTTCACAGCCATTTTGAAATTTAA
This sequence comes from Stercorarius parasiticus, assembly GCA_013396915.1. Taxonomy (NCBI): domain Eukaryota; kingdom Metazoa; phylum Chordata; class Aves; order Charadriiformes; family Stercorariidae; genus Stercorarius; species Stercorarius parasiticus. The sequence goes on along the minus strand of VWZL01000430.1, from coordinate 1,505,711 downwards.
ATAATACTTTCACTTTAATAATGGATATTTTCAGCAGGAAAAAAAAAAAAAAAAACAAAAAAAAACCAAACACCCACACAAGGGTGAAGCTCCTCTAAATCACATCTCCCCGGGAGCTGGAGCGCTGCGCAGTTGTTTGGGAACTGCACCAGACACTCCACAGTGTTTAAGGAGCATATTCATTACATATAGGAAGCACAGAAAACAAGAAGTAACAGGTTAGCATTTCAAATTCAGATTTCTTTTGACATTTAACTAAACCCAACCTGAACGCTCTCCCCTTAAGTCCAAAATAAGGGGCAGTCTCTGATCCAAGGGCAAAATTCTTAGCAGATAAACTTCAACACTACTAATTCAAAACATCACTTTTTTTTTTTTTGTAAAGTGAATGTTGCTGTGTTTTGGTTGGTTGGTTTAGTATTGAAAAAATTGTGGCGTTGTTTGGGGGGTTTTTTTAACTAATTTTTTTCTCTAATATCTTTGTTCAAACTTAAAGTAATCCATCCCAAGGCAGAAAATACATTAGAAAATTTAAATTGAAATTTTAATAGCAATTTTTTAAGTAGATAAACATAGGGGTACACACGTTCACATTAGACAATCTTTTTATCACTACGGATATCTTTTAACTCTACCGCAAAGCAATGTGGGTTTTTTCTATTAGTTTTCTATTATGTAAAACAGGTATTTTCAAAAAAAATCTTTGAAAAGCTGTGTCATCCAGACTGGCCAGCAATTTCAAGTAGATGAGTCGCACATTTCTGTATTCAACCCCGACTAAATTAAGTAAATAATTGAGCTACCTGATGTTCCCCAAGCACTGTCTCTCCACTGATCTCCCAGAAATATCCCTTTTGGTCCATCTTTGCTGGAATCATCAGATTCCCAAAACTTTTTACCCGGCAACAGCTGCTGCAATTAAAAAAACAAAACAAAACAAAGCATGATTAAAATAAGTATAAAATGCAAACATAAACCATAAGCGTCTCCCTTCTAAACATGAATCAATCATTAAACACAAACTGATACATGCTTTATAATCAAAATATTTATATACTCCTAGGGTGAAAGCCATATAGCAACTGAGATAATGACTCAATCTCAGCAATCCTCTTACATTCTTAAATGCTTTATGAACCCCACACACGTAAGCACACACATACAATTTACATTCTCCAACCTCTCAGCATGAGAGCTAATTTCCAGAAAAAAAATATTAGCAGAAAAAAACTGTTCCGATCAGAACATTATCACAATTTCCACCTGAGCGGGGAGGGTACCTCCAAAACTACCCAGCACTTCCAGCCCTAATTCTTGCCTTCAAACAGTGCAGTTCTGATGCTGGCAGGGACAGAATAACTCAAGAGGTGCCAAGAGCTCTCACTTCTCGCTTATTGAATGGCTCCTGAGGACTCTCCACGCTATGAAGGTTATTTGTAAACACTAATAGGAGTGAACAGTTCTGGGCCACCGCACCTACATGCATGTATTGTTCCTACCGGATGAAGGGAAAGCGGTTATGCACTTACTGAGAACAAGACAGAAAGTCATCCTTGGCTTGAATGAATCCAAGGAAGATTGTTCTGAAGTTCAGATGATAGCAGAAAGAGCGATGTGCCCTACGTAGCAGATGTATCTTGAAAATACCAGCTTCACCAAGGAAACACCTGCCGCACGGCATCTACATATGGCAAGGGGAATTTTGAGCCCTGCTTAAGTGCCTTAGATGTCAAGTATACAATCTTCAAATTAAATCTTCTGGCTGAATGAGATGTATGCAGTTCAGGCAGGAAACAACAGTGCATTCAGAGCAAATTAACAAAATAAATGAGCCTCGCCTGCTGAACTTGGAATAAAACTAAAGGAACTGACAGATGAACAAGTACTTGCAACTGTTTGAAATTACCATAGAACAAACAAGAATCATCAGATTAGTCGATGTCTCCTATATATTAGAAGTGTTAATAACTCTATACTCCATCAGCAGACGCGCAAATTTAAGGCTACAGCATAACAGAGGACATAGGCTGCCGGGTGAAGATGGAGCAAGTGTAAATGATTGAAGAGTACTCTGGTTTAAGACAGACAATCAGAAAAGTTGTGCTTGCTATTTACTTTTTAACTTAAGGAAGATCTGTTTACTCAGAAATGTATCACAAAGCAGGTCTGTACATCTGAGATTAAACCTGAGGTTCAGATTTGGGTAATGACAGATTACACAAAAGACAAGTATAATAATGAAAGCAACATCAATTTTACCCCACATCTGATAAACAGAATTCCTTTCAAATCCTAAAAGAAAAAAAACCACCCAACAAAACCATACCAAAAGAAAAACCCCACCACAAATAAGAGAGCAATTACATTCAGCTATCTAACTAATACTCAAAATTGCTGTCGACTGAAAGTAATCCTGCTTTTGCGCTGAGCTCAGTAGAGAATAAGATCAATCCACGACTTACACACGGCAGTAGCCTGCAAGGGAAAAATAAATAAATAAATGCAATCCCTTTGGGAAAAAAAAACCCTTGTACAGGCACAAGATGGAGGGCAAGCACAGCGGCTGAGCACAGCTCGGAGCAGTAGCGCTGCTGGCAGTCAAACCTCAAGCTGTATGGAGCTGCGTGGGCTTTCCAGCAGCACAAACGCCCCCCAGCCAGAGTTAACGTAGGGGCATTTCCCAGCTGAACTGAAATTTTGATGCGTACACCCACATGTCGGCTGTACAAGCACACCGGAACGTAAAACAAAGCAATTCTCACCTATAGGGGCTGAATCAACGTCTCTAACATGCAACAGGTCAAGTTTTAGGATGAGGTGAGGCAGTAACGCCCCTCTTGTGCCAGGCACACCGGCAGCGCCAGCACAGAGGTCGCCACTTTGGAACCAGATGAGATCCTCCAAGGGTGAAGACACCGTAAACGTGTGTGCTGTTTGCTGCCACAGCGCTGAACGAAACTTATTTATGGATAAATGTTGCTCAACTAAATTGCAGTTTTTCTTCTACTGGAAGTATACACTTGTGTAACTAACGTCCCCGCCCTAACCCCCTTTTCCAACGCGCAATAGCCTTCCTCCTGCTAACTCAAAACCAAAAAATTTTCAGACTAGTTTTCAAACAAAGGATGAGATGAGCTCATTCGCCTTCTGTGCCCGGGCCCAATGCAGCGTACTCCAAAGCCCTTCAAAGGTACGTGCACTTCAACCCTACCTGGACATATGGACTCTGGTACCTGGTCTGTCCCGGGGGCAGGTGAAATACCTGCGTAAAAAGTGTCAGGGACACACAGGGCCTCGCAGCATTCATTACGGAGGCAGAGTCCAGAATCACAGAATGGTTTGAGTTGGAAGGGACCTTCAAAGATCATCTAACCCACCCCCCTCACCATGGGCATGGACATCTTTTCAGCATCCCTCAGGTCGCTCAGAGCCCCGCCCAGCCTGATCCTGAACACTTCCAACCATGGGGCAGCCACAGTTCCTCTGGGCACCCTGGGCCAGTCTCACCACCCTCACAGCAAAGAACTTCTTCCATGTGTACAAGAAGTCTCTCCTTCCTTTCCCTACGGTCAAATATTCGTTCAAAACGCTGGCTTTAAGTATCAGAACTTTTCAGTACAGAAATGCCAAACTTTTGTTTTCCACAGTTCTTCAATATCTGGCACACCATCCCTGCCCACAAATTCCGTATCTTGGCCACGGTCTGTCCAAGCAAGACCATTTAATTGCCTATTTTCTCTACAAGGTATCTCATTTCAGTTTCAATCCTTTTCAGCAGCAAGTCATTTTCACCCAAACCTCTCAAAAAGGTTAAAATTTAAAGAAAGCATTTTTAATCCAAGCGCTAAGCTACCTCTGGGTTTTTATCGTCTTCTTCCTACCGAGAGGACAAGACTCAACTTGTTCTTTTAAACTCTCAAACCACTGAGTAGAAAAAACTCAGTTTTCAATACAGTGTTTTCGCCAGCTGTTCCTTCTCTGCAACCAGCAGAAGAAATATCGTGAGATATCAGCACGTCACTCACTTTTTAGAAGCGTTGTCGGTGACTTTAGGATTTCTCATTGCATCGTAAACGCGACGTAGGACTGATCGTGATTCTCTCCACTGAAGGAGAAAAGCAGGGAAACTTGCACGGCGCTCCCCTTCTATGTAAACCAAAAATAACTCCAGGCAATGTAAGGCCAAGCGACTCCCATCAGCAAAACTCACTTCAAAACACACAGACTAACCTGTTCCTCCATCTGCACCGCGGGGTGACGAGAAGGAGGTGAAAGCCGAGTCAGTGCTCTGGAGTATGTATAAACACAAACACACATCAGGTGTGTTACGATTTCTTGTAAGCTGCTGTCATTCCCATATTTCATGAAATGCAGCTATTTCACTCCTGTTGCTGCCACCCCAGCAAAAATAACCACTCTCCTCCCCATTCCATTTCAAGGAATTTTGAAGAAAGTGATGCCGGCCGATTAAACAAAGTTTTAGCTGCAACTAAAGACTTATTATTTCCTTTGACAACACCTTCCAGAAGGACACCATCTGTTCCGCAGTCACACCTCAAATGAAGGATGAGAGGGGGCATGGGCTTGCAGAGAGGAGACAGGAAAAAAGTGAGCAGAATATTTGCTTTTCAAGGAAAGAGAAATCTTTAGTTTACAAGAAAATTAAACTCCTTTCATAAGCTCTCAAGTTTCCAAAATGTTAAGAAGTTTTACTGATATACACAAAAAACCCCAATAATCCATTCTAAACTTACGAAATTTATTTCTACTTTAAGGTAAAAGGCAAAATGGAACTTAAGCAAAAAATCAAATATAATGCAAAGCTAAGAGGAAATCTGCATCTGGAAAGCAGCACAGAAAAGGGCAACAGGGGGCCCAGCAACTGCCTGGTTGGTACAGTCACAGCAACAGGGAATCTCTGTATTTTTTAAAGCAATCCTAAAATCTGACGTGAACACATGTAGAAGTTCAGTAGTTGCTTCTCCTGAGGAACACTGCTGCAGGTAACTAAGTTCAACCTCCCTTCTTGGTATTAATACTCACTTTCTCATGAAATATAAACAGTGGCAGCAAAATAAGATTTTTTTTTTTCATTTTAAATTTCATTTTTAATGAAATTTAAACCGGCAAGCTCCAGCAGAATTCATGGGAGTAAGGCCGGGCTTTGACAAGACTGAGCCTTCAGCAGCAACCCCAGGCAGAGGTGTCTCCCCGGGGTTTCCCAGGCACCAGAACACGTGTCCCCCCCTCAAAGCCGCTCACGCGAAAGAACAACTTTTTGCAGGGCCACGGAGGAAACTGGCCCAAGCCCTGGCAAAGAGCAGCCTGCGAACATGGCTGCTGAGGGGCTCCAAGAGGCAAGGGAATCCGTTTGCAAACGCACCTTCTGGACACTGTAAGAACAAAAATAAACCAGTATTGCCAACACAGCGTGCTGCAGCCCACAGGACACTTCCAAATCTCAATTATAACAAAATTATACACTGAAGATGTGGAAAGGGACCCCCCCCAGACGTGAGGCATCACGTTCAGAGCCATGTCACGTACAGTTGCACAAGCCAGGTGTACGCTCCTAACCAAAAGACACGGAAAACGAACACTTCATATGAATATGTGTTTATAAGCCACAGCAACAAGCTGTGTTATGAAGTGGAATATACAAAGCAAGCTTTTATTTGCAGTCTGGTTGTTCATTTAAATAAATATTTCCGTTTTCCTGACCATACAGGCTGGGTCACTACCACAAAAGGTAGCAAGACCTGGCTGGAGGGCGACTTGAGACTAAGTTAGCCCTTTATTATTTTGCCCACCCTCTACCCCTTTCTTAAGGGTCGAAACACACCCACCCAACAGGATCCTGAAGAACTGCAACCAAACACCTTCTTATGGTTTTGCAATGAATCAGAGACAAGGATCGGAAAAAATTCTAATGCTCACTATCTCGTGCACACACAGACACCCCTTACTGCACAAACAGCTACATCTCTGGTCCCTCCAGTTTATCTTTTCTCCCCTGGAAGAATAAAGTTTCCAACTGGAAGCTCTGTACCATGAGCAGCAAGAAACAGAATATCAATGTTTATTTTACGTACAGGTACCAGATGTATTTACAGATATTGGGGAGGGGAAAAACCAAAAAGCGCTATTAAGAGATGGCAACGGAGGTCTTTGTTCTGTAAAATACTGCTCTGACCAAAACTAGAGGCTTAGCAAGCAGTAATCATCTGTATCGAATTATACAACAGGTCCCCAAGACGATGAATTTTTCCTCAGGGGAAGTTGTCTGTTGCAATGTGAAAAAAAAAAAAAAGAAACACCACCCAAACAAAATTATTTTATGTGAATACCATCCAGTTCCTCAGATTGGAAATTAAAAAAGAACATGCAGCAGTTCAGAACTAGACTAGTTTATTTGTTCCCCAGTTTTTATTAAAATTGACTCTATCTAGTATGAAAATAATCCTTCTAAACCCTCTTACAGGGGACTTACAGAGTTAGGCCAATATTCAATTTAGCAGAGCGGGGAGGAGGGGACGACTTACACAGCAACAAAAGCAATTCTACAGTCACCAAGTACAGAGCCTGTGCATATAGATCCCACTGAGATGGGATTACGAATTAGACAAATTAAGTAAACTGATTCCCTTCAGACAAGGCAAATATTAAGATAAAAGAAGCCATCTGTGCAGCTGGAGAACTCGATTTATCTGCAGCAACAGGTAGGAGAAGGCAGAGCATGTTTTTACAAGTCACATTTGGGCAGCACCACAGGTTTACAAACACTAAGATGTTATCTACCCTGAAAAAAAATGTTGCTATCTAAAAAACAAACAAGCTCGGGAGGCTGAGCACACAGCAAGCAATCCCAGCTGGAATGCCACCAGCAGCTGGAGCGTGGAGGGGCTGACTGCTGCCGGAGGGACAGCTTTTGCTGGCCCATCCCAAAGAACAGGCAGCTTTCTGCCGGCTCAGGGAGTTAAAACTGGCTTGCAGAAGGGTCTTAGAGCACAAATAAAACAGCACAACAAACAAACAGATCTCCTTCTTGCCAGGATGTGAAGCTGGTAGGTGATCTAACCACATTTCACTGATCCCACGGCCGAAAGCTGCCTCTTGGCCAATGCCAGTGGCCGCCTGACCATGTCCAGTGCATTCTCGCTCAGCTCTTGCCTGGTGCTGGAGCTCTCAAACCAACACGCCAGCGTAGCTGCTCTGGCACCATCACACCTCATAAACACAGCTTCAATCTTCCCATTTCTAAAGCTGCTAGCACTAGAGATGTACAAACAACGGCACAGAAACATTATTCAAAACTGTCCATATTCCCCAGCCCAGCTGCCAATGAATCATGAACCGATGAGAATGCAGCAAAGGCATCATTAGCAGGGAAAGCAGAGTCACCTGCGGTTTTTAGGTTGGTGGGTTGTTTTGGTTGTTTTTCAAACCAGATACAAGAATGCCTAGGCCCAATGTAACAACCACTCCACTTAAGAAAAAGAAAGAGGTGCAAGGCCTTATCTAGGACCTACCCAATTGCATCAAGGGAACGTTAAGTATGGACATGGAGAACAACGTATCACTTCAGCCTTTGCCGTTTAAGAGATGCACTACGACGAACCCCAGGGGTTGTGGCAATTTCCCCATTTGGCCAGAGACAGACCTACACTAGACTCCAGCGCCAAAACCCGCAGTGCACAGCAGCGGAGAACAATAATTAAATTCTCATCAGGTGAAAACTGAAGATATTTCTCACCCAGCATTTCTTTTCAAGAGTAGGGCGAGATTCACTGTTACCCCAGACATTCATACTTCAAATTTTGAGTCTAATTCCTTCCTTTTTTGAAGTTAAGGACCTACCACTTGCCTAATGGCTTTATGTTCCCATCCTCCTCCCACCCTCCTGGATTAAGTTACAGCTAGCTGCTCTTTTATTCTAGACGCAGCCTACCTCACAGCATAACCTACTACCAAATCAAGAATGTTGCTGCTGTTCAAAATGCACGTAATGCACTGATGACAAAGACAAACACCACCTCGCAGGCTCTCTGCACTGTCCACCATCCCAAAAAGATGCTTCATGAATATTTAATATTGCAAAGCTACACATAAGAAGGATTTAAGCGAAGAAAAGCAGATATCCAGTTCCCCTGCCTCGAAGGCCAGAAAAGAAAGAGAACTTGCATAGTTCACGTTAAGCCTCAGCTAAGCATCACTGGGGTGGGATCAGAGACCTCAGAAGACACATGGTCTTTGTGCTAAAGCAGCAAAACTGACCAGCCCCAATGCGCGACTTCCAAAGCGCCATCCTCTTTCTTCGCCAACTGGTATACACCATCACTTTCTATCACTTTCCAGTTCAACATCTGCCGAGAAAGGGAGGTTGATACAAAACTAGTGAAGACTTCATTAAGCTGACATGGCTTGTAGTAAGACTCCAAGATGACTGACTTCTTTACAGCTACCAGCCTGGACAGGGTGCGAAATACAGCGGGAGAACTGAACCCCTTTTAGAAGGCGACTTTCGACATTATTGACCATTTCTGCTATCAACAGCCCAAATCTCTTCCATTTTAGAGTGGAGCAAAAGGGGTTTCCGCAGCTCTTCTTTTCAATCTCACACTTGAGAAACTATTGCATTTTGGCACAGAAATTTCAGGGGTACGAGGCTGGTGGCAGCAGAGGAGGGTGGGACAAGAGGTAATGGGCACAAACTTGACCATAGGAAGTTCCACCTAAACGCAAGAAGGAACTTCTTTCCTGTGAGGGTGGCAGAGCCCTGGCACAGGCTGCCCAGAGAGGTGGTGGAGTCTCTGCCTCTGGAGACATTCCAAACCTGCCTGGACGCGTTCCTGTGCCACCTGCTCTGGGTGACCCTGCTCTGGCAGGGGGTTGGATCTCCAGAGGTCCCTTCTAACCCCTGCCAGTCTGGGATTCTGTGATGGCAACAGCCACAAGGTAGATGAAAGTTGTTGGATTTTTTTTTTTAAACTATTCTTAATTCCCCCACATTAGGATATCCGTTTACCACTACATATTATGCATCCTGCTGTCAAAATCCAGGGAAGAGATTTAATCGTTTGACAGTGCCCTTAAAAACTGTCTGGTGTCTTCCGAGGCACAGACTCCTTAAATCACTATAAATGATGATGACGACGTGTCGTGGTTTGGGCCGGACTGGCCACTGAGATTCTTTCTTACTAAGAAGCAAGAGAACAAGAAGATAAAAAGATACACGAAATGCATAAACACTCCTTTCCTCGTCTTAGTCCCCCAGGTTTTTCACTATCAAGCCCAAGTATGAGATTATTGATAATTCCTGCAGGTAAGGCTCAGAATTTCTGCAGGTAAGGCTCAGAAGACACAAGATCAAGAAATACAAATCCAATTCGCTCTCTTCCTCATTTATTTCAGACTAAATTTTTTTTTCTTAGTACACTGACTTTCTCCATGAGTTTCCTTCACATTCCAGCAGCAGGAGAAGGGGAGGAAGCCATGAGTGCCTTGCTGAGGTGCCTAAACAACACATAGGGTATCCTGCACAAAATCAAAGCCCGTAGTTAAAGAACACAGTCTTGAAAGATAATATGCATTATCCTGCAGGGATCTCATTTTACATAGTTCCTTAAATCAGTCAGCTGGATGTATGTTGAAATACCTTAGGAAATACAGAGAAAATTCATAGAATCATAGAATCACCTAGGTCAATGGATAAAGGAAGGAAACTGGGAGTAAGGGAGAAAAACCCAAGACAAACAAGAAATGTGTTTTAGCTTGAAGAGAAGGGTTAAATGTCACCTTCCCTGGGAAAAAGATGTACACTGTGATATGTGGCAAAGCCCAGTGACGAAAGGGTACCATCTCTGAAACTTTCTGCATCAGTTACAGGATGATGATGATGGGGAAGGGGGGGGAAGGCGAGTCATCATTGGAAGGCAAACCTCACGTCCTCCAAAAAGCCAAACCCAAATTCACTTCTCTCAAGAAACGGCAAAGTAAACTAAGAGTTGGTAAAAAGCAGCATATTTAGGAATGACTTCAGTCATTTAAGCTAACATGACCTAATGCCACATTAAGTACAAAGCAAGTGCCTTACTTACTCTTAACAGGCTTTCAAAGAGCCTGTGCGCTCTATACCTGAAAACGAACATCTTGCTCAAGTGGTGTTAAAAAAAATAATATTCACAGAACATTCACACCCCCGTCATTCCACTGGCATGCTTCATATGGAGGCACATCAGCTGTTTTTCAGCAGCTTTAGACAGATTTTTAACGTCATGTTTTCTCCTTTGTAAATCATTTTCAACTACTCTTAATAAGTAGTCTCAATGTAGGTTAATATAACCTAGAGAAACAGAGATCTTCCTATCAAGTACTGTCAAATTAAAACGCAACTCTGTATTCTGATCTTCCAGAGAAAGAGGGAAAGGAGGAGAGGAGAGAAGCCAAGCTGCAAGCACCATGAATTCCCTGAGGTCTTCCACCTGAGGGCATCTTTCTCATGAATCCCACCACACAACAGTCCTGGTTCGCTGTTTTCTCAAAAAAAAATAATTTTGGGGTTCTAGGGATTTTTATTTTTTAATTTGACTCATAAAACTAGGTAACAGAGATAGGATGGACTAAACATGGAGAAAATAAACTAGTCTGAACTTGACAGACAGGAACGCAGAAAGGAAGACTCTCCAAAACAGCCCTGTATCAAGCTGACCTGCCGCACGTTAATATCCTCCTAAAAGACATGATTTTCTCATCTCTGTTCTTCCACAAGCCTCTAAAGGGACTGACTATAAAGGAAAAGGGAACAAGGCAAGGAAAAGAAGCGTTTACATCCAGCTTTTGTGAATCTAACACAGCCATCTATAGTAATTTGCTATTCTTTCAAGTGCCCCTAAAAATAGGTAAATTCTCCCTTTCCAAAGAAAACCGATGGCCATCTCCCCCAAAGCTGCCACCTCCTTACTGTGCTGTGAGGTTAAAATAACTCTCACTGGGTTTCTATAAAGTTAGAACTGAAGCGCCCATTATCTGACAGCTCCCTGCTCAGTCCTTTGACCTGTCCGAAGCACTTCTCGCCCCTGCAGCCCTCGATTATGTTGCCCAGCTCCTTTAAACCTTAAACACGGCCCTGTGCTTTCTGACAAGAGCCGAAAGGTGGCCAGGAGTGGAAACAGGACAGCAGACAATGCCAGAGAGCTCACAATATTATGGGGTCTGAGATCACTAGATCCCAAAATAAACATGCTACAAGTATTGTAACACTTGTCACAAGACATATTTCTAACTGTTCTTTTACAACCACCGTTTTACTGTTTGATGATACAACAGGTGGAGGGCTTAGCTGTTCCTCCTACTAAGATGTATTCCAGCCTGACAGGTTTTTTTATTTTGTTAAAGCATGCACACACACTCACACTTCACAGTCATAATGGAGAACTCTCAAGTTCAGAATCATTCCAGTGCCTCAAAACCTGTTATTTATTTCCCTCCTCCCCCCAAAACACACAGAATTTTTTCTATAGGCCTTTCACTTACCTCTCCCATAGCCCGTCCTTCCAGAGCAAGCGCTTGAAAATCATGATTCAGTTCATCCATGGAACGCACCTATTTATAGATGGGTAAGAAAAATAAATACATGAGGAAATGCTTGTATCTGATTATTTTTTAAAATGATAATCATAGTTTATAGCAATTTTTCTGACACAGACTGAGAGCTACATTCCATATTACAGCACATAACAAGGTTATTGAGCTCCAAAAGATGACTTACCTTTAAGACTCCCAGAAGCTACAATGTTTATAGTTAGATTTATACATGCACAAAAGAGGAAAAACTAGCAATTACTTTTAAGACACACAAAGTCTAAGGCAACTGCCTTTGCTAAGTGTATTGCGGAGACTAATATTTCACAGCGAGTTGCATGATTTCAAGTGAGGGAGTCAATGCGTAAGCAAGCGAGTCAGCACCATTTCCTTTCAGGTGAAAAAAATCAAGTAAAGACATCTATAAAATAGGCAGATTTATGTTCAAGTTACATCAAAATGAAAGAGAAAAACACAATGGTATAAACAAAAAGCAAATGAAATAACACCATTTGAAATGAGGGGCAGAGGATGAAGAAAGGAGAGCAAGCAATGCCTTCACATCAGTTGCCAATTTTAGTTACCATACCCACATTAACATCTCCAAGTAGAAATCCAGAAGCACAAACCGAGGTGCAAAATACCGTAAGAAACCCCCAGACAGGGTATGGCCTTTTCCTCCTTCCCCAGTGGCTGCCAATGTGCCCCGCGGCTCCATGGCCACGCTGGGGACTCCAGGCCCTGCCAGCCAAGGCAAGGAGCCACGGGAAGGGCGATGGGAAGGAGTCCTTCCAGATGTGGGGGGGGCGGAGCTCGGGAGCAAGGGGACAGCCCCGGGGAGGGCCTTGCTCACCTGGAGAACCTGTAGCTATACATTTACTTGGGGAGTTGTGCCATTTTCTGCCATCATGATTTGATGAAAACTGATCCAATTAGAACAGGAAAAAAAAAGCAGCGATTTAAAACTGTTAGCTAAGTAAGGCAGATACGTTGAAAATGCAAGAAAACACTTCCGATTTTCATTCTCAAATCTCATCCAGGCAAGTCCCTACAGAAGCAGCCACTGAGCACACATGCAGAAGCAAAGGAAAAAAAAAAACCAAAACGCAACTACGGACTTGAGGACAAAGCACAGGAGTTCAGCCACGTGCTAAGATTCAGACTGAATGATTGCCCTCCGCAGATAACACACCTCCATCAAAGCAGCGCTTATTACAGTGGCCACAAGACTGACGACGGCACACAAGCAGTACAACACACCTACTCACTGTGTACACACTCCCTGCCACCCAACAGATCCGATACACCTTTCTGCTAGAGGAGGGGTAAGAGTTTATATTTGTGAGTAATCCACACACTGTGTTCACTGCAGTCCTTTATGGGCTCTTTTTAGTACACAGTGTTTACACCGCTGAAGACACAGGAGGTGATTTGGACACAGCCTCCTCCAGACCAAGGGAAGGAACCCAGTAACACCCGGTGGGTGATTTACAGCATAAAAAAAAATTTAAAAACTGTGTTAAAAGCTAATGCACTGCCCTGCCAGTGACCAGTGCTACAGGCAGTTACACCATGTTCACTGACCTTAACCTTGACTTCTGATGCTCCTGCCACTATTTCCAGCAGAACCAAGTCAAGACTTTGTTGTGATTACGCTTTACTTCTATTTTAAGACAAGATTCAACAGACCTCATCCAAGAATATCAGATGTAAGGAAAGCACCATAGATAAACTCCACAAGGGCCCTCCAGCCTGAACGCTTCTACTATTCTGCGACAACACTACTTTGCAAAAGATTAGGAACATATGGTTAAATTATCTAAGACACATTTATGTAATTTGCAAACCCTCAATAGCTAGTCACTCAGAATCACAGTTTAAAAATAAGGTATCGTCTTATTACTATATCTCAGTTCAAAGTTATTTTCAGTCTTGCCTCTGTCTTGCCGCCTTGACAGTGACGTTTATCACATCAACCATGAACACAGTGAGTAAAAACGGGACTCCACTTTCCAGAAACTCCAGCACCAGACAACACCAAAGACTTTCCTTTACTGTCAGCTCCATCACTGCTCTGTCAGCTCAGATATCTTGGTTGTCTCAGGTGAGACTGAAATTAGTAAGACCAAATTCTTCTGTGAAGCATTTCAAGCTGAACTCATGGAAAGTCCTGCAACCCCCAGCCATGCTAAGCTACAAAAGCCAAACAGCAGCAAATTATTATTTCAATGAGACATCTGAGGAATAGAGAAACTACATGAAGAGATTCAGCAGGTGATGTTCACTACTCTCGCTGCTAAAGCAATGTCCCAGCAAACCACAGATGCAGCCGCAATGGCGCTGATCCAGGACCTGCAGCGCTGGGGGAAGCGCTAGTGGAGAAGTAGAGGCTGCTTAGTGTGTGTCCCCAACTCCGCCCAAACAAAGAAACCCCCAAAGGTGGACGTTGTGCTACAGGAACCTCAAAACAAAGCTGTTGGAAAGATATAACCATTGAGTTCCTAGCATAAATCAAAAGGATATTAAGAAACATTTGTGGTTTGGTCTTATCCCAGACCTACCAACTCCTCGCAGTTCAGCGGCACTAACGTCCCTGGGGAAAGGAACAGCCCCACGGCAGAACATGCAGCAGGGTCTGAACAAGAACCAACTCCCCTTCTCAGTCCCTTCTCTCACCCTTCTTGTTGGTACTTCGGCATGTTACATGGTCATCCAAACAGTTTTAAAAATGCTAGAATCGTATTTCACTTGTTCGCATTAGATGTAGGAATGCTTTCACAGATGTCGTGTTCAAGTGTTTGTCTTGAGTAAAAAAACATGTTATCATCTTGTTAAACCAGTTACAGCAGCACAAATATGTGATTTACATCCACATGTGAAGCCATGCTCCCACGCTGGCCTGAATTCTTGGTGGAGAAACTAGAGCTGGTGTAACTAAAAACAATATCATCTCCAAAATGGTCAACGCCTTCAATGCAAGTTCATGATCCTTCACCAGAAACCACAACAATTTAGCAGTTCCTCTTTCTCTAAGAGCTTCCATCCAGTAAGCATACGTAGCTTTTCCCAGTGCTGACCATTTGCCCGTTTCCAATGTGGAGAAGCATGTTTGTCTTCAAACGATGCCATGATAATTGATTACCACAGAGGTGATACAGGGACCAAGATAAGAAGAGTGGTAAAGGGCAAAAAGCAGGATAAACATGAAAGCGAAGTGCGCTCCAGGTTCTTCATACCTGCCTGGCTGAATTGCACACCTAACAGAGCACTATTATTGTCACTCCTCTCTTAGTCTGAAGGAAACTGTCCTTCAAACATATCTTTCTTTGCCAATCACCATCCTAGCCTCCGCTGCTATGTGATACACACACAGGCTGCCTCCATCTCCTTCCCAAATATACTCCACCCCAGTGACTATCAAAAGCAAAAAAACCAATATTGGCTTCCCTATCTGCCAGTCAGGTAATGGAAGAAATTATTCATTACAGATATTTAAGTCATAGTCCTACTCATCTCTCTTTCATCAATCCTAACAGTTATGGATAAAAACATTTTCTAAATCAGGTCTTCGCATCTGACTTTTGGGCACTGTAAGCTCAAAGTGTATATAATCACCAATTTCGAGGCCCTTTCTCTCAGGTGCGTAGTTCCTTTATCTCCACTCACCATTGTATCTATTTGCTTGTAATACAGGGTAGTTTATTATTCAGTTGTCAAAGACTGTATTCAAAAGGTCCTCTTCTCATTTCCCCACTTCTATAATATTAAATAGCAACACCTCTTCACCTCATTTTCTTACACGGTATGCACAAATATCACAGAGCTCCTTCATTTCCCTTTGAAAGAAGAACAAATAACTTCCGAAACAGCAGACTATAAAGCCCAAGTTATGACTTCGTACACCTCAGTATTCCAAAAGGCAGGCAATACTCTGAAATGGTAATTAAACGATATAGATGGTCTACCACCTCATCGGGATATACTCCCGCTAACTCTCACTGACCTCTAACAAACACAGACACATAGAGCAGAGTCACGATGGTGTAAGCACTAGACACAAAGAGGTCCCCAGAGAGAGAACTTCTTTACAGACGAGCGTTAACATCAATGAAATTTGATTACCATAAAATCTGGTTCACCTCTGAACCAGAGTTTTGAAAGAAATCCAGAAGACAACGCCAAGATAAATTGGCCGCATGAGGAAGCAATGCCCTGACATCTGGATACGACATGACAACCTGGTTCCTTGAAGGAAGAGGTGATCTCGAGAAACACGAGGAATCACAGGAAGAGAGGTCAGCTGTAGTCCCGATTGCTTCCTAAGTGATCCAATAAAACCTGACTCCTGCTCTGGGCCAGCAGCACCCCTTGGTCGCTCCCCCATTTCAGCCTCTGCAAAGCAAAATGCAAAGTGCACATCCTGGCAAATACCAAGACCAGCCCTCCCGACCTTCCTGTCAAGAGCACTCGTTCTTTCTGACAATGTGGCAAACCAGCAAGTTTAATTTTGAAGCCCGCTTAACAAAACTAACGCTCTGTACATCAGCAACGCCACTACTGAACAAGAGTTACAAAGCAGTTTCACCACACAAGAACACTCCTCCCCTTCCTATTAAATGCTGTGTATGCACTCTGGAATTATGTAAATCTCAGCAAAATTAATGAGAATCTCATTCAAGACGAGTAATTTCCACGCACACTAATATATGAATGTATGTCACTATAACACGCTCCAGCTTATAGCCACTTCACTGACTCATAAATAATTTCCTGCCTTCCCAGCCAAAGCGCGTACCCCAGAGCAGATTCGCCCCACGCCGAGAAACAGGAGCAAACCCACCGGATTGCTGCGCTTCGCCAAGGCTGAAGTCGATTCAATCTCTCCAAAGCCCTCTTAATCAATTTTCACCTTTGCTCTGAAAAACAGGCGATAAAGCGAGAGACAGCTGCATTACTCATCACGCAGTCACTCTAGGTCAGGCCTCCACATCTTATTTTCAGTCTCCTGAATAAAACCCCTTGGCCTCAAACACACTGAGGTTACAGAGGCCTTTCTGTCCAAGTTTCAATAGCAGATTCCCACCACCTATTTTCGAGAGGACAAGACAACACACAAAACACATTCTGCTCTCACCTACTGCCATTGCAGCAACACAAAGCAATTTCTCTCTAGGTCAGCGGTGACTTTCAAAACTCAACCTCCCACGCAGCAGAAGAGCATCTCAGCAATTCTGCATTGAACATATCCACTGTGGATTTCCCAACCCCTCAAGCAGCTTGCAGCTAATTTATGTCAGGTAGCCACCTTACACAGGAAAATTACTCTTTCTTTTTATAAATAAGATTAGAGAGCCTCACCATTGCAAAACTCAGTAACAGCAACTCAGAAGCAACTGCTTTCCTGGGCACAAAGCTACACAGACACTAGTCCTTGTCCGTATTGGGAACACTTTTGAATTTATACAGCTATACCAGAAACAGAGAAAGAGATATTCCAACAGCTGAAGATGTTCTATGCGCTGGTACCATTTGGTACTGGACCTACTGCTCCCCTACCACTCCACAAATCCAGGCAAGAGTTTTCCCTGCCTCTGAGCCCCCCCGAAACATACTTGGTCACAGACACAGCCAGTATTCTGAAGGTTTGGAAGTTGTCTCGTATAGAAGAGCACAGCAAACTCAGGTGATCATCTCGGGCATCACCCAAGAGTCTGGATCACCCACAAGAGAGGGTGAGAGTGGAGGGAACAAAGAACTAGGGCTACCAAGATGATGAGGGGACTAGAACACCTCTCTGATGAAGAAAGGCTGAGGGATTTGGGTCTTTTCAGTCTGGAAAAAAGATGACTGAGGGGGGATCTTATCAACACTTCTAAATACTTAAAGGGTGGGTGTCAGGAGGATGGGGCCAGGCTCTTCTCAGTGCTGCCCAGCGACGGGACAAGAGGTAACGGGCACAAACTTGAACATAGGAAGTTCCATCTCAACATGAGGAGGAACTTCTTTCCTGTGAGGGTGGCAGAGCCCTGGCACAGGTTGCCCAGAGAGGTGGTGGAGTCTCTGCCTCTGCAGACATTCCAAACCCGCCTGGACGCATTCCTGTGCCACCTGCTCTGGGTGACCCTGCTCTGGCAGGGGGTTGGACTAGATGATCTCCAGAGGTCCCTTCCAACCCCTGCCAGTCTGGGATTCTGGGAACTTACAGAGACCAGGACCAAACCTCCCCTGTTACACCTCTAACAAACCATCCCCAAACAGGGGCTGATGTTCCCCACGCTAAAAAGCTGCAGCACAGCAAGGAATGAGCAGGGAAACCTGCAAAAGCAGCAGCGTGCCCACGAAAAGCAGCGATAAACCCCAGCACCAGAGAGGACATGCTACCCTGCTGGTACTGAAAACTCCAGTTAATTTTAACCTAGCAAACAACAAGGCCCACAGGGCTAAATGGCACTTGTCAAAAGGAATTCTGCAGTCAGTTAAATTAACAGGAACTGGGGCCCTGAACTGTCCTTATGATTACTAAACAGGGATTTGAAGGACCTAACAAATTAACATGAGAGCAACAGTATATTTACCTTTTGGATTTCCAGTACCATATTTTTTATTCTAGAATAATCCAAGGGTTTTTTCCTAAACTGCTAGCTACCAGCAAAGTAGCTGAATTGTATTAGGTAAATATTAATGTCAATAATCACTGTTAATACCGCACCTTATATTAAACAAATACGGTTGCTAATATGACCTTTACATATAAATTCAAAGTGTAATATTGTATCACATTTCATGCTCTGCAGGTGTCTCAGGGGACTGTATACTAGCCTTATATATTACGGAATTCTCGTTTATGTAGAATTTATATTCACCCAGACAGACACGCAGCAAAAACTATCAAAGGCTAAATTTCACTCTTAATCACAAAGGATTTTTCTTCCTCCTTACGCAAGTGATGTTTCCCAGAAAGAGAAAGGACAGGTGGAATTAAACAAAGGGGGGAAAAAAGGCCAAAGGTATAGGAGAAAAAACAAACAAATAAACAAACAGAATCAAGCAAATAGAAAGTTCTTTGGAGAAAAAGAAGCCGAGAAATAACCAGTTGAGAATTATTCTAGCTGATAATGGAAAAAAAATTGTCTGTAGAAGTGCACTGTAAAGCCTTAGGGTTTATGACTTTTATTGTATTTCTTGATGTTGGACAACATTAAACAGATCAAATATCTGCATTTATTAGCGGTAACAGCGATTGAAGAGGGTTTAAACTATCTATTTCTATTAAGCCAATTATGTTAAATAGGGTAACCAAAGCAAACAAGAAGGCTGCTTCTGTAAGCCTCAGCTCTCCAGTTTCTCCATTTCCCCTCTCCCTAGCACCACTCCCCACGTGGCCCCATTTCAAAGGCTGCCCTTCTCCTTCCACAAACACTGTCTTACCCCAGGACCCATCTAGCCCTCAGCTGCTGCTCCTTTCAATTACAGCTCTCTCCCAGTTCTACTTCTGACCAGGAGGCAAAACCCCCAGGTCAGCACCTGCTAAAACAGAGGTAGGACGGACACTGAAACGACAAGGTTCATGAAGCTGGAACACATAAATGGCTGCTTTCAAAATTTCTTTGATCTACAGCAAATTACAGGGCCGACTGCAGCCTTCAGTCCTGCCAGCCAAGCAAACAAACTCCAGCATATCCCACAGATAAGGAATTCTGGGGGAAGCACCCTAAACTTATCTGCCACCTTGGTAAACAGAAGCAGGGGCAAGGGCCAGGCGCTGGGACCACAAATCCACGGGAAGGGCTCACTCCCCGGTCTCTGCTGATGCTGGTCGTGCTCCCAGTGAGCCTGGAGGGAGCCCTCTGACAATTTAAGCTCTGCACAAGCTTGATGGGACCAAGCTCCTCGCCTTGCTATGGCACCACTTGTTTTGCTTTTCTACTCCTGCAGAGTAATGCTGGAAATCGTATCACTGTTATATGTGTCAGGATAGATCCAAATGTTCTGACTTCCCAGCTCCTAAGACAAATAGCATTTCTTTGGTTCTGGGAGAAGACAGGAGATGAGAGATTCCAAGTCTGCACTGGCACATTAGGGGTGCTGCACCTCAGAAGTGTGATTATTACTTGGATTTCTTTATTTGTAACTCATGTGCACTCTGCAAGTGTGAAAAGGCGAGTGTCATGTAAAGTTCCCATCTATTAGGCCTCCCAATTTCAGTCTTGCTCAATTTGTAAAAGAAAAAAAAAGCTACAAAATTTTTATATTTTCTAGTAAAACATGCCTCAAAAAAGGTCAACATTACTACAAGAACACTGGGATTGAGGCAGCAGGAATAAGAAATATCAAAAGCATTCAGTCTGCTGCCTAAATAAAACATCATTAGAATGTTGAGGCGGACAAAAAAAAATAAATATATATAGCTGGTTGAGCAGCCTAAATACTTTGTAGCACTTGATTTATACACTCACAAGTTGTTAAAGCCTCTTAAATTAACCAAAGGTTTACAAATTTCAGATGGAAACAAATGCCTCCTACTCAGCTGTGGGAGACTATCAGCATTCGTCTTGTTTGAACAGCTCGCACAGCACGTTATTTAAAAACTATCTACCCTGCACGCATACACATAAACACATATATAGTATCTAGGAGAAGGGGAAGAAAAAGAAGTTTTTACCAGCTAACAATAAGAACAGCACCGCACAGTGTCAACCAGAGGCTTGCCACTAACGGCTAGATCCAGGGTTAAAATATGTTGTTCCATCAACTGATTACAGCACTATTTTTAGTCCTCTCCTATAACAATAGTGGGTAAAGAAAGAATGTGAAGTCACAAGTATTAGACAGGATTAGGTGGTTTAACTACTATTTTTGTAGTAAAGGATTCATCATTAGAATTGCTACTACCATTAGCATTCGAAGCAAAAAGCTATTGAAATTGCAGATTGGCTAATGCTTTACATGGCATTTAGCCAAGATGATTAATGATTCAGGGTACAGAAATAAATGCAAGAAAGGCAGCCTTTCAGAATGGCTTGGCTTAGTTGGCCAGTTATGTTTTTCCTCAGATTTTATTCACTGAGGGAAGTACTTCATTAATGTGGAATTTAGGTTAGCCTGCGATGTCTCGGGCACATATTGTTGGGGTGCAAACTTCCAAAATATTGGATTACAGAAGAAGCAATCTTCGTTTTGTTCCTCCAGAGCTGGCAATACCTTGGGAAAACCATCTTCTACTTCCCAGACGCATGTCTCGATCAAGGGTTTCACACAAGTACTCAGGGCTACACCAAGATCTGGCTCATTTCACACCGGGAAGGCTTTTTTACTTTCACTCCACCCCTACTCTGACCTTCCGAGGTTTAAATTCAGAGGGAAAAAGGTGTAAAGAAGGGACGCAGCAATGTCTCATTCCGGCGCCAAGCTCAGTACTTCTGTCAGAAACAGCTGCGAGTGGCCCCATGCCACACTGACTGCTGGCAGCGGGGCCAAGGGCTAATTTGACGGTTTAATAACAGTCAAGTTTCACCCCAGCGCAGAATCAAGGTCTGAAGCGCAGCTTCATTACAGGGTAACACGGCCAGATGCTCCCAATAAAAACAACTGCCCTAGAACAAAAGTTACCCTTAACAAAGGAAGAAGAGTAACACAATATCTGAGAGCAGATCGCTTGACGGGAGGGAGCACAGCATCACATGATATCCGCACACAAAGGCAAGTTTGTTCATCGCAGACCCGCAAGATCATCATTCAGTGAAGACAGCTTTAAAATTGTCTCAGCATACACCTAAAAGCAAGTTTTCAGACACAGGCAACACTAGATTCAACGCTCTGGAAGAGCTCTTTGTTAAGGAGATTTCCAGTCAGCAGTCAAAATTAACTGTGTTGGTTTGCAAGGAAGAAGCTCCTGTGGATGGATTATAGGGCTTGTGACTTATGTAAAGTTTCACCCATTTACAAAACCGCACGAGTATCGCAACCTGTTCTGCAGAGGCACAGATAGGTCACACCAACTCAGCAAACCATAAAAGAGCTGATAAGGGGAAAACAAAGTTGGAGAGCGGGAAGAAAACAAGCAGAAGCTATGCTCTAACACAGCATAATCAAAACACACTTGGGTGCAATACATTAACTGAAGTACTTGAAGTCATCTTGAAGTATTGAAATGTGCAAATTCAATAGTGTGAAAATGTCTGTGCTCTTTCTGAGGAAGCGGCACAGCAAGGAAGCGGACTGCAAAGGGGATACACCACAGAGAAATCCCGAAGCCTGCACATCAAGTTGCTTGTGCAATTTCAGCTACAGCCAGGTATCTCCCAGCTGCCTGTCAGGGACAGCAAAACCTACAGATTCAGAAGCAGCAAATTCTTAAGTTAACTTTCTTTTCAGGGTGTTTTTTCTCCCCCATAAAGGTGAAGGATTTTCTAGTACCCAGCCTTAAACATCCAACTTAGCCAATCTAGTCATGCTCCTTCTATCTCAGCAGAAATTTTCAAAGGGCAATGTAAAGCAGAAAACTAAATTAAATGTTCTAATTCCCCTCCCTCAAGATAACCCTTTACTATAGAGAAACCTCTGCAAAACAAATCAGCCAAACTAGACATTTTATCTCAGCAAGGAATTGTGTTCTAAATTATCTGGGTATCAAGTTAGCACAGCCATTTCAGCATCAACGTAAGTCTTAACTCATTCACTATGATACAAGAAGTACCCATGAAAATTCAACTGATTTAATGAAACATACACCAGAAAATGATCTTCATGAACAGAGCCACGTGTGCTAACACATGACGGACGTGATTAAAGACCTGCTCCATGCCTTCAACTCTAGCACAGACAACAAGCCAGATTATTTGGACCACAGGGAACCTCATACACTAGGTGCTTTCCACCAGATCAGGAAATCTCTGCCCCAAAGAGTTAACTGTCACTTAAATGGGATTTCACTTTGGAAGAACGAACACTAGGGCTTCCGCTTCCTCAGCTTCCATGATCTTTTTAGAGGACCTTGCCACAACTTTAAGGCAAACTCTGGTCATGGTGCCTGCCAACAGGCACAAAACATAGAACAGAATCATAGAATTGCCTGGGTTGGAAGGGACCTTTCAGATCGAGTCCAACCATCAACCTAACTCTGACAAAACAACATCACTAAACCATATCTCTAAGCACTATGTCTACCCGGCTTTTAAACACCTCCAGGGATGGTGCCTCAACCACTTCCCTGGGCAGCCTGTTCCAATGCTTCATAACATTTTCAGTGTAAAATTTTTCCTAATATCCAGTCTAAACCTCCCCTGGCACAACTTGAGGCCCTTTCCTCGTGTCCCGTCACCTGTTCCTTGGGAGAAGAGACTGATCCCTGCCTGGCTACACCCTCCTTTCAGGGACCTGTAGAGAGCAAGAAGGTCTCCCCTCAGCCTCCTTTTCTCCAGGCTGAACACCCCCAGCTCCCTCAGCCCCTCCTATAAAACTTATTCTCCAGACCCCTCACCAGCTTCATCAAACAACATCAAATCCAGACACTTTCACAGCAGCAAGCAGCATAGTTTGAGTAGCTGTGCTCTAGAAGGGCAGCTGCTGGGAGAATTACCTTCTCTCTTCACTTCAATTCAAGTTCCCAGTTAAGAAGTTGCATGGTCGCATTGCCAAAAGACAAATCTGAGCATAAAATCCAGTCCCAGCCCTGTTGCTCTCACTATTCTTCACCAACTATATGTGAAAAATTCCCTACATTCAACAAGACGATCCCTGCAGAGTTCTATTGTCTCAAATTATTAATTAAACATGCTCTCAAAGAAAGCAAATGCCTAAAATCATTTGCTTCTACCAAGCAACTCCCATATTACCCTAACTGCAATTCAGACAATCTAAGTATAACCATTCACTGTAATTCAGAAGGGACCACCACCAAAGAAACTCTCTCTTTACTCCAGTTCAAGAATATACATGCATGCACAACCCACAAGGGACCCCATCCCAGAAAACCCAGCCAATTTTCCTAAAAACCTGCTCAGTGATGATAACTTGTCCCAGCTGAATATCTCAACTGTCTTTTCATTCCCCTCAGGAGCAGCAGACGGCTGTTTGGATTTGTAATGAGATATGCAACCTTCCATAACCGAGACAAATCCAACCTAGGCCATTACTCATCAGGAGTCATCTTGTACCTCCCTCTTCACTCACCTACCTGAAGTTCTGATCTCTACCCGTTTTTTTTTGCAGGATAAACAGCATAAACACGCCCTAGTGCAGCGAGCATAACTGTCTGCCCAAACAGATTGAAGAGTAATCGGGCATCGCAGGTGAAAAAACAGCCTAAACCTCTTCAGTCTGAATCTTAGAATTACTGGTGGACATCAACACTCAACCTCATCTTGCTGCTTTTTGTGGGTAAAAAAGAGAAGACTACATTTTGCAGTCAAGACCCAGCTGATGGAAGTGTCTTCCATGTAAAGTTTGGTGATTAAGTATTTGTAGCTGCAGAACAGCTGGAAGTTTGTTTAGGAGTTCAGAGATTCCAACCTAGGAAGAAAAAAAAAAGTCTGATTTCACCATTGTTTCAGTGTCTGCAAAAACAAAGAGGAATTTATAATACATGCTCTTTGTGGGGATGGCATATCTTTGATACCCAAATATGCAAAATGACAGTAGCACCTTTGCTGAATTTTCTATAAAAACTTGCCCCCTTGTCGCCTTCTGGAGAAGGGAAAAATGCAAAGGGAAAAGAAAGTTTCTAGGTAAAATACAAAAAGAACCAGCATTTTCCTACTGTTTGCAACAAGAGGACACTATCTACTTCCTTGGGAGCAAAGAAACTTCTTCTGAAGTCATCCCTGGTAAAGCCATTCACAGCTAAATTCTCAGAGCTGCTAGTCCAAGTACGAACAAATGAGGAGGAGGAAGAGCCAGTACAATAAAAAATGAAAAGCAAGGATCCTGTAAATAAGTTCTGACTCACAACACTCTTAGCTATTTAATAAC
Organism: Stercorarius parasiticus; assembly: GCA_013396915.1. Taxonomy (NCBI): domain Eukaryota; kingdom Metazoa; phylum Chordata; class Aves; order Charadriiformes; family Stercorariidae; genus Stercorarius; species Stercorarius parasiticus. Next base: position 1,481,162 of record VWZL01000430.1, on the reverse strand, counting down.
ACATGATGAAATGCTATCATTTGGTAAAAATCACTGGAGTATTTATTATCACCAACAGACGGAGATAGATGTCTGTCTACATACGTAACAAAGAAGAAACTGGGATTTAACAATTAAAAAAAAATCCCTCTACCTTTAATTACGACCTCCCAAGCTCTAGGCAGGCATTAACCTATATTACCCTATAATTATTTTTTCTGACTTCCCATTATCTTTTAGCTACTGAGCTTCCTAACCAGTCTTCAAGGCAACAAGGCAAGGGCCCTCGCTGCACTATCTTTGAAAGCCTACAATCAAAAGCACAGTAATGCAAGTGTATCTGTAAGAAATTGAGACTCAGCAGACATCCATAATGACTCCCCACCTCCCTGCATGTCCCAGCACTTCCTTCCACTTCTATTCTTGCAGGACAAATTCAATTTTACCCCAGTTAAACCCAAACTGAATTAAATCATTTTGTATGCATAAGGCTAGTTCTTGCTCCAAGGAATTTATAATTTAAGAAGCAAATGCAGAGGTGGCCAAAAAGTCAAAAAGAATGGCAGTACCAGGATTACTTATATCCTGCATTCTGCTTCCTATGAGTAAAACCCCAAGGCAAACAGAGAACCGTGGAAAAAGAGGCACTCAAGAAAGGCTGAAGCAATAAACACACAGATACAGCTGCCCAGCAATCCCTGGAGCACACAGTATCAAACATGACACATAAGAAAAGGGTTACTGCCCCATCTCAGAGTTGACTTTGAAGAAATTAAACACAAAGATTGGTTTAAAGATGCACACTGAGCGCAAAACATCAGGACTATGTGACAAATACATTATAGCCAACACAAAAACCACCAGGAAGTAGAACAGATAAAGTCCCAACGTTAATTACATTACAGGGGGTATTTCTTGAGCTTCCCATCACAGAACACAAGGGAGAAAAACAGAGAAAGCATCACCCAGAACCTTGTGAGCTTAACCCTGCAGGTGTATCTTGTGCATTCTCAGAAGTGTTCTGCCTCCAAAGAATACATGCATTATTTTTTAAAAGTTCATTTAAACTAGCATAAGCTAACAAGTTTTTCTTTCATTAAGTGGTACATTTATTAGTATCATTTCATTCCAGAAGTTACTGAAGAAAATCAAGGGGAGGAAGAGCAACACATCTACTGACATCAGGGCAAGTCTCCGTAAGAGGTAGGATTCTTTTCTTCGAGTGGAAGTTTAAGTCTTCTGGCGATTAAGAATGCAGTAAAAAAAGTTCAAACACCAGTGGAATTTTTAATGACTGCAGGATCTGGGAGTCCCATCCCTACCCTCTCCCCATCTCCAGTGAGTTCTGTTGTCTTTTAGGGGTTTTCAGAGAGAGGAAGATGAAAGTATGAGTTGGAAGATTAAAAAAAAAATTAAAAGAAAAAAATCAAGAATTTTATGACATTCATCTTAATTCATAAAGTTATCTTTCCAAAATATGTCCAAAAAACAGCAGTTCCTGCCTAAACACCTCCACACCAGACCACACGACAGCGTTTATTCGAAAAACCTAAAAGTTGCAGCCTTTCAGTAAGAAATTTGTGCTTACTGTCTGTACACAACTTAGAGCTCATTAAGATCTCTTCCACTGATGTCTCTTGAAACAAGTTTTACATTTAGTGACTGAAAACTTGGGATAGTTAACAGAAAAACTACATCTCATTTCAATGCAGTTATTTCCTTTAAAGTGATAACTAAATACTCTTGTTTCCACATAAGGGAATAACCAATATATTCTCCCAGCTGCTTAGTTCATATTGCAGTATTTTATGTGATTTTTTTCTTCCAGAACAAATTAAAAGGGCACTTGGGTTTACTTCTTTGTTGATGTACACACTGACTTCAGTGAGGTTGCAAAATTCACTGCAATGTTTGCTTTTAAATGGCCCGGATGGCAACACATCCCCTGGGGAGGCACAGCAGAGGAACAAGGGCTCGTTCGCTTTTTATTTGAAAAACTAGAGGCAGGAGGTATTTATAAAGGTTGCAAAAGCTTTGTGTCTGCTGCTCTGACAGTATGTGCGGAAATCATTCGTTTTTAAAATGTGCTTACGTTTAAGTTCTGCTCCTTTAGCAGAGGAAGCACATCTTCTTTGACGAGTTACTTACAGGTCACAGACAGAAAGCCACAGTGAGTCATGCACTCATTTAACTCGCAGCACATCTGACAATGCAACTACTGAAAAGACTTCTAGTAAACACGACTGCCGAGACACGGTTTGGCCCACTACCCTTTTAGAAACGTTAAGTCACTGTAAGAAGTTACCTGTGTTTCTAAAAAGCACTGTTTCAAGACATTCTTACAGCTGTTCTCTTCTCAGTTCAGCTAAGCATATTAGTAGCACCTTCCCCTCCCAATTAGAACCAGAAAAACCCAAACCCAAAACAAACAAGCAAAGAAACCCAGGAAAACACATTACCAGCAGCTTCCAGAACTGTGTTTTTCAATATTGGGAATGGTAAAAGCTCAACCTACATGCATTGGCAGTTTTGTAATACCATTACATAAGAATTATTTAACTACAGCAACAGATTTGAAAAGCAGCAGCAGTCACTGCTACACTGGTTCACACATCCAAAAAAAAAAAATCAATAAAGGGAATGATAAATTTTGCAAACATGCATTTGACTGTCACAGAGAGCGGACTGGGATTTCAACACCCTCAAGAGCAGAAACGTTTCAGCTTATAGCTACCAAGGCACTGCAATCCTGAAAAGAGAAAACAAAAGGTACAACCATCGCCATTCCAACCACACAATAACCAGCGTAAGCTTTAGAAAGTATCATTAAAAGCATCTATCACAAGCCCGATGCGTTCACGTGTTGAGTTTGGAAACATGGAACTTTTATTTTTTACCTGATGTTCTGCATGAATGTTATCCCCAGTAGGCCAGCGATGTTTGCTGTTATTATAGCCGCCTCCACCACTTCCTCCTCCCCCAAGCTGCTCACCATGCTGCCTCTGGAAGAAGTAATCCACCATAGCGTCGTCCTGAGAGCGGCCTGCAACTCCTATGGATCCAGGAACAGGACTGGAGTGTGTCCCTGCTGCAAGCGCCTGATTTGCAGCCGGCTGTTGCTGAGCCTGGGACCCTGTTCCAGATGTCAATACAACAGGCATGTTGGGATTAGCTGTATCTTGAGCGTGCTGTTTCAGGTGGGGGCTGAACGAGTCCTGCCAGAGTACTGCTTTTCTCTTCAAAACACACGCAACGCTCATTCCACCAACACCTACGGGGGGTGAGGGGAGGGGGGAGAGACGGCGAGAAAGAGAGAGGGAAAAAAAAACATGAAATCCTTACAGCTTCAGCCTTCCATATTAAATAACACACCCATCTTGTGACTGGCAGGGAAACATCACGATGCCAAATCTGACTCCTTTTAACACAGTTATTTGCTCCATGAACCTAGCACCTAAAATATTGTATGAAAATGCACACTGCCCAAAAATCCCACGTTTTCTGCTGCACAGTGTTATCAGTATACGCAAGATTCACGTAAAGTGCCCATTACACTGAAATCAGAATGCCAATTTATGCCATGGACAAATTGCCAACCGGAGCGTGGCCACGGAAGACTGCTAGAAAAAAGCCCCCAAAAAACCCAGTGGAACGCAAATTACACCATCAGTGCCTGCCGTGCTTGTTTACACCCGACAAATTACGAGGCAGATCTTCAATCAATACATGAGTCCCACTGTATCACGATGTATTCACTCAGTCACATAAAACATCAAGGCAACAGTGGGTTGGGTTGTTTTGTTGTTCTTCTTTCCAAATGCAAACTTAAAATGCTGAATTTCTGCTTATACAGTGAATTAAGTCTCAAACACAACATGCACTCTTCCTGCAAACTCAGAAGCTGGCTTTGGTCATGAGACGGTAAAACACATGGAATGTTTGATATGAGATTCCCTGGAGAAAAAGCAGCTAACCTCTCAGTGCCCGGGATCTCGGGAGAACCTTCCAGAGCTGGAGCAGTCAGCAGTGCCGGGCCTGCTCTCGCTGGCACCACGGGAAAGCTGGACCAGTCACAGAAACCGTCCAACACTGAAAACACCCCAAACACTTTGCATACACCCAAAATCATCTGCGTGCAGGACACAACAGGCAGACCAGGCTCACAGCAACTCGCTAATTTAGTCTCCCCCCTAAGCGTTTCGATAGCATCCCAGCAGCACAAAACCACACAAGTTTGTTATTTTGTTTAGTATTATCAGCTGATCCCGAGAGCAATAAGGGCACTAATGTGTGAACTGAGAAGTGTTTTCTCCCATTATGTAATGCTCAGCCAACGCAGAGCAAAATCGAATTTGCTTTTGAAGGCATAGTATAGTCAGAATTATTATTATTTTTTTAAAAGATTGATAGTTTATGGCTTCGGTTACCTAAACACAACCCCACAAATAGCACAGAGAGTTAGAAGGACGAAACTGGGGGCAGTTCAGCCTGTGCAGCCGCCCAGCCCAGCTGCATACCAGCACGGGAACGCTTTTACTCCTGTACCTTGGTGGCTGGAAACCTTGGCCCCGGTCCTGCCAGCAGCTCCCTGGGCCTGAAAGGCGGCTCTGTTCCCCCTCTGCTCATCAGAGGAGTTCTGAACAACAGTCAACTACTACAAGCAACTTCCAAGAACAATTTTCTAACAGCAGAGAAAGTTGACACCAAAAAAAATAATCCAAGTCCTATCTTTGATCAAGCTTCCTCAAGTTTGTCCCACTAATTGAGACCAGTGTTAACATTCAGAAGAAAATGACTGTAAGAACTGAAGCGATAAGATTTGTTTTTTTAATTGCACCTACAACACGCATTTGTTGACATACACACCCTGAGCCTCCGTGGCCACGTAAACAAGCAACTCTGCAAGGCTTTTTATACAGGCAGAGACCTTCACAGCTTAAATACCAGTACGATTTAACAGAATTAACTCCTCTGTCTTTCAAAAAGTCTGGAAATCACTACCTTCCCCAAACACTTCACAAAACACTGTGACAACGCCTGGTATTGCTAAACCTTCACTGATTTTTAAGAATACAATACTACAATTTAATGGCATTTTCCAGTTAGTTTTCCTTTAATAAACATCATCAAAATCCTTCAGTAACACGAAAGGAAGCACAAAGCTTCTCTGTGCAAGAAGAAAAAAAAAAAAGTAATTACTGGTAAGAAATTCCCGTATCACCAAGTTGCGGTGTATATTCGTCGCAGACAATGAAGTCTACGCAGAGTCTAGGAAAGGTTACAAGTTATCTCAGTTATTTAAACAAAAAAATATAAAGATACTATGAATCCACAGAAAGTTTCAAGTATTTATATATTGTGACAACCCCGGTTTCCAGTGGAAATACCACAAGGTACAAAGTTGAGAGTGGAAGTCTGCACAGCCACAACGCTACTTTCCTCTTTCAAAAGGCAGCAGGGCTTCAAGATTCTGATTTAATTTGCACACAGATCGTTAAAAATTGCGTTAGTATAAAAATTGGGGGGGGGGTGGGGAGGGGGTTGAGACTAAAATAAAAAAACTCAGTTGAGGTACTATGAAGATCCACAGAAGTGCCTCCTGCTCCCAGCCGCTTCCTCTTTCGTCTAACACAGAAGAAGCAGCTCCAAACACCAGAGGAAAACTTGGCAAAGGCGACATTTTGCGAGGGAGCAAAGGGGAAAGGAGCATTCTGGGTAGTTCAAGTTTAGTTCCGAGACGTGTTTTTATAGAAATGCAGCGGTAAACGCAGCGGACAGCTGAATCCTGTCATTCAAAGCACACACAGCATCAGAAATACGGTAAGTCACCTCCACAACGCACATTTATTAGCTGCAAGACTCGCCGCTGCTAATGCCTACTACGGCCCTTTTCATTCCCAAAACCTTAGTAAAAATACACAATAAACTTTTCCCAGATAAACCATTTGCTGGGAAGAATTCCGTATTTACACACAAAGGCTTCCTTGCTGCTACCATGCGCTCAAAGCAGACAATTTTCCTTCTCCCTTGCGAAAAACACAGCATGTAAATAAACTGCTCCGTTTCATCATTACAAGCAAAATACTTTAGATTATGGGATGTTCCACAAGGAACAAAAAACTTCGGAGACATCCCCCAAGCAAGTTTTAAGCACAAGCGGCAGCGCCGCTGAATAAAGCGGCTTTAATCCGCAGAGAGCACAGCTACGCGTGCTGAGCTTCGCCGCTCCTGGTCAATATTCCTCTAAAAATAACAGACAGTATTCAAAAAAAACCAAAACATTAACGCCGTAGAAGATGTGTGTTTCAAAAAGTTCAACGAGAAGAGTTTGGGTTGGGTGGTGCTTGGTTTGTTGGTTGGGTTTTTTTGGAAAGTTAGGGTGGAAATTCGAGCACAGCCATTGTTCGGGAGCTCTGTGGCCTACCAGAACTTTTAATGCGAAACCTTGTGTTTTCCTGAAAACCTGGGGAGACGCAGCAGGAAACGGGGTAAATCGATCCCCAACTCCATTGCTCAAAACAGTGTTAAAACATCTAAATAAATAGCATAAATGCTACCCCCACCCCCCACCGGCTTCATAAAGGAAATTCCTTACTCATGATCTGTCTAATAAAAATCTCTTCTCGGGACAAAGTTATTAAACATTGACCAAAAAAAAAATAAAAAAAAATAATCGAGTTTTTCCTCAGGTTGGGGCAAGATACAGACTCTTATAAGTTTGCAATTAAAAAGGGCCAAACACTGTTATTACGTGAAAAGGAGATAAAAACAAGGAAGGAAAAAAAAACACACAACCAACAAACCCCACACAAACACAACCCCCCCAGGGTCACCCAGCACATGCAGAAGTATTGTCTGCNCTTCCTGTCCCCCCCCCCCCGCCGCTGGGGCCCCCTCCCTCTCCTCCGCCGGGGACATCGAGCCCCCCCGGGGACCCCCCCAAAGCCGGGGGGACGACACCCACCCGCCTCCCTCCACCGTAGGTCAGGGCCAGGCCCTCCGGGGCAACAAAGCGGGGCCTCAGCCCTCTCCGGCGGACCGGGCCGGATCCCCCCTCGAGAGAAGAGGGAGCCCCTGCGGAGTCCCCCGGCGGTGGCCGGGCCCGGTGTGGGGGGGTGCGNCCTGAAAACCTGGGGAGACGCAGCAGGAAACGGGGTAAATCGATCCCCAACTCCATTGCTCAAAACAGTGTTAAAACATCTAAATAAATAGCATAAATGCTACCCCCACCCCCCACCGGCTTCATAAAGGAAATTCCTTACTCATGATCTGTCTAATAAAAATCTCTTCTCGGGACAAAGTTATTAAACATTGACCAAAAAAAAAATAAAAAAAAATAATCGAGTTTTTCCTCAGGTTGGGGCAAGATACAGACTCTTATAAGTTTGCAATTAAAAAGGGCCAAACACTGTTATTACGTGAAAAGGAGATAAAAACAAGGAAGGAAAAAAAAACACACAACCAACAAACCCCACACAAACACAACCCCCCCAGGGTCACCCAGCACATGCAGAAGTATTGTCTGCCTTTCCCTCCCCCCCCGCC
>VWZL01000430.1:1454906-1473357 GCA_013396915.1 Stercorarius parasiticus | reverse complement strand
CTCCCCCCCCCAGGCCGCTCCCCCCCTGCCTCTCCCCCTGCCTTTCACTCCGACAACATGGCGGCCCGGCGGGGACGGGCGCCGCGCTGCACGCCGGGAAGGCGAGGCCGCTCCAAGCGGCGCCGGGCCGCCGCTACCCTGGCCGGGCTGGGCGCTTTCCGCTGCCCCCTTCCGCCCCACACCCGCACTGGGGAGCCCCGCGGGGGGTGTGAAGGGGACAGGCCATGCCCGGTGCGTCCCCTCAGCAGTGTCGGCTCTCCCCGGGGCGGATTGGGGCCGGGCCAGACTCGGCTTGGNTGGGGCCGGGGGCCTCAGGCATAATGGCGGCCCCTTCCCCGGCTGGGGGGCACAGGCCCCGCGCTGCCGCCATCAGCGCTCCCTCGGCCAACGGGGCTGTGGTTGGGCACCCCGAGCCCGCAGTGGGGAGGCCACTGGCCACCCTGCCCGAGCCAGCAGCCGCCCCCTCGCACAAAGGTGACGGAGAACTGCAGCGAGGGGTGGCGAAGAGCGGCTCTGCCTCGCCCTGCGCCCTTACAAGCGGCCAACACAATTTTGGGAGGGTGGTGTTTCCCCTTCATGCGCCCCCCTCTCCACTCCCCATCCCCGCAAAGCCGGGACCGCGGAGGAACTACACCCCCCAGCCTGCGCCGCTGCGGCGCGGGCCCGGCCCGGCCCGGCCCGCAGGCCGGCCGTCAGACCCCAGCGCTGGCCGCTGGGAGCGGTAGTTCCCACAGTGACACCTCCATGTTAAAGGGACAGCTCGGTGGGGAGCGGCCGCGGTTGGGTTCTGCGCGCCCTCCTGCTGGGCTCCTCTGGTTTTGAGGGGGATTTAGCGCCTGCGCTCGATGCTTAGATGTGATATTTTCTCTCCCCCTTGGCCAGGCGAGAGAACCACGCATGAAAAATGGGAGGAAGCTGCCGTCGCTGGGGACATGCCCTCGCATGCACAGAGAGAGAAAACAAGCAGCAGCTGCAGCGTTTCAAAGGGCTTCATCAGCCGAGGGGGTCCTGCACAGCCTCGGCGAGAGGGTTCCCTGAAGCCTGAGCTTTTGTGGGCGAAACAGAGGGGTTGTGCTTTCGGGTACAAGAAGTTACTTCAAGCCCCGTTTATCACAGCTGTTAAAGCACACACAAGGCTGGATCCAGCTGAGATCTGGCTGCGTGGCTTGCATCCATTTTCTGCCCAAAGGGCTGCCCGGGGTGATGGGTGTCTCCGCTGCCATGCTGCCTTTTCCAGTCGCGATGGAGCGTGCAGCCCAGCCAGCCAGGGCTTGGAAGAAAGCAGGACCTTGGCCCAGCCACCCTTCAAAACCCTGGGGAAATCCAGCTCATGGCTGCAGCCGGGGAGGTGCTGAGTACCCCAGGCCGGGCATGACAGGATAAACAGTTAGCAAAGGCTTTGGTTGTTCTTTTTTTTTTTTTTTAAGCCAAGCCACTCAAAGCTTTCTTGCGCCGGCGTGGTTTATTTGACCTGGCAAAACCCCTTTGTGATAAACTCGGCTCTGCTGGGTTCAGCTGCCTGTGCCGCAGCTGCACGCTGCCCAAACACGCACGTGGCACTTGGCATGGACCCCCTTCCCTGCCGCCACGCAGCCCTGCTGGGCCCTGAGCATGCCAGGAACGGCTGCAGTGTGGATCCAGTGTAACGAGTAGCTCCTGTTAGCGAGGCCTGGTCACCCCCAGGCTCTTCACTGGAATAGGAATATCAGCAGGTTCTTCTGGTGAGCGTCCCTAACGAAGATGCAGCTTATTCTGCCTAACTGTGCTGCCCTGTTCCAAGGAAACTGCCTTGGTGACGCAGTTAGCCTGTCAGAAGCACGCTTGTGCAGTGAGGCCAAATCAATTCTCCAACTTCCAGCTGGTAGAACCCTTAACCCAGCTCTACCATGCCATGGTGGATCATGCAACGTCCCCAGAATGTTGTGAACAAGGGCCCCACCGGTGTGAGCAAGGCCAACTCCTTGGTGTAGTGGAGATGGGCATAGTGAACCTGTGTTATCTTGGCACTGGAGCAAATAAATCTATCCAGACACCCTTCTCCTTTGGTTGAATTCTGCAACATCCCCTGAATGTCCTGGGCTGATCCAAGGCATCAGCGTTGGCTCTTGGGTGACGAATATTTGGGCTGTGAAGCATGAGAGGCCGGCAGCTCTTTCCCACACCGTGTCCTCGCTGTGGAGCCCGAGGGAAAGAGGGCTGGCAGGTCCCTACCTGCTTCTGCTCGCCAGGTTTTGGGGTGCTGTGCTTGCAAAGTGGCAACCTCAGCACCCCACCTTGCTGGTGGGGCCACCTGGCCCCAAGCTATCGTGCTGGTGGGAGCACAGAGGTCCCCGAGCTGCGCTGACCCTCCGCTGTGAGCCAGAGATAACAGCTACGCCGTGACGGGTTGCAGCACACACCCAGGCTGCTTGCTGACACTAGAAACATGGGTTCTGTTAATTATACCTGGGATAATTACATTTATACCAGCATAATGAGAGGGGGAGGGAAGGAGTCCTCCTGTGGATGAAGTATTAGTGGTTAAAACACGCTTATGCCAGTTAGTTTATTCAGTTTAAGAAGAAAGGCACAGAGAAATGGCACGTGGGGACATGTAGCCCTGTGGCTATGGGACTGAGTCAGAGTTTGGGTCTCACTTCCAGCACCTCCGTTCCTCCTGCAGCCTCTTCTGCCTCCCACACTGCTGTCCTCTCTCACGTCCCTCAGACCGTGCCCAAGCTCCCGGCTGTTGCAATCCATGGAAAATCTGCCACTGGGAGAACGTGCTGCTTTGGAGATTTCAGAGCCATGGAGGGCAGGCAGCGTGCAGGGAAGAGGTAGTGGGGGCAATGAAATCGCTTCCACTTCCATGGGAAAAACCTTCTGGAGGTGGAAATGTCCTATGACCTTTGTCGCAGTGTTGGCCATCAAGGGCAGACCCAGCTCTCTGGCCCTGGCTCACCCCGTACCAACCCTGGAATAAGTTACCCTGGGCTTTGTCTTTCGTCTATAGAGAGAAAAAGGTGCCTCCAGAAGGTGGTTGATGTCCTCCTAACCTCCGAATGACTCACTAGAAGCGTCTTTCTCCCTCTGTTGACTACAGAAGGGGCTTCAGTCAACCACGCTCTTCATTAAACAACAAAGTTACACATTCAAAGCCAAATGCCCAAATCCAGACTCTCCATCCGTGCTCTGCCCAGACTCTGTTCCTGGTGGTGCGATGCCCAACACGACAGTGTCTTCTTTTTTAAGGAGCCTTCTAGTCTAAGAGCAAATAAACTCAGCGCTGCCATGATTCATACTCCTCGGAGCAGAGCTTCCCACAGCTCGACGGAGAAGACACGTGCACAGCACAAGGGATTCAGCTGGGCAAAAAAATGGATTGAGTGACTCCATAGATCAGAGATGAGTGGCTTCAGTACTGTCCTTGGATGGACCTGGCCGTCCTCAGCCTCAGGGAAGTGTAGGGAGGTCCAGCACTTTTATTGCAATGACAACTTGGTCTCAGAAATGAAAAGCCAGATGGGAAGAAAGAGCATCTCCTCCCAGTGCCAAGTTCTCCAGCGGGGCAGCAAAATTTTGTTGGCCACCACAAAAAAAAAAATTCCACTGAATTACTTGATTTTTTTCTAAAGCAAGCCAAAACCTGCTGAGATTTTCATGCAGGATACTTTCAAAACATTCCAGTTTGACCAAAAAAGCTTTAAAAGCCAACTACATCGTTCCGCTTCATCATTGAGACAGTGTTTCATCAAACTGTGTTGCCTTGAGACAAAAAGGAATGACCAGCCCTGCAGCTGGGCGGCTTTAATTCTTGTTCATGGGCATGGGCTGCGTGCTGACCCATCCGTTGCTCCATCAGCTGCTTCACAAGGATGGCCAGACACCTAAAACTGTGGACCTTCCCCTCAGTATCTTCCCAGTAAGAGCCCAGTCCCACACACACACAGATTCAGGGCACGCATGTGAATGCTTTCTGGGCTGGACTTGTCGTCATCAGCAGACTTAGACGGGAAATGTCCCTTCGTTTCTGCAGCAGCTTTCAGCGATCAGATAAAACTGTGGTTTTCACCGACACTTTTCGCCTACGGGTTTCCATGCTCTGGTTGAGAAACCCAGCGCGGACATTTTCAGGAGTCAGCAGCCAAATGTCTAAAAGCGGCTGCTGAAATGCTGCAGTTAACGGCAAGCTAAAGGAAATTCTGGCTGTGGACCCACCTCACAACAGTAAAGTCTGAAAGTTTCATTTGGGTTGGAAAGTCACTTTTTCTTGCAAAAATACACCCTCCTAAAATTAAAAATTTTAAGCAACTCCCACCAGTCGCTGTGATGAGGGTTGTACCGAGCCCGACATGGATCCCACGTAAGATGACAACAACGAAGATGTCATCTTGGTTGATGACTAGAAGGTCATTATCAACAAATCCCACTATTTCCTCTCTGTGGGCAGGAAGACAGCCGGCAAAGCCATGCCACACGTGCCACGGCTAGAAAACAGACGTGCCAATGCCTTCCTCTGCATCCCGGTGATGTCCTCTGCTGTCCCCCCTCTGGTTTGCCATGGTCACAGAGCCACCACAGAAGAAGACAGCCAGATGCAAGCAGCAAAAAATTCCCCGGAAAAGTGGAGATAAATCCAGGATGGATTTATGGGATCCAAAGTGGGTTAAATCCAGGATGAGAAGAGACACACAGGACTTCTTATGGGGTCAAGAAGGTATTTTCCCCAGGGGCCAGGCAGCAAGACATGTTTTTGGCAGGGTCACTAGCACACGCGTGCTGTTGGGAAGGATCCTTGGGTGCCCCCCTGCCACCCCACGGATACAGTCTATTAACAAGAAGGTAATTGAGAAACCTACAGAAAAAAGCAGCCACACAAACAACTGATAACAGCTATAAACCAGGAAAAAGGAAATTCTTGTTTGTTTTTTAAACCGCGGGGGTTTTCCCCCTGGACCTCGCTGCCGAGACGTGTCCCGGCAGTGAGGAGCGGGGCTGAGCCCAGCTCCACGTTCCTACCTTTTCATCAGCCTTTTTAACCATCCGCCAAACCCTGCAGGGACCTGGACACCAGAGCTGCAGAGAAAACAGGGGCTGTGATAGTTGCTGATGGATAAAATAAATGAGCTTTTGGGGTACGAATGGCTGTTCCCTCCCGAGAGCCTCACAGGCAGGTAGGGCTGCGCTATGGAGGGACAGCAGTTGGGTTGAGCGCAGCCCTGGGAGCTGGTGGGATCTGAAAAATCCTATGGCTCAGCAAAGCAGCTGTGAGCAGGAGAGTTCAGATGGTGGCATCTTCCTCCTGAGAGGGAGGTGGCAGCGGTGTCCCTGCTGAGCACAGGCTGCTGGTCAGGGCTTGGTTGACACCCAGCTGGAAAGGAGCTGGCAGGCTCCAGGGCTGCTCTTGGCCAGCACTTGCCAAGTCGTAGTGGAGACTTGTCCCTGCTCAGGATGTCCCAACCACAGCGGCTGATCCTCCAAACGTGTCCCGGGCCAGTCGCAGCCTGCAGAGTCAAGGGTTTGATATGGTCTAGTTAGATCACCCCAAGATCCCAGCTAGACCTTTACACCTACCCGCCTCCCTGCTTTGTGGGCCCCAGAAGGGTGTAGGCACCCACCAGGAGCAAGGAGATGGGACACAGGGGTCCCTCTGCTAGAGCTGCCCCATCAATTTGGCAGGTAAGCTCTGCCTGAGGACATTTGACATCCACTAGTGGCATGTTGTCCCCACACTCTGTGACTGGTAGGAGCAATACCACCTCCTTGGTAAGTCCTTGTGTAACTCCACTTCTTGGAGATCATCCCCCACACCATGCCTCATCCCGATTTCTAATCATTAGAGCTCTGAAGCAGGAGGCTGATTAAGCTTTCCAGCTTGTTTGTTATCATTAAATACATCAACGCTGGATTATCTCGACAGGCAATTACATGACTAAGCCCTTTGGAAGCTTGCTACCTTCTCCATCCGCATGACTTCTCCTTGCAGTCCCATAGCCTGATTGTGTTTTGTGGGGAACGATTTCCTTCTGCCAGCTCCACGTTTGCCATTTGCGCTACATCAGCTCTTCCTTGGTGCTGGAAAATGGAGCAGGAGGGACGCTCTGACTTTCTCCTGCCTCTCTAACATCTCCAGAGACAAGCTGGGCTGGAGCACGGCATCGAGACTGGCGTATCCTTTACCTGCAAACAGAGCTATTTATTGGAATATATATATATAGGAAAAATATATATTATTATTGGAAACTTATAGACTGCGTGTAGAGGCAGAGTCACAGGGCAGCAGTGCTCAAACAGGAGCAAGGGGACTTTGAGCGGTGGCTTTGCGGGGGGTTGGTCAGCCAGAAGGTTTTCCCAGTCCCCAACCCCATTTCTCCTTTGCTTCCAGCTTTCCCAAACCTTATTTCTTGGGGTTTAAGTTGTCCAATCTCTTGTCCTTGTCACCCCAGAGAGGGTGACAACGTGCTGCTGCTGCCAGCCCATTGCGGTGGCCTCCCGGGGCCCTCCCCAGGGCCCAGCTATCTGCATGCCACACATTCAAGATGTGTTTCCTGTTATGTTCCCAGTTAAGAAAAAACAACAACCCAGCAAATTGTCACGTTTAGGAGAACATCATCCCAGCTGCAGACTCATATGCTCAAATTTAGGAAATACCAGCGTTAAATTTGCCTGTGCAACTTTAATTCAGCCCCCTTAGGCACATGCTCTTTGCGCTCCAGTCTTTAATTACAGATTCACAGATGAGGTTTTTCCCACGGCACCCATGGCCCAGTTAGGAATGGCACTGCCCCAGGGCAGGGCGGTGGGGGAGATGTGGATGTGGAACCCCCGTGTCCCCTCCTGCCCAAGCTGGAAGGAGCGTGCGATGTGAAGAACAGAGGTCCGATGCTTGAAATGCTTGTGCATTTTTTTCTCTCTCATAACCTGAATAATTTTGCTGAAATCCAGGGTGCAGCAGGAGGGTTTGCTGAGCAAGAAAGGGTGAAGGGTGAAGGTGGAGCCTCTCCACTCCTAGCTCCAAACCCCGCTGCCACCAGCATCCCCCCCAGACCTCCTCACCACCCAGGTCTCGCTGGCTGCCTCCTCCATCCCCTCCTCCTGCACAGACAGAGACCTTCTGTCAAGCCAAGCTCCACGCCGTCCCTCCGCCTATGCCAACCTTTGATTTGGACACTGAGATGTGCCTGGGCGCTGGGTGGAGGCTGCTTTTATTCCAATTCGCAGAAGGCAGCCCAGCGGCTCTTACAACTCTGCCTAAAGCAGGCAACTGCTCCTCCTGCCTGCCTTTGTCTGCCCTGCCCAGCCCAGCCCAGCCCATCCTGGGGTGGCAGCCCAGGGACCTGGACGCCTCCTGCCTCGGCTTGCATGTCCTCGTGTGCCACGAAACTCCACGAACCGCTCAGCCCGAAGGCAAGGGTGCTTTGCACGGCAGGGAGCTGGCTGCAGAGCGATTTGGGACCGACGGCTTTGCCAGCAGAACCTCCCAGCATGGCTTGTTTTGCACAGAGGGAGAACTGGGGTTTGCTGGGGGGCCAGAAATGATGTTTCCCAAGTGCTGGCTAAACCCACCCCGCCGGTGCCTTGCCAAAGCAGCGCTCGGCTCCCATGTCCTCCATGCACCAGAGCTTGCAGGGCCGGCACTATGCTTCCCAGCCGCAAGCTCCCAGCTCCTCACCAGCGCTCCTGGTGTGATGGTCATTGCACAGACAGAGGCTGGGATGTACCCTCAGACACCTGCCTTAGACACCTAATTGCCCTCGGCATAATTTGGAGGCAGCAAGCCCATGCTGAGAAGGGCTGATTTGGCCTCTGGGCCTGTCCTTGCTCCTCCCATGAGGCCGGAGGGAGCTGAGGGCAGTGGAGCAGCACCCAACGGAGGTGCCCAACATGGGTGACACCGGGCTTTGGGCTAGTGGTGGTCCCTTCCTCTTGCAGACCGGGATTTGCCTGAGCAAAGCTGCAACGGGTATTGGCAGGAGCCAAGCTTTGCACGCATGCAGGGACAATGCATTGAAGAGACCTTAGAGGTGTCCGATTTGGAGGGTCCTGGGTGTTGGCCGCATGTTCAACCAGCCCCAGCTGGACATTTGCCCATTATTCCCTCTTCTTGCACCCATCTTGACTGTAACTGTGTGGATTTACTCCAGATCACCCCCAGTCATTGCGCTCGTGGTGACAAAGGGATGTGTGTCCTTCGTCCAGCCCTGGAGCTGCCAGCCCTGAGACCTTTCATAGAATAATAGAATCAGAGAACTGACCAGGTTGGAAGGGACCTTTCAGATCATCAAGTCCAACCATCAACCTAACTCTGACAAAACAACATCACTAAATCATATCTCTAAGCACTATGTCTGCCAGTCTTTTAAACACCTCCAGGGATGGTGCCTCAACCACTTCCCTGGGCAGCCTGTCCCTTTCAGTATAAAATTTTTTCCTAATATCCAGTCTAAACCTCCCCTGGCACAACTTGAGGCCCTTTCCTCTTGTCCCATCACCTGTTCCTTGGGAGAAGAGACTGATCCCTGCCTGGCTACCCCCTCCTTTCAGGGAGCTGTAGAGAGCGAGAAGGTCTCCCCTCAGCCTCCTTTTCTCCAGGCTGAACACCCCCAGCTCCCTCAGCCGCGCCTCACAAGACACGTGCTCCAGACGCCTCACCAGCTCCGTTGCCCTTCTCCAGACCCGCTCCAGCACCTCAATGTCTTTTTTTATGGTGAGGGGCCCAAAACTGGACACAGCACTCAAGGTGGGGCCAGTACAGGGGGACCATCACTGCCCCAGTCCTGCTGGCCACACTGTTCCTGACACAGGCCAGGATGCTGTTGGCCTTCTTGGCCACCTGGGCACACTGCTGGCTCGTATTCAGCTGGCTGTCGACCAACACCACCACGTCCTTTTCCCCCAGGCAGATCTCCAGCCACCCTGCCCTAGGCCTGTAGCATCCATGGGGTTGTTGTGACCCAAGTGCAGGACCCAGCACTTGGCCTTGTTGAACCTCACACCGTTGGCCTTGGCCCATCCATCCAGCCTGTCCACATCCCTCTGCAATTTTCCCCACGTGCTTTCCCTGCATGGAGGTGATGGACAGTGGTTATGTCTGGTTGCATCTCTATCACTTTCACATGGGAAAACCCACCTTTCTGGCTGTGCAGCTCTGGTTGGAGCCCAGAGGGGTGAACAGGGTCTGCAGGGCGAATTTGGGCAAGCGGCTCCACCGCATGCATGGAGGAGGCCCTGGAGACGCAACCAAACTGCCTGGAGCAAGAGGCACCGGTGCCAGAACAACACGGGGAGTCGCATAGCAACAGGGCAGGGAGACAAGTTCGGGGAATGGTGTAACACGGCTGGCACCCGCCCTGCTTGCAGGAACAAAATGGAGCTTTTCCTGCCTTCCCCTGCACCTGGATATATCCCCTGTCCTCCCCGCTGTGGCACTGGGACCAGCGTGCTGCTGGCAGGAGAGTCCTGGCACCAAATCCCTGGCAAACTCCCCCCTCATTGTCCCCACCGTGCCTTGGCTTCCCCCTGCATGTTTTCGGCTACAGCACTGGCTCCCAGGAATGCTTCAGCCCATCCTCGACCCCTTCTTGGTGCTCAGGAGCTCAAAGCCAGCTGAATCGGAGCTGGCTCTGCTGCAGGAGCAGAGCAGGATGTTGCAAAAGCACCTTAGCTGCTCTCCTGGGGAGTGATGGGGACACTGGTCCATATAGATAAATATATCTATAAAATATATATATGTACAGCATCTTTCAGGAGGAACCGGCTCCCGGTGAAAGCAGGCAGGCTGCAGGGAACTCGTCAGGTGCTTTAGTCTCTGCCCAGGATGAGCCATGTGTTGTTCATCCCGAGCCAAAAATTGTGCCCGTACCCGCGGACGCACTGCAGCCGGCAGAGAAAGCCCAGGAGCTCCCACCAAGGTAGCCGTCACATCCATCTGACATTCGTCTGAGTGAACACCTGTCCATGTGTCACCTTCCAGCTGGGATCGGAGGTGACGGCAGCACCGGAAAGAGCATCTTTTCAGGGATGAGGGGCTGGGGATTTTGGGGGCCTCGCACCCATACCATGGCACGGGTCTGCTGGGCAATGTGATGGCAGGAGGAGGGTGGCTCTTGGGGATGCCACTGCAGCTTCAACCTGGCAGGGACCATTCATCAAAGGGGGAAAAATAAGGCCCAGAACATGTTTCTTAATCAATTTACCACCAAAAGCATGCAATGAGCTTTCGTCCAGGCAGGAAAACATCATTGTTCCCACTCACACACCGCATCCTACCGGCCTCACTCCTGCTCCCGCTCCCATTTCCCTGGAAGCAGCCGTATTTAACTCGGCACACCTAGGACCGCGGCAGCCGGATCTACAGATCTCCTCCAGTCCCTGAAAAGCGTCTCTATGCCTTTGTCTGAGGTTGTGAAAGCGGCTTTTTTACTCCTTAACATCTGTGACTCGCCGGGGTCCTGCGGCTGCGGCAGGGAGCTGGCGTTTCTGCGCGGGGTAAATTAATCCTTTGTTGCTCCTCAGCCATTTCTTTGCTTGGGTTGGGATGGAAGAAAATCAACTCGTTTTTCTTCCTGCCCTTCCTGTTTACGGCGACACAGGGTTTCTTCACATGATAGCAGCAAGAGATGCTTGGACTCTGTAATTACATCTCAGCCACGGCCAGACAGGGGACAGTGGTGTAAGGAGGGACCGGCTTGGCCCAGGGTGTAAGGGGTTCAAAACGAAGCCCCCCCAAGCCCCCCTGTGGCTGTGGGTACTGGTGCGATGCCCACACTCACATGCTTTTTAAATTTGGGGTACCCTGATGGCTTTATGGGTCTGCTGGGGATGCTGCACCCATGTCCCAGCTTCAGACCGGGGTGGGAGCAGCGGGGGGGGACATCTCAGATCAGGTACAGCCGGCACCATTTGGGTGATCACTCATATCATTTTTATTTTGAAAAATTTCCCCTGCTGCTCGGAAAATCAGATTATGGCTGTAAAACCATAGGAAGCTGATGAGGGTGATAAACCCTTCGTCTGTGAGGACCTGGGGGAAAGGCACCCGCTCCCGTGCCGAGCATCCTCCCTGCTCGGCAAAGGATGCAAACTGGGAGGAGAAAGGAGTCGGGCTTTCCTTGGGAAGGCAGAAAGGAGGGAGTTGTTTTAATATCCATTTCCCAAGGGAAATGAGTGATTTGGGAACGTAACATGCCCAAATCATGGAGTGGATGGGGTGATGCTCCCAGCCAAGGTGTTGCTGTTCACTCTCCCCATGAGTCCCCATGCTGGCATGGGAATTGAAGGTCGGGTGATTGGATGCTTCCACCTCCTCCACCGGCTCCGTGCCAGCACCCAGCCTTGCCCGAGGATCCCGGGGTGGGTATGTGGCACCCAGGTTCAGCTGGCGACCAGCAGCGGTAGCTGCTGCAGCAGGCTGAGGTTCCTGGGAGCCACCCAGTGATGCGGATATCGCTGCTGGGATGCGGGTACCGCTGGTGAGATACGGGTACTGCTGGTGGGATGCAGGTACCACTGGTGGGATACAGGTACTGCTGGTGCGATGCGGGTACCGCTGGTGGGATGCAGCTCCGGCACAGGAGATGCCACTTGGGTTGCAGGGAAAAAGGGCTGGGACACCTCCAAAAAAATCACAGTTTGGTTTTTGGTGGCTGGTCCTGAGCTGGCTTTACCATTTCAAAATGTTCCCGCTTGGACAATGCGTCTCTAAATTGGCCAGTAGAAATGTGGAGGGGAGTGCTCCTGGGAAACGGGGCAGAAACAGAGAGAAGGGAAACATCGGGAAGAGAATGGTTGGTTTTCCTCTATATCCCAAATTTTCCCTGTCTGTCTCCATATGGCGAAGGCCTCGGGGGGAGACACATGGACCATCCTCCGAATTTCCAGCCCCAAACCCAGGGGGTTTATTACCTCGAAGCAAATCTCAGCCCTGCCCCGTCCTCCTGAGATGTCCTGCTGGCCACGAGCACTGAGCAAATGGCACAAAGCCGCCTCCGAAATGTGTTTTCCCAGGATTCGGGTTGAGAAAAGCCTTTAAAACCAGCTTTTACAGGCTGGTGATTTGGTTTAAAAAAGCTCCTCTATTACAAGACATTAAAATGTGCGTTATTATAACTCCTGAAACCCCCCAGTACAGTTTTATCCTTTGCCTATGGATGCAGTTTCGCACTTTTGCTTTTACTTACTTATTTACTTTTAAAATGTAACTATTTATTTACTTATAAATAAATAGGTTNTTTTAAGTATTATGACCCCAGTCCGGACAAGCAAAATCCATCACCTTCCTCTCCCCGGAGCTGGAGACAGGATTTCTGAGGGTGCTGAGCCCCGTCTGCAGCCCCGTGGTGCCTGGGTGGCTTCAGCTGCCCCCACATCCCTCATCCCAGCTGGGGATGCCCGGAAATAAGGCACTGCCCCCAGCCAAGATGGGGGTTTTTTTGCTTTTAAAGCAGCTTCCCAAATATTTTCGTTTCTTTTTCTGCACTGTGGGGATGTTTTGGAGCTGGGAAGCGTCTCCCTCGTGGTGGCTGCGGCTGCTGGAATAACCTCATCCCAGGGCTGTGGGGAGCGTCGCCTTGCTCTGACTTAGGGTCAGCTTAGTAACAGCAATAAACCCGCCCCCAGCAAGGCTCCTGGAGCCATCCCCCATGCTTCCCAGTCCCACCAGTGCCACCTTCCCAGTGTGCCCAGATCCCTGCTGGGAGGCAGCTTACCACGGCAGCACTCGCAGAAAACCCCCCCGACGCGTGTTTCAGACCTGTTTCTGAATGAATTCCCATTGCAATCATTGTCCAGCCAACACGTGCACGTGATGTGGCTTTATTTCCCTTACCTGGGTGACATCTCCCGGCCTCACGGCCACCCTTCGCAGCAGCAGCCACCCCCAGAGGGACCTGATCCCTGTCAGATAAAGGACATTGAATTTTATGACCACAAACGCTGTGCGATGAACTGGAAGAAGCCTCCTAAAATTAAAGATTTTAATTGAAAAACACTTCAAGAACCCCATTTCAGCCTCTGGTTTGGTGCTTACCTCCCCTTCCCGGCCCCTTCCCAGGCACAGGAGGCAGAACATGGCGAGGCCGAAGGCTGGAGCACCGTTACTGCCGGAGGGTTTCCTGGCGTGCCCGGGCAGGCTGCCGGAGCTGGGATAGGGCTGGGCAGCAGGAGGTTGTTTCGCAAGAGTTGGATCCATGGGTGCACGCAGGCAAACAGGTTTCCTCCTTCCTCCCCCGCTCAGGAGGAGGAGTGCGTCGGGATGCTCCGGTGGCTTGGCTGTGGGATGCGCAGGCAGCACAGCCACGGGATGCTGGGGCAGCGTGGCTGTGGATGCTCCAACAGCACAGCCATGGATGCTCCAGCAGCAGGGCCACGGGAAGCTCGGGCAGCGCGGCTGTGGATGCTCCAACAGCACAGCCATGGATGCTCCAGCAGCAGGGCCACGGGAAGCTCCGGCTGCATGGCCATGGGATGCTCAAGCACTGTGGCTGTGAGCTGCTCTAGTGGCATGAGCGTGGGTGCTCCGGCAGTGCAGTCATGGGGTGGCCAAGCACCACGGCCATGGGGTGCTTCGGCAGCACGGCAATGGATGCTCCAGCAGCGCAACTGTGGGATGCTCCAGCAGGATGTCCATTGGATGCTCTGGAAGCACAGCCATGGGATGCTCCAGCAGCATGTCCATGGGATGCTCCAGCAGCATGGCTGTGGGATACTCCAACAGCATGGCCACAAATGCTCCAGCAGCATGTCCATGGGATGCTCCGGCAGTGTGGCCATGGGATGCTCCGGCAGGATGGCCACAAATGCTCCAGGAGCATGTCCATGGGATACTGCAACAGCATGTCCATGGGATGCTCCAGCAGCATGTCCATGGGATGCTCCGGCAGCGTGGCCATGGGATGCTCCAGCAGGACCATGGGGATGCCAACCCACTTCTTCCCTAGTCCATGGCCCCAGGGTCTAATTAGCCTCACTGTTGTCATAGAAACAGGGCTCCATCCCTGCTCACCCCCCAGAAAAGACCTCTTCCCCCCTTCCTTGGTACCTACCTACCAAGATAGCTCTTGTGTGATCAGGCTTCACCCAAACACAGGTCGTTTCCCCTTGGAGGTGGTGGCAGTACTGTCCTTACCCGCCCTGGAAGCTGCACCCACACCGGAGGGTCCTTTGGGTCCCTTCCCTGGGGACTCACTCAACGGCGGGGGCTGCTCGTGTCCCCTCACACCCGGGGAAACCCCTGTGTCCCAGTGGGGGCCACCTTCACCCCCTGCACCCACTGCTTTGGGGCAACACGTGCCTGTCCCCGGGGTGCTGGGACACCCCACTGTTCCCATGGCAAACCCTGTGGCTCCTCCGTCCCTGGACACCCCGCTAAAATCCATGGATTTTAGGTCTGGAAGCCTGCTTTTAGTCTTTTTCTTTCTTTAACAAAGACCAGACACAGGGGATGGGGTCCCACAGCAGAGCTGAGCCAGCAGGACCTGTAGGTGACCTGGTGACATGTACCTGGGGCCACCAACCCCAGCCCAGGGACACCAGAGCTGCCAGGGATGGCACCGCCACGCTCCAGCCTGTCCCCACGCCAGCTCCCGGCTGGGGACAGGAGGACCCTTACAGGGATGAAGTCTCACTTCCCACAGGGACAGAGATTTGGGAGCAAGCGGGAACAAGTCAAGTTGGGCACCGTGTCCCCACAAAGCCGGTGACAAAACGCCGTGGCAGGGAGTTGCTGAGCAAAAGCATCCCAGGGAGCTCAGCCCAGGGGGGAAGGAGCATCCTGCTGCTCTGGTCCCTGATGTCACCGAAGATACTGTATTTGTTGCCCTGGCCTCACCACATTTCTGTTTTGGTTTCAAAAATAAGATTTAATTCAATGTCATCACCCCCTCCGTCCTCCCGCTGCACTGGAAAAGACAGCAAAGGGGAGGGAAACCGAAGGCAGGGGATGGGAGCGGAAGGTGCCCGCCTCTCCTTTGGAAGCAATTAAAAACAGAGCAAGCGAAATGGCTTTGGATGCTTCGAGTGAAACCGCGTGCGAAGCAAGCATCGCCCCGGAGGGGTGGCATTGAACTAAACTAAAATTGCGGCTTTGGTGACGGAAAATGGGAATATTTGGGGAGAAAAGGAAACTTTTCCCACAGGTCTGCAGCCACGACCCGGCGCCTGCCGCCAGGGAATCCCTACCCTCACTCCTTGCGGGGCTGGAAAACTTTATTTCAGGAGCTCAACCTGAAAAAAAACCACCCTGGGGGGCGGTTCTTAATATTTTCCTTGGGGGTTTATTAATATTTATTTGGGGGCTTATTAGTATTTCCCTGAGGGGAAGGGAGGCTGCAGATCCCTCTGGACACCCCCGTGCACCTGACCACCGCCGCATCCCCCACCACACGGTGGGTGGTACCCACCCCCAGCCCGGAGGATGCTGCTTTCCTGCATTTCTGCTTTTTTTTTAACCTTTTTTCTGTTATTTTACTACCGAGGAGGAAATTACCTGCACGGGCAGTGAGGGAGGAGGCAGAATCTCACCAGGGCATCATTAAAAAGAAGCGCTGGGTTATAAGGCAGCAGAAAGCTGGGTGATGTGGAACCCGCGGGAGTGAGCTGGCGGCATTAATACAGGGGGAAAAAAGCAAAAATTTAAAAAAAAAAAAAAACCACCATTTTTTAATCGATTCAACTGCACAAGGAAGGGAAATGCCCCAAAACCAGAACAGCCATCAGATGAAACTTTCCTTCCACTTTTATAATTACAGAATAGAAAAGAAATCCTCGGTTCACGTTACAAATACAGTCTTATATAAAAACAAGCCAACGGAAAAGAGGGGAAAAAAAGGAAAAAAAAATGTGGCGGAGCACCAGGTGCCTGGCTCCTGCCGAGCTCAGGAGGGAGGGAAGCTCTTTCGAATGGGTTTTAAATGACATCAAGCTTTTCCTTCTGCTTCTCACTGGGTTTGAGAAGGGCTTCGAGGAGATGGGTGTCTGCCCATCCCATCCCATCCCATCCCATTGCATCCCACAGCTGGTCAGCGAGAGCATCCTTAGTCCTGGAGAGGACAATAAACACCGGCGATGCTGCTGTCCCCAGGGATGGGCAGCGCCTGGGGATGGGGATGTGTTTTGGGAGATGGGGAGGGGGGGGATCCGTTGCCTGAAAAACACTATTTTCCTTGGAGAAAAAGAGGGAGAAAGGGGGGAAAAATTATTGCCTGTAAAGTTCGCAGCTTGGCTGGAGGCGGCGGAGGGACTGGTGGGGGGTCGGAGCCCATCCCCGGCCCAGGGTTGGGGCTCGGGCAACATCGGTCGTTGGCACTTGGCGGCTGCTTGATGGGAAGGACACAAAAAATCACTCCGGGCTGCAAAAAAAATCCCCAAATAACCCCCAGAACTGTAGGAAAAAGCCCTGGGAGGTCAAATTAATGTGACCCTCCCTCCCCGTTCCCAGATGTAAAGGGTGGGTTTGGGGCCAGATCCAGGGATCCAGGAGAAACCGCATCCCGCCTCCAGGAGAAAAAGGAGGACAAGGAAGTCGGGGGAGCCGGGATGCTTTGGGAAACTACATTTTTCCTTCCAGCTTCTTCCCAGGCTTTGAATTCCCAGCTTGTCTTCATTTGGAAAAGCGATCGCTTCCCAACAGATCTCGCACATTCTGTCCGCCCCCCCTCCCCAAAAATAACCATTCGCAATGTGCCGACGTCACCCCTCTTCTGCCGCCAAGCCTGAAGAACGGATCTGCCTCCGAGCCCCCCGATGGANGTGCCTGTCCCCGGGGTGCTGGGACACCCCACTGTTCCCATGGCAAACCCTGTGGCTCCTCCGTCCCTGGACACCCCGCTAAAATCCATGGATTTTAGGTCTGGAAGCCTGCTTTTAGTCTTTTTCTTTCTTTAACAAAGACCAGACACAGGGGATGGGGTCCCACAGCAGAGCTGAGCCAGCAGGACCTGTAGGTGACCTGGTGACATGTACCTGGGGCCACCAACCCCAGCCCAGGGACACCAGAGCTGCCAGGGATGGCACCGCCACGCTCCAGCCTGTCCCCACGCCAGCTCCCGGCTGGGGACAGGAGGACCCTTACAGGGATGAAGTCTCACTTCCCACAGGGACAGAGATTTGGGAGCAAGCGGGAACAAGTCAAGTTGGGCACCGTGTCCCCAAAAAGCCGGTGACAAAACGCCGTGGCAGGGAGTTGCTGAGCAAAAGCATCCCAGGGAGCTCAGCCCAGGGGGGAAGGAGCATCCTGCTGCTCTGGTCCCTGATGTCACCGAAGATACTGTATTTGTTGCCCTGGCCTCACCACATTTCTGTTTTGGTTTCAAAAATAAGATTTAATTCAATGTCATCACCCCCTCCGTCCTCCCGCTGCACTGGAAAAGACAGCAAAGGGGAGGGAAACCGAAGGCAGGGGATGGGAGCGGAAGGTGCCCGCCTCTCCTTTGGAAGCAATTAAAAACAGAGCAAGCGAAATGGCTTTGGATGCTTCGAGTGAAACCGCGTGCGAAGCAAGCATCGCCCCGGAGGGGTGGCATTGAACTAAACTAAAATTGCGGCTTTGGTGACGGAAAATGGGAATATTTGGGGAGAAAAGGAAACTTTTCCCACAGGTCTGCAGCCACGACCCGGCGCCTGCCGCCAGGGAATCCCTACCCTCACTCCTTGCGGGGCTGGAAAACTTTATTTCAGGAGCTCAACCTGAAAAAAAACCACCCTGGGGGGCGGTTCTTAATATTTTCCTTGGGGGTTTATTAATATTTATTTGGGGGCTTATTAGTATTTCCCTGAGGGGAAGGGAGGCTGCAGATCCCTCTGGACACCCCCGTGCACCTGACCACCGCCGCATCCCCCACCACACGCCGGGTGGTACCCACCCCCAGCCCGGAGGATGCTGCTTTTCTGCATTTCTGCTTTTTTTTTAACCTTTTTTCTGTTATTTTACTACCGAGGAGGAAATTACCTGCACGGGCAGTGAGGGAGGAGGCAGAATCTCACCAGGGCATCATTAAAAAGAAGCGCTGGGTTATAAGGCAGCAGAAAGCTGGGTGATGTGGAACCCGCGGGAGTGAGCTGGCGGCATTAATACAGGGGGAAAAAAGCAAAAATTTAAAAAAAAAAAAAAACCACCATTTTTTAATCGATTCAACTGCACAAGGAAGGGAAATGCCCCAAAACCAGAACAGCCATCAGATGAAACTTTCCTTCCACTTTTATAATTACAGAATAGAAAAGAAATCCTCGGTTCACGTTACAAATACAGTCTTATATAAAAACAAGCCAACGGAAAAGAGGGGAAAAAAAGGAAAAAAAAATGTGGCGGAGCACCAGGTGCCTGGCTCCTGCCGAGCTCAGGAGGGAGGGAAGCTCTTTCGAATGGGTTTTAAATGACATCAAGCTTTTCCTTCTGCTTCTCACTGGGTTTGAGAAGGGCTTCGAGGAGATGGGTGTCTGCCCATCCCATCCCATCCCACCCCATCCCATCCCATCC
>VWZL01000430.1:1426091-1448441 GCA_013396915.1 Stercorarius parasiticus | reverse complement strand
ACAAAAAGCAGGAAAAAGCAAAACAAGGGCACGACCCCTCTAAAACCCCCCCAGCCCCAGCCCCGCCGCAGCCTCTGGGCTTGGTGTTGGGGCCCAGTGGACTCACAGACCCAAATCTTTTGGGTTACAAGGGTGCAATGAGGCACCTTGGAGGGGCTCCTGCATCCCTCAGCATCCCTCAGCACCCCTTAATGTCCCTCAGCATCCCTCAGCATCCTTCAGCATCCCTCAGCATCCCTCAGCATTCCCAGGGCTTTCCCCGGCGCGAACTCACGTGTAGAGCGGCTGTAGCTGTAGGTGTGATGTCTTCTGTGGCGCCTGGTAGCCGTAGGAGTCAAACCCGCCGATGAAATCAACTGGGGAGAGTGGGGAGAGCAGTGAGGTGAGCTGGGGAGGGCAGCGGGGCAGTTTCCCTGCCTCCCCTCGTCCCGATGGCACCCAGGGGTCACGCAGCGCCCTGGGTTCCAGCAGCATCTCGAGGAGATGCAGCATCCCAGGTCACGGCAGCATCCCAGTTTGCACTTGCATCCCAGGGAAGTGCAGCATCCCAAGTTGCAGCAGCATCCCAGGGATGTGCAGCATCCCAGGTCGCGGCAGCATCCCAGATTGCAGCTGCACCCCAGGGAAGTGCAGCATCCCAGGGAAATGCAATATCCCATTATGCAGTAGCATCCTGGGTCACTGCAGCATCCCAGGTCACCGCTGCATCCCAAGTCCTGGCAGCATTGGGAGGAACAGCAGCATCCTGGGGATGTGCAGCATCCTAGGTCCCCGCAACATCCTGGGTCACGGCAGCATTCCAGGGAAATGCAGCATCCCAGGGAAGCGCAACATCCCGGGTTGCTGCAGCATCCTGGGTTGCAGCAACATCCTGGGTCGCAGCATCATCCCAGATTGCAGCAGCGTCCCAGGGATATGCAGCATCCCAGGTCACGGCAGCATCCCAGGAAAGTGCCGGCAAGAAACGGAGGACCAACTTGCAGAGGTCCCTGCGGCTCTTCTCACCACAACAGCCCTTGCGTCACAGGCTGGACAAAGTGGGTAAAATTACCGTGTTATTGTCTCCAGAGCGGGCATTTAAGGAGAATTATGGGGGAATTACATCTCGTTTAAAGCCTGTCATTTAGGGGAATTGCAGACACCAATATATCAGTTTTCATAGCTGTGATTTCCAGCCTGGTGATTCCAAATCCATCACCCGCCCGAGGAGCCTCCGGGCACTCGCTGGAGGGACAGACCCCGGAGTTCACCCTGGCTGGGTGCGGCGGGAGCCGGGGGTACCCCAGCTTCTCCCACCATCATCCCATGTGCCCCCAGACCTGAACCCTCAATGGCTGCTCGGCCAGCCCAGGAATGGCCACCACACACAGCCAAGCCAGCGTTTCCAAGCCACTATGGGAGCCACAGCACGACCCATCTCCCCAAAACAAAGATATGAATCCCCACGGAGCGGTGATCCGGGTGGGTTCGCCCACAGGTGTCCAAGACACAACAGCGAGCTCGAGGGGGGGAGCCCAGTTCTCCCAGCGTATTTATCTTCCTGACTTAATATTCAGCCAGCTCTCAATTTTGACGCCATCCATCCATTTCCAAATCTAATAAGATATTCCATTAAAAAATGCATTTGAATCTTGGGCTCCAGCAGCATTAATATTAAAAGTGTATTGAATGCAGGAGTTTGTTTGAATGCAAACACGCTTCAAAGCCGGCGGCGGTAGATAAACCCTTTTGCCAGCTCCCCCGGTACAGAAACAAGTTATTACCGCAGGCAGTGTCCAATTTCACACGGAGATTTTCCTTTTCCGCTACACTGGCTTCCCGGCAGCGGACAAGGCGGGGGAAAAACACGGGGATGCTGAACCCCGGCATCCCCCGGGCTGGGCTGGGACCATCGCTGGGCGCTGGCAGGGATGCCCATTCTGATCCTGCGGGGAAGGAGCCCGGTGCTGAGCGCATCTGGGTGGCTTTTGCCGCGCTGGCAGTTATGGCACATCCCTGCCTGCGGTCAGCTGCTGGGATCTGCCAGCTGGTGCCAATTAATTAATGGCAGATGAACATTTAATGCGGTTGGATGGCTACAGCCTTAACTGCCTGGTGAATTGGGACTGGGGTGCTCATCGCTTCCCGAGGGGTGTTTGCAGATCGGAAAGCACAATAAGGATTGTCTAAAAATCAGGCCATAACTTTGCTTAAATTGCTGGTTTTCCCCTTGCTTTGGGGTGAAGAACCTCGGGATGGGGAGGAGGGCGCTGCCACCCTGCTGTCCCTGGGGATGCTGGCCCGGAGGATATCATATTTCCCAGGTCTTCGTCCCCAAGCAGCTGTCAAAAGGCAGGGGGCAGGTGACGGCTGGCTCCGGGAGACGTGGGCAGGGAGCACGGCTCTCCCGCCGCCCCACAGGGCCGGATCCGCACCAGGAGCAGCATTTGCCATGAATTTATCAGGGCTTGGAAGTGGCTTTTTACAGCAAGAGTGATTCTCCCCGCTGCCATGCTGGACCAGGGACCAGGGGGAGATGCTCTGTCCCGGGGGGGATGCTCTGTCCTGGGGGAGGTGCCCTGAATTCCGGTCAGCGGGGAGCAGCCGGAGCGATGCCGGCCCCGAATCCGCCCCTGAGCAGCCGCACAGGCGGATGAGCATCCCGGCTTTGGCAGGATCCGGACTCAGTGTGTGATGCTGGTGTGGGGACCATGGACCGGGGACCATCTCAGCTTCTTTGTGGGTGCTGCGGGGACAAATCCCCACCCCGCCGTTGAAACCGGTCCCATTCCCGCACCCGAAGGCTGTGAGCGCTGCAGTCCTGTGGGAGACGCGGCAGCTCAGGGCTCACTGTCCCCATCCCCCTCCTCTCCCAGGCCTCCCTCAGGCTGGCAGGGGGGGTGGACGGCTGGTGACACAGGGTGGCACATCAACCCCCAGCACATCTGCCTCACTGGGGATGGAAAAATGGGGCAAAAACCCCAATTAAATTGATCCCTTCACCCGCCTTCGACCCAGGCATCGCTCCCCCATCCCCAGCGAGGCGCCGGCTCGCGTTACGCGGGGCCGTTTTGCAGCACTGCGGCTCTCCCCCTGGCCCCATGACTGATAGCAGAGGCACTTACAGCTGTCTTCTTCCTCCAGGAACACTTTGCTGACGTAGCAGGCGTAGACGAAGCCAAAGAGCTGGGAAAGAAAAGTGGGCAGAGAGAAGTCAGTTATTGGGGTGACGGGCACCGTGGCCAGCATGGTGTGGGTGGAGGGACGGAGGCGGGTGCTGCGCAGTGGGTGCCTGGGGGCATCCTGGGGGAATGCTGGGCAGGATCAGGGCTGGTGGTGCTGGAGCCCATCTCCAGCGGGTCTGGGTGCCGGTTTGGGACGCCACGAGGTCAGACGGTTCCAGCTGCACCGAGGGGGACAAGGGTGGTGGCCTTTGGGGGGACGCGGCTGCTCTAGACCCCAATTCCCTTTAAAGCTTTATTTCCTTGCAGCCCCACCAATGCTCCCCAGGAGCTTTGCATCCAGGTATGTCTCCTTTCCACTTCCCCATGGGGTGACAGCCACCAGGAAGCGGGGACCCTCCCTTTCCAGTGGCTCACACGCCTGGGTGCGTTACACCCTGGGCCCCCCATTCCTGCAGCATCCAGCCCACAGCCTGCCGGGATTTGGTGTGGGCAGCACCCCAGGGGTGCCGGCATGGGCTCCATCTGCTCCTCTCTTCCCAGCCCTTGATGGATGTGTGATGGTGGAACATCTCCAGCTGGACCGCGGCGGCTCTGCCCACCTCCCATCCCTGCCATCATCCCTCTTCTCTTGCTTCACCATTTGGGATGAAGGATGAGGAGGAAAGGTGCTGGCAGCTGCCCTTACCGCCAGGAATATCTGCGTGGCGCTGCTCACCACCTCGATGTACTGGTAGTCGAGCAGGCAGCCGCTGACGGTGATGACATGATGGTCCTCGGGTGCCAGGTTGGAGTTCATCACCGGTGTCACCAGGCAGCCCGGCCCGTTCTCCATCCACCAGGAGCGGTGCAGTGAGGTATTGAAGGTCATGATGAAGTCTCGGTCCTGCAGGAGGGGAGAAGAGGAGGAGGCACAGACCGTGGAGCTGAGGTTCTTTGCAGAGGAGCTGGACAGAAAATGGGCTTTCCCAACCCAAGGATGCCCCACGAGCACTGCACCCACCCAGACCACATCAGCGCAGCATGGCCAACAAACCCCTGCATCTCCCTGACCCGCTGCTGGTGTTCCTGGGGTTTGGGGCTTCCTCCCATGCCAGTGTCATGGACTATTTGGTCAAACATCACTCAGGTGTGCCGCGATGCCTAGGTGACCTCAGGGATGTCACAGAGCGGTCACCAGTGCGGCAGCTTGGCCTCGAGGCAGGGAAGCAGCTGCTTGTGATGCTGCCGGCTGCATCCAGACATCTGAAAGGTGGGACCATGGGATCAGTGTGGTCCAGGGAGAGGTTTGGGGTGCCATCCCTCCATCCCCCGGAGCCTTGCTCCTCGTAAGCCCATTTCCAGCCTGTAGGACACTCCTGGTTCCATCTCCACCAGCTTTTAGGCGGCAGCGCGGTGGGCAGCAACTCCCCGCTGGAAGGCACGGCCACAGGCTGTCACCGGGGCCGGATGAGACACCGGGCTAATGCCCTGTGCCCTCCCCATGGCGGGCTCGCCAAGCTAGAATTTAATAAAAGCCGCAGGATTGGGGTCTGGGCTCGGTTTCAGGAGGCACCGTGGCATGGTCGATGCTGATGACCCTGCCCAGGGAGCTGGCAGGGAGCTGGGGACAGTGCGGGCGGGGAGCACCCACCCCAGGGAGGGTCCTCTGGGCATGGCCGGGTGAGCACCCACCCTCCCAGCCCCTCTCTGCACTGCCAGCCCGTGGGTCTGCAGGGGGCTGGGAAACCTGCTGAGCACCCCTTGTAGGAAATCACCCATCTGGGAGGAAAAGATTTTTGTGGGTGGGGGTGGAAAAAATAGAAAGGAAGTGGGTTTCGCTTTCTAAAACCAAAGGATGTGGGTTCAGGCGCTGGGAAGCACACGGAGGGGGTGTTCTGGCATCGCGGCGTCACTGAGAGTTTGGGGATTTCCACCGAAAACGCTCGGTGGGAGTGAATCCTCCCCTACTGTGCCCTCCGTGCCTGCTGCACCTCTGCGGCATTTCAGCTTTTTAGAAGAGCCTCAAACGACCTGTAGCGAGACAGGAAGGTGGGTTTGTCCCTGTGAACGCCCCAAAAAGCCCTTTTCCCTGCTGTGGGCAGCCACGGAGTGAGCCCGAGCCTGTTTCCCAGAGCCCTCTGTGATGTCCTGACCTCAGCGCTGGGAACAGCATCCTCGGAGCCAGGAGCAGAATGCTGGAGCAGGGCACATCCTCGGGACAGGTACCCGACCCTGGGCTGAGGATGCTCAAACCACATAGTGATGTGTCATCAGGACATTAAGTTTTGCTCTTTTTTTGTGTCAGAGCTATAATTTAACACCCTGGGGTGGGGTGGAGAGACGTGGAGAGGCACGGCCCCACTCCCATCCTCACCCCCATCACCACTAGAGTGACTTTTCGAAGCCACTAATGGTGTCCAGCCGCTGGCATGCTGCTGCCGGGTGCTTCGGGGACAAGCAGTGCTTGCAGAGCCCCGGGAGACCCCAGAAAATCGGGAATCTGCAGCTGCGGGGGGGGGTGGTGTCTCCTCCTCCCCACCCTGCTGCCCTGCCCATCCCTGCCTGCACGGCGGGCCAAGCTCCTGCAGACCCTGCCCCAAACCTTCCCGTCATCGCTCGTCCCCGTGTCCCTTCTCCACTTTATCTCCTCGCCGGCGTGTTCGGAAACGCCGCCGTCCAATTCCCGCACCCCATAAAGCCCCGGCAGCGNCGTCCCACCCAGATGGGTGCTCGTTGCTGCAGCTGGGACCTCCCTGGGGAGCCACCCCCAGCACCCGGGGGGGGGTTTGCCAGCAGGGTGGGGGCACCCATAAGCGCTGGGGCCCTTTTTGGGGGGCAGAGGTGTGGGGCGGGGGAAGGAGGAGGAGGAGAGCAAGCGGCAGGAGAGCAGGAAGGATGGAGAGATGGATGGAGGGAGGATGGAGGAGGCAGACGGCGGTGCCGGGGGGGGGGTTACCTGCGACAAGCGTCCGACCTCCAGGTAGAAGCAGATGATGAAGGCGTTCCAGCCGACCCACAGCACCAGCCACACCGCGTACTGCCGGGAAGAGAGCCGGTCAGGGCATGCCATGCCGAACCACCCCTCCCCGCTCCATCCCTCCTCCACCCCGCTCACTGGGTCCTGCCCGATCCACAGGGATCTGGGTTTGGATATGGGAAGGCACCTGGGGCTCAGCCATCCCCGGGGGTGATCGTGCTGCACGTGGGCGCGGGGAGCAGCACCCGTGGTGGTACCTACCATCATGAGGTATTTGGATCTGTACTGGATGGTCCCAAAAATACCCAAAATAACGGCCATGATGTGTAAAAAATTAGCCAGGATGGGTGCCCACTGGTAGCCCAGGAAATCAAAGATCTGCCTCTCCAGCGCCGCTACCTGCAACAGAGCAAAGGAGGGTGCAGGCGTTACAGCGGGGCATCAGTCACTGCAGCAGCTCCCGGGATGCTAAAAGCAAAGAGCAGCCGGTAATTAATGGGAAATCCCATGGATAATTAGTTGCAATAGGCTGAAATGTCTGCATGATGCATTGGCGGATGGTGGGGGAATCCATCATGGCGAGCCAGGGGCTGTTAGGAATATTCGGAGCTGGAGCGGGGAGATATCAACTTGTCACCCTCTGTGCCTCAGTTTCCCCACCACTCAGGTCTCGGCCACTGCTGAAAAACCACCCTCCAGACTGAGCTCCAGCTGAGCTCAGCTTATCCAGGGAAAACCCCCTCCTCAGGTTGTGCACAGGGTATTTTGCAAGTGATTTTTCTGCCCGTCGGGGCCAGCTCATCACGGGCCTTCTTCCCCTATTTAACGCCATCGGGGTTTAATCGCCGTTATCGTTTGTAATCCATAAATAAGGACATGATGCAGCTCAATAAATGGCACAGCACACCAAATCAGGGACAAAACAGGGTGATCTGCCTGTTATCCCAGCCCTTATTTATGGCTCTATTTGCTACCGGCTCGGGGTCTATTACTCTTAATTACAGGATTAGCTTAAAGAAAGGTGGTAGCAAAGATGAGGCAGGAGCGTGGAGCATCCACTGATGGTTTTAAGTTAAAAAAATGGAGATTTGATGAGGCTATGGTTTTTTAGGGAACTTTTAGGGAAGTTTGGGGTGCATCGGACACTGCGCTCCCCAAGAGCTGCAGCGAGATGTGTCGCCAGCAGCTTTGCAAACCAAAAAACTTCCTTCCATTCCTCTTTCTGACAGCCCAGCCCTGTCTTGTTGCTCTTGGATATGCCCCAGATTCACCCAATAAACCCCCACGAGCTCCGGGGCCCTGAGTCCCCATGGCACCGTGCCTCAGTTTCCCCTCCTGCTGCAATGACTCTCATCCTGGCAGGGAAGCGGGAGTTTATCCTGAAAATTGCAGGAGAAAACAAGCTTTACGTCCTCCTCTCCATTCACTGGCGGTTTCCCCAGTGACCTGGATTTAGGGGAGCTCCATCCCTGGAGCTCCCATGGGGGGTTACGGCCACGGGGCTGCCCCAGGGCCCCACAACATCCCTGCCCATCCAGCCGGACATAATGTGTCCTAATTACAGGGGGGAAATAAATGAGGTGGCAAAAGTCCTTCCCTAAGTGTTTTGCAAGGATGAGGCCCGGCTAATGCATCTGGGTGCGCAACCACCAGCTGTGCCTCAGTTTCCCCACCCGTAAAGCAGCACGCACTCACTGAATTGCCTTAGCAAGGGCTCTAATTAACGCCTGGTTTAGCCTGGCTCCATTCTGCCAGCAGGAGGAAAGCCAAAGGCAGAGCTGAGAACCGTGGTAGCCCATTCCCTGCTCCCGGGACGGGATCTGCTGGATTGGTGCCAGCAGGACCCCGGGTTCAATTAAAGGCGATGCAAAGATACGGAGCGGTGGAGGCCGGGCAGCCCCTGGATGCACAGGGCCGGGACCAAGGCTGTTTGCATGGAGGCTTAATTCACTTCCACGCTATTTAAACTCTCCGAGGAAACAGCCTTTGGAAATACTTACAACCGGGGCCGTAAATCTTTTAAATTGAGGAATGTAAATAATAAATGATACAAGGAGCGCCGTGCTCGGGGTTTTATAGCCACCCATCGATCTGGTGGCTGTTGACAGAGCTGCTTAGCAGGAGCTGGATGGGAAGGCTGTGAGTTTTGGGTACCGGTGAGTGTCTGAGCCAAGGGCTGGGGCTGGGAAGAGCCTCCCAGAGCATCCCATGGAGCCGGAGCGATGGGATTACACTCATGGGGTGTGACACTGCACGGCTCCTCAACTCCAGCCCATCCGGCTGGGAGAGGCTGAAGGAGAAGGAGTTGGGAAAAAACCTGGTCAAACTGAATCCTTCTTCATCCCAAGGAGAGGCAAAATTAGGGGCAACCAACACAGTCATAGAATCATGGAATGGTTTGGGTTGGAAGGGACCTTAAAGATCACCCAGTGCCACCCCCTGCCCTGGGCAGGGACACCTCCCACCAGACCAGGCTGCTCCAAGCCCCGTCCAACCTGGCCTTGAACCCCTCCAGGGATGGGGCAGCCACAGCTTCTCTGGGCAACCTGGGCCAGGGGCTCACCACCCTCACAGCAAACAATTTCTTCCTCAGATCTCATCTAAATCTCCCCTCTCTGAGTTTGAAACCATTCCCCCTCATCCTACAGCTCCCCTCCCTGATCCAGAGTCCCTCCCCAGCTTTCCTGGAGCCCCTTTAGGGACTGGAAGGGGCTCTAAGGTCTCCCCGGAGCCTTCTCTTCTCCAGGCTGAACAGCAAGGGCTGCTAACTGCACTCAAAAGCTTTGCCGGAGCCCCCCCCGACACGTAAAACGCTGCTTTGTGTGTGCTTTCATTCGAGTTTATTCCCTCCGTGTGAAAAGCAAATCTTGTGTTCTTCAGCCTCGTCGGATCCTGCTTCAGGTTAAGGGAAATATGGAGATGCAGCATGAACGCGGCGGCTGTGTGGCTGCAGCTGCCCCCGCAGTTGCCGCCTGTAAGCGCCAAGGGCACTCTAAGGGCACCCCAAGGGCAGGGCGGCAGCCCTTGCGCTCGCCCTCAGGAGTGGAGAAACTGAGGCACAGCCCCGCTTCAGGGGCGGCACAGCTCTGGCAATCCTTGCACGGGGCATGGCGAGGCTGAGCGAGCGCCGCCTTTAGCTCAGCCCGACGCTCCCAGCTTGCTCCGAGCATTCCTCACCGCTCGCTCGCTGCGGCCCCCAGGCTGCTCCAGCACCCGGAGCATTCTCGCCCGATCCTTCGGGGGTGAGCTGCCTCCTCGGCAGCGAACTTCAAGACCCCCAGGCTTTTCATTGCAGCCACTGCCAGCCGGTCAGCAACGGTTGGCTCTAAACGAAGAAAGAGAGCGGCGAGCGAGCCCGGCCGCAGGGCTCAGCATCGCTTTCAAGCACAGGGAGGGCTCTGCGAGCTCCCGGCGCGCTCTGCAAGAAACCTCCCAGCAACCTGAGGACCAGCAGCATCCAACCCCCCCAAACCCAGGTGACTCATGGAGCTCAGAGCATCCTCCTCAGGCCCTCCTCCTCCTCCTCCTCCAAGGGGTATTTCCCAGGCTAATAGCAGCCCCATTAACGACCCACCCTCATTAACACCCTGCTCTCCCCTTCCAGCTCTTCCTGCTGCTCCACCATCAAAGCCACCATGCTCCCGGGAGCGCAGGGCTGGGAATCACACGCCGTCCCGCTGCTAATTAAGATAAACCTGCAGCTGATCAATGCAAGGAGTTTTAGGGCTCCCTCTTAATTAAACACTCTCTCGTTTATCGACCGGACCCAAAAGTACCCTTTGCAGCAAATCGCATCAATTTGTCGGGGGCAGGCGCGTGCCGGAGTCCTGCTAATTGAAGCGCGTTGCCTGCAATGATTTTATTTTAATTGAGAAATCGAAGCGGGTGAGACGGGGGGACCGGGCTCCATCCACGCGTGGTGGTCCCCGGGGAGGAGCGTGGCGGGAGGGGACACCTGCGCAGCCCCTTGAGGACAGGGAGCTCTGGGCTGGCAGAGCCACTGAGGCAGAGCTGGAGGAAAAAGGGGTTTTTCAAGGGTGCTGGCACCAAATTCAAGCGGGAAGAAGTTCGCCTGTCCCCAGATCACCCCTTGGTTATGGCACCTTCACCTTCCTCGGACCCATCCTGCTACTTGGTGAGGTTTTCCCAGTCCTTTTTAATCCCCATGATAAGGATGGGAGGGATGAACCCTGCTCCAGCTGCGCTGGAAGGATTGCACAGACACCTGGGAGCACCTTCCTCCATGTCCCATCCTCACCAGATATGATATTTTGAGGTTGGAAATCCCTCCTGCAACCCAGCCGGGCAGCGTTGGGCCCCAGAAGAGCATCCCTGACCCAGCACCCTCCGACCCACCGCAGGATTAAACCAGAAATCTTCTTACCCAGCAGCTGTTCGGGTTCCATTCCACAGAATGGAAGGGACCTTAAAGATCACCCAATGCCAGCCCCTGCCCTGGGCAGGGACACCTCCCACCAGACCAGGTTGCTCCAAGCCCCGTCCAACCTGGCCTTGAACCCCTCCAGGGATGGGGCAGCCACAGCTTCTCTGGGCAACCTGGGCCAGGGGCTCACCACCCTCACAGCAAAGAGTTCCTTCCTAATATCTCATCTAAATCTCCCTCTTTCAGCTTAAAACTGTTCCCCCTCGTCCCATGGCTCCCCTNATCATAGAATGTGTTGGGTCGGAAAGGACCTGTAAAGGTCTAGTCCAACCCCCCAGACCTCCAACTCTGGTCTCCCCTGAGCACAGGGGCAGAATCCCCCCCCTCGCCCTGCTGCCCGCGCTGACGGGGATGCAGCCCAGGCTGCGGGGAGCTTCTGGGCTGCCAGCGCATGTTGTTGGGTTGTGTTGAGCTTCTCATCCACCAACACCCCCAAGTCCTTCTCTTCAGGGCTGCTGTCTGTCCCTTCATCCCCCAGTCCATACTGATACTGGGGACTGCCCTGTCCCAGGTGCAGGACCTTCACTTGGCCTGGTTGAATTTCAGCCTGCTCCTCCAGCCTGTCCAGGTCCCCTTGGACACCATCCCACCCCTCCTGCGCACCAACTGCCCCACTCAGCTTGGTGTCATCTGCAGACTTGCTGAGAGTGTACCCATCCCACTGCCTGTGTCCCCGATGAAGATATTAAATAGTACTGGTCCCAGTGCAGACCCTCGAGGGACACTACTAGTTACCCATCTCCACTTGGGCATTGAGCCATTGGCTGCAACTCTTTGGACACAGCCATCCAGCCAACTGCGTAACCATCTCCAGGTGACCCATCAACCCCGCGTCTTTCCAATTGAAGGAGGAGATAAAACCAGCCCTGCCCTGCTCGATAACACAGCAGCGGACAGGCTGCCTTCAGGGACCAGGCCCTCCCTCTGCACAGCAAGATGGACACCATGTCCACAGGGTGGCCATGAGGTCCCATCATGGCCCAGGGCCACCCCTCGTGTCCTGCCATCCCCACTGTCCCAGGCTGGAGCCACCACAGCACCCCCAGCCCATGACCCTGCCCAGGATTTATGTAAGCAGGATTTGGCAGCAGACCCTCGCATCATATCTGTCATACCTGGTGCCTCTTGGAGACTTCTCTGAACCCCACTTAATTACCACCAAAACTGAAGGGACGTGAGGACATGGCCACAAGTGACCCCAGGGCACATGTGTCTGGGTGCTGGGTGGTCCTGGCAATCGCAGGGACCATTTATCCATGTCCTCCTCCCACAGCGCCCAGGGGAAGTGACACTCATGTCACCAGCGCCCGGGGCGAGGATGCTGGCCCAGCTGCGGTCCCCAGTCCCCCTGGGCTCCGTGGGGGAGGCAGCGCTGTCCCCTCTCCACGCTCCGTCCTCTCGCCTGGCCTGCAATGGAGATGACATGTCTGCTGACACAGACGCATAAATATATTATTGCATCCCTAAAGCCTCAATAATTACGGGGTGGTGAGAGACGGGAGCTCTCTCCCGCGCTGGGGAGGGGTCATGTGCCGGGGGGAGCTGGGTAGGGGGGACAGTCCCTCCATCCTGCTCACTCATGGATGGTCCCTCACGTCTCTCCCTGACCCCCGCCAAAGATGCAGAGCCCCATGGCTGGATGCTGGGCAATGCTCTGGGGACATCTCTGCTGCTTGTTGCCCCCTCACCCAGCCTGGAGCCCCCCCAGCATCACCCTGGGGTGCAGCAGGCAGGGAGTCATGCTTGGGGACACGGGCCAGTGACCCCCCCCAGCCCTCAGCTGCATCTCAGGCTGTGCCACCCCCTGTGCCCAGGCAGCGATTTTTCCGGATACATGATTATGTATTTTATTGCTTTTAAATAAAAGCCCCCTGTCCCCAACATCCCTGAAGGGGACCCCAGGCGTCCGCAGCATGTGTCATGTGGGGGCAGGCACCGTGACACAGGGGTCCAGCCCCATTAATTGGCACAGGTTGATGCCAGTCACGCTGTCCCTCCACCCGCAGGGATGGCGCTGGACAGGCCACCATGTGTCCTTCCCTGTCCTGGGGCTCACTGCCGCTCCAGCTGGGCTGTTTTGGGGCAGAATAAGGGGTTTGCACCATTTTATTCCTTGGGTAAAACACTTTCCAGGGGTGGAACATCCCTTTTTTCTGGGGTGAAGCTCTTCCCATCTATTTTTTCCCCTTTCTAGGAAAAATCAGGGGGGAAATGTCCCCTTCCCCTGCTCGTGTGGCTTTATTAAAACCCTCGGAAGGGCAATGGGCAGGTTTGCTCCTGCCTCCAAATGTCAGAGCCACATCCCAGGGAACCGGCAGCAGGAAAGCTGCGGTTTCGGTGGGGGGGATGGTTGCGGGGGAAGTTCCCTAAAAATCCCCCTTTTCCCCAACCTCCTCCCCGGGACTGGCCGGGGGCAGCTGCGCGGTGAAACCCCCCAAAACCTGGGGCAAGCCCCCGCGCACTGGGGGATGTCGGGTGCGAGATGAGGTGTGAGGTGAGGGGTGAGCCGGGGTCGGGATTCCTGGATCCGGGCTGAGTCTGGGAGATCCAGCGGCATTGGAAGTTCCGGCTGAGGATGGGGAGCAGCCACCGACCCCAGCCCACGGGCTGCAGGGGCTGCGGAGGGCAAGAGAGGTGCAGGCAGGAGGAGGCAGCAGGTGGGCAAATACCCCCTGCCTGCACTCACCCCTGCCTGCACTCACCCACTGCCTGCACTCGCGCCCTGCCTGCACTCACGCCCTGCCTGCACTCACCCTTGCCTGCACTCACTCCCTGCCTGCACTCACTGTTTTCTTGCACTCACCCCCTGCCTGCACTCACCATCTGCCTGCACTCATGCTCTGCCTGCACTCATGCTCTGCCTGCACTCACCCCTGCCTGCACTCACCCCTGCCTACACTCACCCCCTGCCTACACTCACCCCCTGTTTACACTCACCCCCTGCCTGCCCATTGCCCCCGTCACTGCGTGTCTGGCCAAATCGGGGCGCTTCCCACCGCCCCCAGCCCTGTCCCCCCTCCCCAGCATCCCGCCGGACGGGCCGCTTGGGCATCACACGCGTGAGCATGCGTGTCACACGTGTCACGTGTCACATCCCGCCTGGCTGCGTGGCAGCACCCTCCATCCCACGCACCCCCAACCACCTCATTTTCAGCAGGATGGGAAGCAGCCCGACACATCCCCGCTGCCAGACGGGATGCAGGACCCCCAGAGCCCGTGGGAGCTCCATGGGGAGGGAGGGGACAGAGGGGTGAACCCCTCCACAGGACACCCCGCAGTGGGGGGAATCTCAGCCATGCTCCAGCACCCGGCATCCCCGCGGGAATGGGGTCTTGCTCCAGAATTTTTGGTGGTTGAATGCACCGGGAGCCAGAAGCTGCCCCAAGGGGATAGAGCTTGGGGAAAAGGGGATTTTTAGGGATTTTTTTTTCCCCATCACCAAAACCACAGCTTTTCTGCTGCTCCCTGGGGAGGTGGCTCTGATATTTGCAGGCAGGAGCAAACCTGCCCATTGCCCTTCCAAGGGTCTTCACCAAGCCATGCAGGCAGGGAAAGGGGATATTTCCCCCCGCAATTTTTCCCAGAAAGGGGGGAAAAAAAACATAGATGAGAAGTAGTTTCCATCCCAGAAAAAAAAAAAAAAAGGATGTTCTCCCCCTGGAAATATTCTCCCTAAAGATTTGAAAAGCCCTGACGATCCAGCTGCCTTTTTTTGTTGGTGGCGGCACGGCCAGAGCAGCAGCGCAGGCAGGATGCTGCTCCCGGCTGCCGGCTGCCCTTCATCTCTGCAGCAGCATCTGCACCTCGGGCTCAAATAAACCCTCTGCCCTCGGCGCTGCGGCGTGGCAGGAGTGGAGCCAGACCATGGTACCCCCCGATGGGTTATTATCCTTCAGCCGGGTGATTTCCTCCCGCACGCCATATGCCTGGGGCTCGCCGGGGATTTAACTTCTCATTTCGCTGTGTTTTGGAAGAGATTTGGGCTTTTAACGCCGCCTCCCATTCCCCTCTGTGCTGCGTCCAAAGATGCTACGAGAGCATCGCTCCCGACTGCCAAGCCTGGCCTGGTTGTTTTGGGTAGAAATGTCCTGTTTCTAGGAAGTTGGGCCAAAAAAATGTTGGGGTTTAGGGAAAATACACCCCCCGGGCAGAGCTATGGGGCAGGATTTGGCCCGCTAGCGTGATGCCCGATGCTGTCGGTCCCCATAAGGGACATTTCCCACAGCAGATGGAGCATCATTGGGGCAGATGAAGCACAGGGGGCTCCTGGGAACCAGTCGGATCCTGCCCCCACCCCCAGGAGGGAACACAAAGCCCAGCTCCCAGCCCCATTTTGCAACCGAAGGATGCTATGGGGTGCGCATCCCCACCCTGAGCCCCCCCAGCACCTGGAAAACCCTGTGCAGGCTCACCCGCCCCCCACAACTCCTCCTTTTGAGGCAGTTTAAGGCATTTTGCTGATTTTCTCTCTGGGGGAGCCCGAGGAGTGTCCCTGTGAGCTGCCCATCTCCACTTAGGGAAATTGGCTGCGATTTCCATGAGCGGCAAGCGAGCGAATTGACTATTAAGAAGGTGCAAACACCGCTGTGAACCCAGGGACTTCATTTAATGACTTGGAAACAAGTTCTTGACCTACTTCCAACTTGCAAAAAGCCTTCCTGAAATCGCAAAGGAAAAGAAATTAAAGGCGCCGAGCCTCGCTCGCTCCGCGGCGTCGGGCAGTGATGAGCAGGATGCGGCCCTCAGCTGAGAAGATGCTCTGGGACTGAGCAGCCCCATTGCAAAAGGTAGCAGGAGCAAAAAGTGAGGTGAAAGAGGCGCAAATTGCGTCGTTCCCCAGCTGTTGCAACCCTCTATTGATGCCAGTGGGGTCTGGGGGGCTCCTGGCCTCTGTACAGCCCCTTTCTGCCCCCCAATGCCGACACCGCTGGATTTAGGAGCTCTCGGCATGTGGATCAAGCATCCCAGATCTCCAGACGTGGCTGTGGGCACTTGAGGTGCACGGGGTCCCTCGCCACGGCTCCCCATCACCCATCACCCACCCAGCACCCAGCACCCATCCCATGGGCTTTCCTTTTTCTCGCCTATTGCCCCCCCCCCGCCTCCATTCCTGGTTATTTATTTCATTTCCCTGCATCCGGCAGTGTTGCTATGGGAACGCAGCGGCAGCCCCGGCTGGATGCGCTTGTCTAGACACTGCGCCCCAGGAGCCCAGCGGCAACCGGGTCCATGGGCTGGATATGGCCCCCGGGGCGGGCTGCACCCCTGGGTGCAAGGTCACCCACCCCCAGGAACCCCAGGAGACCCCAGCACCCATATGGCTGGGTGTTCTCCAAGCCCAGCACCCCAGACCCGTGCTCCTGGCTCCTTCCAGCCCTGAGGGATTCTGTGCAAGGAGGGCTGGGAAATGCGGTGTTGGGGTGGTAACAGCAATAACAATAACAATAATAACAATAATAATAATAATAACCTCTAAATGCGGCCCAAGGGTTGCAAAGTGCCCTTTGCACAAGGCAGGTTAAACCCAGCCCTCTCCTGTTGTGGCTCCATCACAGGGAAGGGGAAACTGAGGCACGGCACAGGAAGACACCCCCAAACCTTCGCAATGCTCTGAGATGCCTGGAACACCGAAACCCAGGGCAGAGGCTGTTTCCACACGGAGAGGGATGCTCCATCACTACCCTGATTTACACCCGCTGTAACAAAGCCCCGAGCCACCGCTGGGCCCGTCGGCTCCCAAAACTGCAGGTTTCGGGGGGATTTGGCTCTCCCTGGCTCCCATCTCCCCAGTGAGGACCCACAGCAGGTCATTACCCCAGGAGGAACTTTGAAAGGGTTTTTTAATTCCAGCAAACATCACAAATTTCCAATTTCCCGGCGAGCAGGCCGGTTTAACTCTAACACAATATTACATCTATTTAACTTGAATACGATATCCCGTCTGTTTAACACAATATTACACCTATTATTTGCACCCTCCTCTAAAAGCTGAGATGAGATGTTTTGCTTTCTCTCGCCTCCCAGCAAGGAAACATTTGGATGCCAAGAGAAAGCCGAGAACGTTGAGGCGGCTCAATTCCTCGTCTTGTCCGTCAGAGGTTGGCTCCACAGCCGTGTCCTCCCACTTTATTCCTGCTTTATTCCCATGGGGGATTGCTCCATACCCTCTGGAATTGCTCCAAACCCGTTTAAGTCTCCCCGCAGAAGGGAGCTGGGATGAGCCCGTTCACCCTGAGCTTGTACTGCTCCGCATCCACCCAGCCTGACCTTGCAAACGACCTTGAAACGGACCTTGGGGTCCCCTTGGTGGGGAGGATGTGGGGTGGTGGCACTCATGGATGGGGTAAGGAGGTGCCAGCAGTGTCCCTGGGGGGGCAACGTGCACCGGGAACAGCAGTGGTGCCCAAGGAAGCACTTGCCGTGGAGGGGAAACTGAGGCATGGGGCTGCAATCCCAGCAAGACCCAGCCATCCAGTCCCATGAGGCTGAGGTGCCTTCACACCTGCAGGGCTGAAGCACCAAGGTCGCCGGTGGTGGCCGGGGAAAGGCTGATCCTGCACCGCCCGGGTGCTGTGCGCTGCTTTGCTATGCCTCAGTTTACCTGGAAAATAGGCTAAGTCTTGCCCAGCCCTGCTCAGCACCGCGCTGGGGAGCGTTTGTTCTTCTGGTCAGGTTGACCAGCTCCATCAGAGCAGGTCTAATGGGGAAACTGAGGCACGGAGAGGTGGTGGAGAAGTCCAGAAGCTCAAGCCCTGGAGAAAGGCTGTGCCCTGAGGACACAGGGCTGGGAGCTGCTCCAAACCTGCAGAAGCAGGGCTGGAGCCGCTGGGTTGGCATGGAGAGATGGGATTTGGACTGAGTCTTGCTGGATTACGACTTTCAGCCTAAATTATGCCACAAGGAGAAATCAAGAGAAGAGATGTGGGCGATGGGCAGTGGCACGGGGCTGCAGGAGGAGCGATGGGTGCCAGGGCAGAGCCTGGCCACGCTGCCTCGGGCAGCCATGGACAGAGAAGGCAGGTGCTGGGCTGGAGCAAATCCATCTGGGAGCAGAGTGAAGGGGCCGTACAGCCCCCTGCCGTGCCTGCGTAACCCAGCTGGGTCTCTGGGATGGAGCGTGAATGGGGGAGCCTGCTGTCCCATCCATCCCACCCCACCCCACCCCACTGAACCCCACTGCACCCCATCCCATCCATCCACCCATCCCATCCATCTTATCCACCAACCCCATCCCACCCATCCTATGTATCCCATGTATTCCATCCCATCCATCTCATCCATCCTACTCCATCCCATCCCATCCATCCTATCCATCAATCTGTCGTGGTTTGGGCTGAGCTGAGCACTAAAACCAGGACACAATCCCACCCCATCCACCCTATGTATCCCATGCATTCCATCCATCAGTTCCATGCCATGCCATCCCATCCCATCCATTTTATCCATCCCATTCATCCTGTGCATCCCATCCATCCTATCCACCAATCCCATCCCATCAACCCTATGTATCCCATGCATTCCATCCATCCTGCCCCATTCCATCCATTTTATCCATCTCATCCATCCTATGCATCCTATCCACCAATCCCATCCCATCCCATGCATTCCATCNATGCCATGCCATCCCATCCCATCCATTTTATCCATCCCATTCATCCTGTGCATCCCATCCATCCTATCCACCAATCCCATCCCATCCCATGCATTCCATCCATCTCATCCTATCCCATCCAACTCATCATCCATCCCACCCTATC
Source organism: Stercorarius parasiticus (assembly GCA_013396915.1). NCBI lineage: Eukaryota > Metazoa > Chordata > Aves > Charadriiformes > Stercorariidae > Stercorarius > Stercorarius parasiticus. The sequence continues at coordinate 1,430,120 of VWZL01000430.1, read as the reverse complement.
CCATCCCATCCATCCCATCCAATCCCACAGCAAATAACCCCCCCACCCCAGTCCAACACAGATCCCTGATCCCTGGCTCAGCCTCGGAGGCACTGCCTGTCTCCGAACCATCGGCAACTGTCCCCCTGCGATTCCACAAAGAGCCTTTTGGATAAAGAAAATTGGGTTTAATCAAGCGCCTCAATTAGCCACAACGAGCCACGGCTCATCATCACGCTGGAGCCTCGCAGCAGAAAGCACATTAGCAGCATGGCCACTGAGCGCCTGAGAATTAATTAAAATGGAGCAAAAAACCCTAAAAATGGGGAATTGTTTGGAGCAGGGGGATATGTTGCTGCAAGTTCAGAGATGCCGAGCGGAGCCACGGCCCTGGCAGAGCATCACCGGCACCCAGACTGGCTGGCATCTCCTCCGGTGCGGGTTTGCCCTGGGATGCAGTGACAGAGGGGACATCCCCCACCGCCTGTGGAGACCCCACCGCTCTCCCAAGCCCTTGTCCCACGGGGAAGAGCCCTGCGGGCACTCGCTGCTCCTTACGGATGGAGCCACCAACACTCCGCAGGGGAGGAGTCACCCTGCCCTCCTCCAGCCTGGGGGGAGCTGGGCTTAAATCTGGGGCATTTTGGGCTTAGATCTCCAGGATCTTGGTCTTAAATTTGGGGCATCTTGGGCTTAAAATTGAGGGATCTTCAATTTAGATATGAAGCATCTTGGGCTTAAATCTGGGCAATCTTTGGGTTAACTTTGGGAGACCTTGGGGTTAAATTCTGGGGGGTTGGGGTTTAAATTTGAGGGATCTTGGGCTTAAATTTGAGGCATCTTCAGCTTACACCTGGGGATCCTGGGCTTAAATCCAAGGGATCTTTGGCTTAAGTTTGGGAGACCTTGGGCTTAAATCTGGGGTACATTGGGCTTAAATCTGGGAGATCTTGGGCTTAAATTTGGGGGATCTTGGGGTTAAATTTGAGGGATCTTGGTCTTAGATCTGGGGTACATTGGGCTTAAATTTGGGAGGCCCACAGGAACAGCAAACAAGATGGGGAACCAGGAGAGATACAGGGAGCCTGACCCCCTAAAAACCAAATCCTGGGGGTGAGACAAAGACAAACACCAGGGCTGGACTGGGATGAGGCGTAAGCAGGAGCTGGCTGCTCTGAGAAAAGCAGCTTTGGGCCATTGGAAAGAGGAAGAGTGCGACAATCCAGTATCCAAAAGTCTTCAAAGTCCCACCAGACCCTGTGGCGGGTGGGACAGGATGAATCCTGGCCGAGATGTCCCCATCAGCCCACAGTGGCCGAGCCCCTTTGGACAAGGATTAAGCCGCAGGCAATTTCGATGCTAATTCTCCCAGTTAAGTTCTTTAGCCCGACATCTGTGAGAAGCAAGAGGTAATTTCCCCCGGATCTCAAACGGCACCTCAAAGATGCCGTTAATATAATCTGATAGAGGGGAGGAAAAAAAAAATATATATATATAAAAAAAATCCAATTTACTGACTTATTTAGTGACACCTTTCGTAATCAATTCTCCCAGGAAAGAAATACTGATTAAAGCCAAGCGCATCGCTATGGAAACCGGCAGTCCCTCCTCCCACGACCCGCAGGCTGGGAAGGAGAAAATCGGGTGAGGAAATCTGCCTGGTAACAACCCCGTTAATGAGCCGGGGAGCAAAAATAATCCCTGGGAGCGCCGCCGCCGCGAAAGGAGCAGCCGGTGGCAGCCGGGGGGGAGGCGAAACCACGCACGGCTCCCAAAATATTTATTTTTATGGGAGGGTAGAGCTGTTTCAGAGGAGGAGGGGATGCTCCTGCATCCTGGAGGGAAGAAGGGGGCATCTGGAGGTGGTACCCAGGGGGGACTGGGTACACCCACTGAGCCCTGCGAGCGTGGGTGTTCCTTCCAGAACTTATCCAATTTTTTAGCCTTAAAATACAGGATAAACCCACCCTGAGATGCGGGTTTAAGAGATTCAGCAGCCCACGAGAAGGTAGCTGCCAGCGCAAAAGGGATTTAGACAATAAACCTTGCAGGTTTCCCTCTCCTTGGGGTGATTCCCCACCCCAAGGGCAGCCCCGATGCCTGGTGAGGGGCATCGCCACCCGCTGCGGGCAGGGCTGCCATGTCCACCCTCATCCCCAGCTGAGCGAAACCCCTCACGGGCCAGAGTTTCTTAGAGAATTGGGGATTTATTCATATTTCTACACTGAATAACAGCCCCAAGCTCCCGGTGGGTTTGGGGGTCTCCTCCTGGAGAACTCCTCCTCCTCCTCACCCCAGCACCCCACATGGACAAGATGCTGGAGGCACCCATGGGTGCTGGCGAGGCAAGGATAAATCTTCCCATGGGATGAATATAAACCTGGGTGGTGGGAAGCAGCCGGGGCCGGCAGCGAGCAGCACGGAAGAGACTTGGCTGTTTCCCCAAGCACCCGCGATGCCTTTTTTGGGTGCTTTAAGGAGCGAAGATGTGCACGGGACATCTTTAGTGCTGCCTGTTATCTACTGAGGGATCTAATAACAATCCCATCCAGCATTTTCCTTAAATTCCCGGCATCACCATCACTGTCACTGCGACCAAGGATGGAAGCGGAGCCCCACTGCTTCGGTGACAGGACCGTGGTCCAGCCCAGGGCTGTGATCCCGCAGGAGCAGAGCATCCCACTGCCGCCATCACCCCATCCACCCCCAGCCCAGGACCATGGAAAACCAGAATATCGGCGCCGGAGAGGCAGCCAAAGGGACGCACTGTCCTAATAAAACCAGAAACCTGAATATTTTCGAACAATTCCTTTAGCAAAAGAGCCGGTGCTGTTAAACCCGCTGATACCTTTCCCATTCATCGCGGAGAAGATTTAATAAGGCGCCTCGGCAGAATGTGCCATGACCACCGGCGCATTATTAAACGCCGCGATTAGCAGCTGCCGTGGATGGGAGCTCATTAGAGACTTCTTAAACATCCATAAAAATTGCTTTTATTAATTGGTTCGTTCTTTTTTTATACCCACCGCGTTCAGGAAGGGAGTTTTGGGGTTGTTTTTTACGAAGCCCTTCGTCGCATGGTGGTGGATGGGGAGCTCCCGGGGCTGCATCCAGCCCTTCCCGCTCCACTCGGCCACCTCCTTGTCAGTAGAAGGGGTGACACCTGGATGTCATGATGGGTGACAACGCCACAGCTGAGCGGGGGGACAAGGGCGCCGTAAGCATCCCAAACCCTACAGTGGGGCTGGCACAGCCATCATTCCACCATCAACATTCTGCCGCTTCTCACGGGGATGTGAGCCCATCCCCTTGGCATCGGGGCCCGCCTCACATCAGGGAAACTGGGATTGTCCCCAAAAGGCCATTTCTTCTCCCATAACCACATGGGATGGCTTTGCCGGCCAGGAGATGGCCCCCAAATTCGGCCCCCGCAGGGTGCTGCCCCAAGTCATCCCCCTTTTGGGTGTACCAACAGGAGGAATGAGGATTTCCATACACAAATTTTGGGGAAAAAATGAGCCCAGCAGTTCCAATGGTCTGGAGATGGGAGTGGGGGGAACTCCTGGGGTCCCCACGTGGGTCCCCCCATGGCCTGGATGCAGGACTGATGCTCCCACCACCTCCTGGGATCTCCACACGGATTTCCCTGAAGGAAATGGGGCTCCGGGGCTCTCCCTGTGTCCCCCTGCTCCATCCTCGCCTCTGCTGGGGGGGGACACGACACCAACCCCACCAGTGACCCCGCTAACGAGGGTGCCGCTAATTGCAGGGCAGGCAGCGAGCCCGTGTCCCATGTATAATTCAAGCCCCTTCGTTAGGGCTGGCACTTGATTTGTCTGTCAAGTGCCCCCATCCCATGGGACCCCCCCCGACCTGTCTGTTATACACCTCCTTTTTTGGGGGGCGGTTGATTAAAAATAATTAGGGCTTAGGGCTGCTGCAAGGCAGGAGGTGGGGTTGTTAGTGGGGTCGGGGTCGTTAGTGGGGTCGGGGTCCCCCCTGAGAAGGAGAAGATGGAGCAGGGGAACACGGGGACAGGTCCAGAGCCCC
>VWZL01000430.1:1415606-1426017 GCA_013396915.1 Stercorarius parasiticus | reverse complement strand
TGTCCAGGCCATGGGTGCTGCTGGGCTGAGTTTTCCCCCCAAATTTAGAGCTGGAAATCCTCATCCCCCCTGCGGGTGCACCCAAAAGGGGGGACGGTTTGGGGCAGCAGCACCCATCTCCCGGCTGTTGGGGTGGGAGCGCTCACGGGGTGATGGGGAGGACCTGCACCCAATGGGGTGTGAACTGGCCCAAAACAGGTGAGGGTGTCCCTAAATACAGCCCCTGACCCAAACTGGAGATGCAGGCAGAAACAGAAACCCCGAATTTATTGCCTCATCACTTGCCCACGCTTCCCAGACCAGCCGTCCCCAGCGCCGGGCGCCCGTCACCACTCCTGAGCTCAGCCCCGTGCCAAATCCAGGATGGGATTAAGGGGCAGCAGCCCTGGGGGGGGGGGTTGGTGGCCCCAGGGAGGGGACAGGGATGGCCTCCACCCCGGCACTGGAAGGGACGGCGGGGACCTGCCCCAGCCTCCGCTCACCATCATCCACACAACTGTTGAGCTTCGGGGGGGGAGGGAGCAATAACAAATATATAAATAAAGCCTTTGATAATCAATTGGTGTTTATCGAGCGGGTCGTAACAACACCAGCCTGCTGCTGCCAAACGAAATCCTGGTTTGGAGTCACCGAGTCAGAGGCGTGATGCAAATTCCCAGGAGGGAATAAAACGGGTCCCCGCGCTGATCCAGCACGTGCTTCCCCATCCCTCCAGGCTCTGCCCCACGTCCTTCCCAGGGGAAAGGGGGGTGACATCCTGGGTGTCCCCCAAGAGCAAAGGGCGAGGGGATGCGACCACGTCCAGGGCTGCAGTGGTGGAGCCGGGAGCCGGAGGGAACGGAGGCAGGGCCAGGCTGGGCACGGGGACCCGCAGCCCTTGGGGACCATCCTCACTCCCTGCAAGCTCCATGCCCAGCCCCAGCCCCACAGCACCGTCCCCACGATGTCCCAACCAAAGCCTGGCTGCAGTACCCACAGCCACGGGGCTGCCCATTGCCCACAGGGCTCCCGATGGCCATGCTGCCATGCCAGGGGGATGCCACCACTGCCCCCAGTGCCACCTCCGGCCCTGGGGAGCAAACAGGCACCCCCAGACCCCCCCAAACCTCGCTGCACCCTGACCACCCCCAGACGCCGTGTCACCGGTCCCCACACCGCTGTGTGCCAGTCCTGTGGCACCCCAGTGCCCGTCACAGAGCTCTTGCTGTGTCCCCCCTCCCCGAGCCCAGGGAAAACTGCGCCAGATGCTAGAAAAAGGGGCCAGGAAAGGACAGTTTCGCCTGAGAGTCCCGGCAGTTGCCGAGGGGAATTGGCAACCGGCCGGCGACGAGCTGGAAGTGGCGGCAGAGGAAGGGACAGCAGGGGACAGGAGCTCGGGGGGGTCCCAGAGGCGCAGATGGGGACGCCGTGCCCCTGGGGCACGTCAGGCTTTTGGGGTGGGTAAGGGGGACAGGGCTGGCTCCCGAACCAGAATAGGGGGAGAAAAAAAAAAAGAAAATACAAATGGGAGCCTGCAAAGGGTTGGTGCAAAGCTGCCCACCCCGTGCAGAGCTGCTGCACCCGCAGGGTGGGTGCCGGGTCCCTTCCCTGGGGCTGGGAGATGCGGTTTAAGGCAGTGGGGACCCCGGCCGAACCCCGCAGCCGTGGCTGGCACCGCCGTGCTGCCTGGCCTCCCGCGGCTCCTGGGCATCTGGTGGAGAGGAGGAGGAGGGGGAGGATGTGAGTGCACAGCCCCCAGGGACAGGGACAAGGACTCTCAGCTTGACATTTCCACACAGTAGCTGAGGACCACCATTAATCTGAGCCATTATTGCACAGAATTAGAGAGTGGATGGGTTTTCCCTGGGCTACTGTTAGCCTCAGCATCCCTCGCTCTGCTGCCCAAGCATCCTCCACTCCCACCCCGACGTCCTCCATGCTCATCCTGAGCATCCTCCACTCCCACCCCGACGTCCTCCATGCTCTTCCTGAGCATCCTCCACTCCCACCCCGACATCCTCCGTGCTCATCCTGAGCATCCTCTGCTTCCACCCCGGCGTCCTTCATGCTCACCTCAAGCACCCTCCACTCCCCAAGCATCCTCCATGATCTTCCTGAGCATCCTCCACTCCCACCTGAGCATCCTCCATCGTGACCCCAAACATTCTCCACTCCAACCAGAGCATCCTCCGCTCCCACCCCAAGGATCCTCCGCTCCCACCCCGGCCATCCACTGCTCCCGCCCCGAGAATCCTCTGCTCCCACTCCGATCATCCTCCTCTCCCCTGGGACATTTTCCAGCTGGGGCTTTGTACCGGGGTGTCCCTGCAGGATGGCGTAAGCGTGCTCGGGGGACAAGGTGCCAGGCAGAGACACACCACTCCAGCACCAGCACAATGTGCCCACGGCTCCCTGCAACCGCCCCAGTCCGAAACTGGGACAGCCTCCGAGGCAGAGCCAGGCCACCCCCAGCCCTTTGGCTTCTTGGTTCCCTTCCACCAAAAGTCTTCCCGTTTTCCCTCCCCAGCAAGGGAAAAAGGGAAGGAAAACCACTCTGCCCCAGCTCCCCGGTGCCACACTCCCGGTGTCCCCAGGACACGGGCTCTGCCGCGCACACCTGCAGTGGGAAAGGGCTGCACTATCGATCAGGTTATGGGAAGAGACCAGAGTGACCCAGAGTGCTAATTAGCCCTCATCAAAGTAATTAGCCTGAGAACCAAGCAGCAGGCCAGCTCTCAGAGCTTGCTCCCTGCCCTGCCCTTGGTTGTGTCCCCTGCGTGACACCGGACCAAACACGGTGGCCATGTCCCCTGCCTGGTGACACTCAGTCTGGGCAGTGAGGGTGAGGAGGGTGCCAGGACACAGCCCAGCTGGGAGCCCAACAGCTCGGCCACCAACGGCGACGTCACAGGGCCATTGCTGTCACCGCCAGCCCCCTGCCAGCCGAGGGATGCTCAGCGCCGGGGCTGCACCGTGCAGCAGTGCCACCTCCCCCAGCGTCCCCCTGAGGGGACAGGTCCCCGCTGCCGGGACGGAGCCGGGATGCGGCACCACTCCTGCACGGTGAGCAACTTGCACACGCGTGTGACAAAGGGCTGTGTGGCCAGTCCCCTGTTTGGGTGATTCACGCACAACTGTCCCCACAGCGGGCTGCAAACGGCCCCTGGTCTAGCTCGGGGGTCCCATCAGCGCTGGGGGAGGGGGATGCAGCCGGATTCGCTGCAGGCCCCCAAATACTTGTGTTTTCAGACATGCTTTTGGGCATCTGAGATTTTTTTACCCCTTTAAAGCCACCCTGCGCCCTCCCGCATCCTCCTGCTTCCTAAATCCTCCCCGGCATCACCAGGATGTGCGCAGCCCCCCCAGAGCCTTGCCGAGCTCCCCCGATGCCCTGCGGGCACCCAGCAGCCAGTCCCTGATGGGGAAGGGGGAACATCACCCCAACTTGGGTCCCTGCAGCTCCTCCCACCCTGGCACAGGGGCAACGGGCTGTGAAAATCACTATCAAATAAGGCAAAACGTGCCGGTGTGCGACCCCCATCGGGGCAGGGTGGGAGGGATGGCTGGGGGGGCGCCGCATCCTGCCCCATCGCTCCCATCCGGGTGCTGGCAAAGCAGCACTCGGGCAATTGGCTTTTCCTCCCCCGAATCTGCTGCTGCTGCAGAGCAGAAACCAAAGACGGGTGAAATTTCCCAGGCGAGTGCACGGGAGCCGTTATTAATCTCATTAATAAACCACTCGGGGTTTAATGTCCTGTTTAAATACAAGCGGGGCTGCTCTCTGCCAACTTTGCCTTCCCAGTTTTCCAGGCTGTTACGTCCACATTCTGAAAATTGAAATAACCGCTTTCAAAAGGCAGGGGGGGTGGGGGGAGAAAAAAAAAAAAGATGCCCAGGGGCCCATCCTGAGCCCCTCTGCCTGCCACCCCGAGCATCCCCCCGGGATCCGGGATTTGCTCGCCACTCAACCCCCAACGCTCCATCACTTCCAGCCAAAAACTGCCCCCAGCCCCATGCTGTGAGGGGTACAAGGGCATCCCGGGAGGATGAGGGATGGGGACATGGTGGGATGAGAGGGGCGTGAAGCCGCCCATCTGCCTGCGGCTCGCTGTGGCCAGGCGCTGCAGCGATCAATACCTCATAACCTGCATCTCGCCGGCCGGCGCTGGAGGAGCCGTTAAGCCGTACGGCCGGCGTTGATGGGAATGTTAGGGTTTTGTGGGTCTTTCATCCCTGCTGTGTGCTCCTGGAGGTTTTCTCCCCTTTCCCTAAGGATATCCTCCAAATCTCAGCACCCAGCCACGGCTGCAGCATCCCAAAGTGTCCCCAGCCCCACGGAGGGAGGCGATGCCGGCCTGATCCCGCTCCCTGGGGTGATGTGCGATGGCTGCCAGGTTACAAAGCCCTTTTCCAGCCCCAGAGTGTCGGCGCAAGGCTGGGAGGATGCTGGTACCCCAGTGCCTGCCCCCAGCACCCTCCCAACAGCCGAAACCCACCCCTGTGGGTGAGGCAGGATCAGCGCCGGGACCGAGTCCCAGGAAGGGATGTGGGTTTCCCCACCAGGAACTGAATTCCTCCACGATGAGTTTTGAACCATTTGAGCCCTGAATCCTTCTCCTTCAGCCCCTCCAGGTCCTCCCTGTACCTTCTCTCTGGAGAAACCAGAGGGAGAGCCGCCGATGGCTCCGTTGCAGAGGGAAGATCTGGTGGGAGCCATCGGTGCCTCTGGGCTGGGGGAGAGCATCCCCCGGGGCTCAGAGCCTGCAAACAAATAACAGCCACCAGGAGCTCGGCCGAGATGTTCGTCGAGCCACGAGCCCGTCCCCATCTCGCCCTGCGCCCAGCCACACTCGCCACCATCCCAATGGTCCCCACATTTTCTCCGGCGACGACTCTATTCCTTCTCTTCTTCCTTTCTATTACTGAAGCGAGCACCATTGATTTTTTATTGCGCTAATTTTTCCCCTACCAGAAAACCACCGGGGATTAAATCAAATTGCTTATCGGCATCTAAACACCGCGATGGCAGCTCAGGCCCTTTCAGCAGCCAAACCTGGGAGCTCAATGAGCAACGAGATCAAGTTCAGCTGGATGAGGCTCATTTTCCCAGACGTCAATTAGGCCACTGGCTTTTAGGCTTTGCCGATCACATTGTGCATCAACCTTTCCTTCCCGTGCTCTCACAGCTTCGGTGTCAAACCAGGCTGTTTTCTGGCTCATCCTCTTTATTTTCTCTACAACCCAGCCCTCCGAGACATTTATTTTCCAGTCCCCATGACACCCAGCTCCGTTATGAACCGGCACGAATGATTTAGAGAGATCTTCAACTGGTCTCGTTAATACTCTTGGGTGCACATTAGCTGGTCCTGCAAATTTAGACGTACTGCGCTTTGATCGTGGTTTTAATTGCGAGCTGTAACGCTCTGCCTTCCCAAACATGTGCCAATAAACCTTTATAGGGGCCTGTCAAGCAAAGCTCTGCCTGGGAATAATGCGGATGCACCGGAGGACGCACGGCCAGGCAGAGGTGGGATGCTTCTCCATGGCCACCCGCACGTTTTGTCCCTCCTGTGGCTCTTGGGGTGGTCACCCAGGGATTGGAGTTTTCATGCCTCTAACACATTGACATTCCCACCTCGGGGCTGTCTCTGGATCCTCTGCATTGCCCATCCCTGGAGCACCCCCGTCCCTCCCCGCCGGCACCCGCCACCCCACGGCATCCCCGGGCAGCCCTGCGCCCGCAGGGTCCCATCCGCCGTGTCGGGGTGGGGGGAACGAGGGGCTCACCAGCCCCGATGCCGCTGACAGCCCCCCATTTCCATGGCAACCATGCAAATGGGAAAGCTTTCCATAATCATTAGGGAGCGGAGTGGAGCAGTATAAACAGTGACTGCAGTAGATTACACGCCTATTATGAACAGTCGCGCCTTCTGAGCGCTGGTAATTATACCTAATTGTGCATTTAATTGTGTAATTGAAAACCCCCATCCAGAGTTCAGCCTGGGCTCCTTTCCCCCATTCCCGGTGGGGAGAAGGTGGCCGGGGCAGCTCCGGCCCCACTGTCCTCGTGCTGTCCCCGTGCCGGTGATCGGGCACGATGGGAACCACGCGAGGACAAAAGATGCCGGCAGATGTTGGAAGCGGCTGATTCTCGCCGGAGCCGCAGGGTTGGTGGCCAAAAATGGGGAAATGAGGGCAGGAGGGGTGATGGGGACAGCAGGGGACAGCATGGCCATGACACCCCCGAGGGTCCGGCTGGGGACAGGGATGTCACACAGGGCCAGTGGGTGGTTGAGGGATGCAGGGGATGCGACCATCCTCTCCCTTTGCCCATCCTTCGTTAAGCTGACCTCGTTAACTCCTTCTCCAGGCTTGATGATGAGGGGGTGTCACATCCCAGAGGTTCTTGGTGCCTTTTGTGACCCCACGGCCCAGGCAGGTGGGGTGGGATGGACCCGCAGCCCCTCTCCCTGCACCCCGACCCCGCGAGGAAGGATGTTGGTGCCGGCACAGGGCACAGCGTGGCACAGCACGGCGCAGCACCACACACCGGCACGCTCTGCCAGGCGGGAGGTGCCAACCGAGCTTTGCTTTTCCAGCCAATTAAAGGAGAAAGAGAGAAACAAAGAAAGAAATGAAACCCTGGTTCGGAGCGATGTCGAGCTCCGCCGGGCAGAGGAGGGAGCGCTGAGCATCTCCTGTCGCCACCCGGCTCCGGGGTTGGAGCTGCATCCCACCCCCCGGTGAGCCCCATGCCGCAGGGGGAAGCAATGGGGTCACCACTTGGGATGGAGAAGGAGCGCCCTTGAGCAAGCCTGCCCGCGCCAGCGCCTGAACACGGCCCCAGGGGACAGAGCGGGGCAGACAAGGGGTGTGTGACAGCAGCCAGGATCCAGCCAGAACTCAGCTTCCAGCAGTCCGCATCCCGATATTCCACATCACTGCCTCCAAGGCTGGGTACGCCCCCCTGCAGCAGCACCGTTGTCCCCATCTGAACCAACACCACTAGGCTTCAGAGTTAACAAGAGTCGCGGCTTGCGGCTCTCACGCCACGTGCCCGTGCTGGCAGCGGCGAGTGGGGCAGCATCACCCGCGGGTTCATTTTCCATCCAACCACCTCAGCAGCTCTCATCTTCGCATAAAGAAAAGATAAATCCTCCCAACAATGACAGGCATCCCCGAGAATCGGATCTCGCCACCACAACGCCCCCCCTAGTCAGTGATTCAGTCTCCCAGATGATGGGGAGAACCAGCAAAAACCCCAGAGTTTTGATGTCATCCCACCTCAGCAGCATAAATATCTCCTGGCAGCCCCTCTCGAGGCGGGGCAGGGCTGGTCAGGGTCTGCCAAGCAGATCACTGGGGTTTTTCCAGAGAAAAAAAACACACTTGGATGCAAAATCTGGCAGGTGCTCCTTGTCCCCTGGGAACAGAGACACCCAGCACTCGCAGCATGGCCTCGACAAGTGGCGGAGAAGGAGCGTGTAGGATATTTGGACGCTCCGAAGCAGCTGCCCTGGCTCCCTGCCGTGACGTGGCCCAAAAACCAGTTTCCCAAACTGGTCCAGGCTCAGCGGCTGCCCCGAGGTCTGGGCTGTGCAGGGTGGAGCAGGCAGGGCTCTGCCTGCGCCGAGCAGGGCATGCTGCCGCCTCCCACCCCAGCGTGGGGGACCCTGCGCAGGGATCTCCTGCCCAGTGGGTGCCAGCAGCTCCCTGGCACCCCGCAGCCATGGAGCATCCGCTGCCACCATGAGCATCCCCCGTGTCCAGGAGGGACAAGGGACCAGGGGCGCATCCCCTGGGGAGCAGGTTGCAAATATTGGGGAAACCAATGGGGATGCAAGAAGGTGCCCACGGGGTGACGGTGGCACCCGGGGAGCTGCAGGAGGGTGGCCCGGCAGCGAGGACCAGCTGGAGATGGTGGCATCACCCCGGGGCAGGCTGAATCTCACCCATGCTGCTTTGTTTAAGGGAAACTGAGGCACGGGCTAGCCGGTGACTTGGAAGTTCAGCAAGCTGACGTGCTCGCTGGGTCGCCCCACTGTTGGCACAAGCTGACCCTGCAGCAATGGGGCATGGCTTCCCAGGCAGACAGGTCACCCCAGCACACACCAGTTCAACCCCGTCCACAGCAACTGGGGGCACTGGAAGCACTGCTGTCCTCCCCATAGTGCAGAGGGCCCAGGACAGGTGCAGGGCTACCTGGATGGGGGGACATGAGCCCCGCAGTGCCGAGCCCATGTCGGCGATGGCACAGAGCAGCCAAAGCAGGGGAGAGGAGCAAAGCTAGGGTCAGGCATCATCCCCACTCCCCATCATCCCCTCTGGTCCACCAGCCCCAGCCACGCCACCTCGGGGATGAATATTGGCCTCCGTCACCTGAGGGGACACCCTGATGTCACCCACCACCTTCACCACGTGGGGGCTGGCTCAGCCCAGGGCTGTGGGTGGGCACCCAGACCCCCCCCCACCCTGGGCAGGACACCCAGCGTCACCCATGGGGTGGGGTGGTGCCACTGCCGCGGGATGAGGCGCTGGGGTGGGCATCTCCCCACGGCTGGCGGGATGCAAGCTGCTGCCTCCGGAGCCGGGAAAGAGCTTGGGAGAGCATCCCGCAGACTGGGGAGGGGATGAGCTGGGGTACGGGGTGAGCCTGGGCGGGAAAGGGCACTGCTAGGGGACAATTTCGGAGCCGAGCCTTTGGGGACACCAGCAGCACCAGGACACCCAGGCGAGCGGGGAGAGGAAAGCCTGACCCCCACCTGCAGCATAAAGTTTCTCCAGGCGCGAGCAGGAGCCGCTTTTCCAACCCGGGAGCTCACACCGATTCAGTTCTTCCCCTAAAATAGATAGATTAAAATCTCTCTGACCTGGGATATCTCAGGGAATAATTGCCAACAAACCTGCTTGGGAGCGGAATGGTAAAAAAAAAAAAAAAGTGACCAAAAGCCAGGAAACTCCTGCACAGCCGGAAAACACCCGTCGGATTTATCCTGAAGAAGGAGGAAGGTGAGCGAAGCGCAGAGCAAGATTTGACAGAGGGAAGCGGGGGGACAGCTGAGGACACGAGAGGCCATTCCCGCTGGGAATGGCGGGACTTCAGCCCAGGGATGAGCCCACCGCGGCTCCGCTCCCCGGGGTCGAGGATGGGCTTGAAAGGTTCCCGTGTCCCCCCCGGGGAAGCCGGGGCCGCCCCCCTCTATCCAAAGGTGGGAACCCCTCCCCGCTCGCTGCCTTCCGAAGGATGGAGAAGGAACAAGAGCAACGCCGGGAAGAAAGTGCCCGTCAGCAGGATGCCACCATCATCTCCAGAGCAGATCCGGAGCCCGTTTCCATCGCTGCCTCCAGCCACCCCATCCCCCCCCCCACCCCCGATCCCTAGGGACATCACGGACATTTCGGCAATCCCCCCCTCATTTTCCTCGCCACGACGAGCCCCTGCATGGCCACAGGGGCAAGTTGTAGGATGCTGATTCTACGTTAACGAACCACCCGGTCAGGATAATTAATCGCAACCTCGTTGGCACTGATTTTAGCCGAAACCCCACCAAATACCCCGCACGCTCCCTTCGCCTGCCCTTCTGTCAGCAGCCTGATGAAGACTGATTCACGGGCGGCAGCAAGTACGGCACCTAATTATTACCGAGACCGACAATCCTATTAAAATTAAACCTCTCCCTTCTCTCCGCTCCAACGTCCCGGCGTCCCCCGGCCGTGGGCAGCCGGGTCCCGCTTGAAAGCAGGAGAGTTTACAAAGTGCTGGCAGCGGCTCCAAGTTTCCCTCTTGCCCGACTCGAGGGACCAACACCCCGAGAAACATCCTTGGAGTCACTGGGATGGGAAATCGCCAGCAGGAGCGAAGTCAGAGGGAAGAGATTGCAGTTGGGAACAAAGCTCACACCTGCTGGAGACGCATCCCCAGGCGCTGACAGCACAGGGAACTGGTTGGCATCCATCTCCCCAGCCGCAACTCCAGCCAGCGCCGGGTTAAGGCAGGGGACAAGGGTGGCATTTCGTTCCTCCTTGATTTTTTTTTTTTTTTTTTTGGGGGGGGGGGGAGGAGGGGGGCAGCGACGATCTCNTCCCCAAAGCTGGTCCCACAGCAAGGTCACCGCCGAGACGGAGTGTGTAGCGGTGACAGCCAACATTTCGCACAAAGCACAACCCGGCATGCTGATGAGCGCAGACGGCCCCTCGCCTTACCAGCTGCAGGCAGCAGAATCCGACCAGCGTACATCTCCCATTGCATCTCCCCATGGTTTCCCAGCCGGAGCCTCGGATTTCCCCCACCGTGGCCTCGCCTCGCCGTCCTCCAGCTCCTCACCAGCCTCCCCTTCTCCAGCAGAGCCGCCGCCCGAGGAGCATCAGGGGGGCACCAGCAACATGTCCCGCTTTCCAGCCTCCGGCCAGCCCCGGTACTTTCTTCACAGCA
>VWZL01000430.1:1394299-1415515 GCA_013396915.1 Stercorarius parasiticus | reverse complement strand
GGCGCGGCCGGGCGGGGGGGAGGCCAGGCCGGGGACGCCGCGCCGCGCCGAGCCCTTGGCAGCTTCCGGGGGCGCCGGGCTGCGCGGCCCCTTCGCCGCAGCGGGCGGCAGGCGCGGCTCCTGGTCGCTCCCGCCCTTCCTTGTTATATTTGTCTTTTTTTTTTGCTCCCCCCCCATTTATTTTTATTTTTTTTTCCTCGCTCCGGAGGCAGGTGGGGCTGGGTTAAATCCCGGCGATTTGCGAATGTAAAGGGCTGGTGAGCTGCTTGCCCTTCCCCCGGCCCTGCGGCCCTTGGGCGGTGCATGGACCCGCGGTACAGAGACCCCGCACCCACCTCCTCTGGGGGATCCCTGGGGTGGTCCTGCCAGGGCAGCAGCTGGGCTCGCAGGGAGGACAGATGGCCCAGCCCTGGGAGGAAAGTCCCCGCGATCCCCCCGCAGAACCTTGCTCCACAGCCCGGTACACGCAGCTCCAGGACCGGGAGCGGCCGCTGGCCAGAGGTGAGGCAGCACCCAGCCACCCGGCATCGGGTCTCTGCTCCCAGGGGGCTCGCAGGCTCAAACCCAGCAGGTCTGGGTAAGGAGGTGGGTGCAGGCAGAGCTGGCAGGGTACGGCCCCAAACCACTACCCACCCGTCTCGCCTTTGTTCTTTTTTTCACAGCACACCTTCAGGGGGATCGTGGAGTGCACGTCTGCCAAGGAATAACCGGTATGCTGCTTTTCCACTGCTTCAGAAACCTCCTGAAATGCCATCCAGCAGAAGGACTTAGGAACAATGTGCAGCTTTTCAGTTCCATGATTTCTTAATCCGCAGCCCTGATTTTTATAAGGAAGCATCTCCTAAACCAGCCCCCCACACACTTAAGTATCGGAGCAGCTCTGCATGGGATCCGAGGGGCTGCGACCTTACAGATGCGTTTGTGTGCAAGTGTCGGTCTGGCCATGGTCTAACCTGGCCCATCCAAGCTTGCAAGGGCTCACACATCCCCCTGCGCTGCCAGGACCAGCCTACAGCACCTCCCACACCTGGAGCTTTTCCTTCATCCTCCATGGTGGGAGTTTCTCTCCCTCTCAACTCTTTCTGTGCTCCCAGGAGTGTTTTGAGAGGCTTTTCAGAGAACACTTGTCTTCCATGAATGCAAAAACCATGCTGCAAAAAAACAGTGGTTCTGGGAGAGGTGGTTGAACCCAGACTGAGACAAAGGGTGTTTGAAACACGGGGACCTCGGCATTTATCCCACGCTGTCTCGGTGACCCATGTCTCAGTCTCACCCATGCCTCGCTGTGCAGGCTGCCGAGGATCCCACCCATGGACCTGCCTCCCCTGTGACACCTCCACAGTGGGCTTGATTCCGTCAGTCCCAGTGTCCCTGGCTCCGTCATCTCCAGGTCCTCACCAAGAGCCTGAGAAAGGTCCCATCACCCTCATCCCAAGTGTCCCTGGCTCCATCATCTCCAGGTCCTCACCAAGAGCCTGAGAAAGGTCCCATCACCCTCATCCCAAGTGTCCCTGGCTCCATCATCTCCAGGTCCTCACCAAGAGCCTGAGAAAGGTCCCATCACCCTCATCCCAAGTGTCCCTGGCTCCATCATCTCCAGGTCCTCACCAAGAGCCTGAGAAAGGTCCCATCACCCTCATCTCGAATGTCCCAGGCTCCTAGGGGTTATCTGTGGGGGGGGAACCAGCCCCATCTCCACAATCAAGCTTGTGGGGTCCTCTTGGATTTAAGCACAGCAGAAACCCGGAGCAGAGGGACCGGTTTCACTCCACGGGTCAAAAAAAGATGAGGATCCAACTGCCCCCCGTAGCATTTTGTTGGCCACGCAAATCTGCTCAGCTCAACCCTCCCCATCAGCTCCAACAAATACCAGAGAAAGGCAAAACACCCCCGTGTAAAGTCATGAAAACCCATACAATGGCACCGAGATCCTGCCTGGCTCTCGACCAGGTGGAGTTTCACGAGGAATCAATTTTAGATTAAAAAAAGGTCAGTATAGCGTGTCAAAGCGCTTTCTTAGAAGGCAAGGAGATAACTTCATTTGCGAGCGGGTGGGAAACGAGCCCAACATTTTGCCTTTCACTGTGCTCGTACCCACCACCCTCCAGACCCCACAACACTTGGCTTTTGTTATATTTTTGGCAAGAAAAAACCCAGAAGACCAAAATTATGGAGGAAATATTAGGAGGAAATTAAATCGGGGGCATGGTATTTATTCATGGGGATTCATGAATAAAACGGGGGCATGGTATTTATTCATGGGGAGTCATGAATAAACCCATGAATCCGGCCTGGCCAAGCCCTCCATCCCCAGGGCAGGAGGAGCCAGGTGGGATCGTTTCCCCACATACCCAAAATCATCTCCTTCCACCAAAAAGGGGTGTTCTAAGTAAAAAAGTGCATAGATCTGTGTGCCAGAGGGAGATCTCTCTGCCAGGGCTATAAACAGAACACGTGAAAATTATCTTTTTTTCACTAAACTGATATTTTTACCCAAAAATGTCTGGGTTTTGCTCAAAAAAAACAACACAGGGATTGGGGGTTTTTAATTTTCTTCCTTCCCCCCCCCCCAAAAAAAAAAATCTGGAGCAGAAAGAAATCACTCCACTGGCAATTCCTGCTTCCCTTCCTGATGCACTGTGCAGAGCCGGGTACCTGCCGGGACACCGGGACTTGGGGCACTTGTATCCGACACTGGAATTATTCAATATTTCCAAATGGAGGCAAAAAATAAAATACATTGTCCTCCGCGATGAGCATCAGCAACACTCCCAAAGCAGCCAGCAAATAGTTATTTGGGAGAAGAATCAGGCACAAAGCTGCTGCAGGGTTGGGAATGCTCTTTGCTGCCTTAAAAAAGGCAAAACCAGGGAAAAAAAGGAGGTTTTAGGTTAACAGAAAACACCCAAAGGCCATCACAGTTTTGCAGCTCCAAGCCCTACCATTTGGGTTGGTTTTTTTTCTCCGTCTTTTCCTCCTGGGCTCTTGAGGTTGATTTATTTTTTCCTTCTTTGGGGCTGAAACTGTTGTCCGGGCTTGGCGATGATTCGGAGTGTGAATTTTGGGGGTGAATTTATACCAAAACACCGAATCTCAGCGTGGGGATGTCCCGGGACAGGCCGGCCAGGACGTTCCAGCCCATGGGAGTTGCTTCCGAGACAAAGCCAAGGGGGCCCCGGAGCATCTTTCACCCACTCAAGCAGTAATTGATGACACTGAGTTGTCAGAACAAGACAAAACGATGATTTTTGGCGTGTTTATTGGCAAAGAAATCTTCGAAAGGGCCCCATCTATCCGGGTTATGGTGACGGGGAAAAGACATTTATTCCGATGCATTATGTAAATCAGTGCGGGGTAAATACATGCAAATCATCAGCATAGGTCGCGTGTAATTAAGCACATCGGGTAATTCCCCTTAATGGGGATGGGGTTTGCACTTGGCTTGGGCTAAATCCCTGCAGAGGCTGATGGGAGGCTGGATTTTGGCTGCAGAGCCAGGATACGCACACCTTCGCTGCTCGAGGGCTGAAAGTCTCCGGGTTTTATGTTAATGAGCCCCTAATTAACAAGTGGCAAAGCAGCCCTGTAAGTGGGAGGGAGGAGGTAACAAGGTGCAGCCCAGCACCTTGCGATGGGGCAGCGGGGCTGGAGCCGGCAGCGGGGATGGACACAGCTCCTCTGGGCTGTGCTGGGATGGAGCAGCCTGGGGACGGGGACATCCCAGTCCCAGGGTCAGGGATGCTCCATCCCTCGGCTCAGGGATGCTCCATCCTTGGGTTCAAGGATGCTCTGGCCTTGGGGTCAAGGATGCTCCGGCCTTAGGATCAGGGATGCTCCAGCCTTGGGGTCAAGGATGTTCCATCCTTGGGATCAGGAATGCTCCAGCCTTGGGGTCAGGGATGCTCTGGCCTTGGGGTCAGGAATACTCTGCCCAGGGATTCCCCAACCCTGGGGTTACGGACGTTCCATCCCTGGGTCTAGGGATGCTCCATCCCTGGGGTCTTGGATGCCCCAGTCCTGGAGTCAACGGTGCTCCAGCCCTGGATCCAGGGATGCTCCATCCCTGAGGTCAAGGACATCCCAGCCCTGGGGTCAGCCCTGGGCTCAGGGGTGCTCCATCCCTGGGATGGGGGACAATCTCTGGGATGGGGAGCCCAAATCTGGGCATCAGGCTTGTGCTGGGGCCAGCAGCCCACACCCAGCCCCTCTGCTGCTGGCCTTGACCTGACCCCATCGCTCCTTGCCTTTCCTGGGGACAGCCACCAACCCCCATGACCCCGAGGGACACCTCGTGTCACCCCAGGCAGAGCATCCTCCACCCGCCTGGCCCCGCAGGGACCAAGGGAAGCGCCACAATGGCACAAACCCAACTAAAGTGACTTCCCCAACCACCTCCAGCAGCAAACACACATCTATTTAACCAACCTTTCCCCGATTTTAACATAATTAGCCATCAGCCTGCCAATCAACGTCAGCTCCTGCAGATCCCCATTAATGGATCGCTGTTCAGCTGGCTGTTATTGAATCGATATAGAAATTAAAATGCATTCACGCCATTCTTCCTCAGTTGTCATCTTATCTCGGTGTCTAGCGAAAAGCGCGGCAGATTACAGAATCCATCATCATTTAGCCTTTGTAGCTCGCAAAATTCATAATTAACAAAAAATTTCTGTTCACTTGCTCATGTAATTTAATTAGTTTTCCATTAAATAGAGACTAAACATCATCTAATCCCCCAACAGAGCAAATAATTGTTTTCCATTCTTTTAGAAATTATCACTTGCTTATTGTAACTATCAAAATTCATTAGAAGCCTCCGAGTGGCAGTGGGGAAAGGTGGGAAAAGCGCTGGAGGAAGGATAGGGAGGTAATTAGAGGGGGCGGCAGGGCTGGGGTGGCTGAGCCGGGACCCCCCGGTGATGTCCCTGTCGTGCCCAGCACAGGGATCACCAGCACCCGGTGCAGGATCCGACCCGCTGCACCACGCTGGGGTGCTCTGGGTACTGCAGCCGTCTCCAGCTGGGATTGCTTCCCGATGGTGGTGTTGCCCATGGGTCAAGGAGCGGCATGGGGATGGGGGCAGGCGCAGCCACACAGGACAGGAGGTCGCTGCCCAACCCCCCGTCCCCACCGAAAGCAGCCATCAGCCCCCTGCCAGAGCAGCTCTATTGCAAGAGAAGCGAGAAGTACAAACGAGACACAAAAAAGGAGCCTTGAGGAGGTAAGTAAAGTGATAGGCTTGGAGAAAAAGGAGGAGGGATTTGGAACGGGATATTGTTGGGGACAGCTGAAGATGGCCTCATGGAAGGAGGCGCTCCTGATGGAATAGGGATGCTCTGAGCGACTGCAGCCTGTGGAGGACCCATATGAGCAAGGACACCCCCAGAGGGACTGTGGACTGTGAAGGACCCACAATGGGGCAGGAGAACGGTAAGAAGTAAGGAGTGACAGAGAGAATCTGCTGTGCACTGACCATTAGAGTCACAGAATTGTAGAACGTGTTGGGTTGGAAGGGACCTCTAAAGGCCATCTAGTCCAACCCCCCTGCAGTCAGCAGGGACATCTGCAACTAGATCAGGTTGCTCAGAGCCTCATCCAGCCTGGCCTTGAATGTCTCCAGGGATGGGGCCTCCACCCCCTCTCTGGGCAACCTGGGCCAGTGTCTCACCACCCTCAGTGTAAAGAACTTCTTCCTCATGGCTAATCTAAACCTGCCCTGCTCTAGTCGAAACCATTGCCCCTCGTCCTATCACTCCATGCCCTTGCAAACAGCCCATTGCATCACCAAAAGGGTCGGAAGGGACCGAGTGTAATGCGTGGTGAAAACAAGGGGAGTCGATATGAGGCAGGGGGAAGAGAAGTGCTGGAATGAAGCTGAGTCTGGAGAGCGGGTAGAAAAGTCATTTTTCTAAGTGTTTATCTGGATCCTGGGACAGATTTAATTTATAGTGGAAATCTCTCAAGCAGATACCTCCCTTGGAGGAATAAACCTGTTTAAGAAAACAATTTTCTCTGCGCTGGGATTATGCCTGTAACGGTTTGCTGCTGCCATGCCCCGGAGCTGGCACGGCTCCCACGTGGGACGGGAGCCAAGAGGGGCCCGCGCTGGCCCGGGCACAGCTTGGAACTGAGGGGCAACCGGCCCTGGGGCTGCCTGGCCCCAAACCCCCCCAGGGCATCACCCTGTCCCCAGGGCACAGTGGCAGTGCTGGCCCTGGCGGTGTCTGGGGTGTGCGGGTACATGTGTGTGGGTGTGTGCGCCTGTGCACATGCATGTGCGTGTGTATGTGCATGTTTGCACCTGTGTGCGTGGGAGTTCTTTGGTGGGTGCACGTGTGAGTTGTATCTGCACAAATGTGCACGTGTGTATGCATGAGTGTGCATTCAGTGTGCTGTGTCCAGCTCTGGAGCCCTCAGCACAAGAAGGACATGGAGCTGTTGGAGCGGGGCCAGAGGAGGCCACGAAGATGCTGGGAGGGCTGGAGCCCCTCTGCTGTGAGGACAGGCTGAGAGAGTTGGAGGGGTTCAGCCCGGAGAAGAGAAGGCTCCGGGGAGACCTTAGAGCCCCTTCCAGTCCCTGAAGGGGCTCCAGGAAAGCTGGGGAGGGACTGTTTGCAAGGGCATGGAGCGATAGGACGAGGGGCAATGGTTTAAACTAGAGCAGGGCAGGTTTAGATTAGCCATGAGGAAGAAGTTCTTGACACTGAGGGTGGTGAGACACTGGCCCAGGTTGCCCAGAGAGGGGGTGGAGGCCCCATCCCTGGAGACCTTCAAGGCCAGGCTGGATGAGGCTCTGAGCAACTTGATCGAGTTGCAGATGTCCCTGCTGACTGCAGGGGGGTTGGACTAGATGGCCTTTAGAGGTCCCTTCCAACCCAACACGTTCTATGATTCTGTGATTTTATGCAGATGTGTACATGTGTGTACGCACAGGGCACAGCCTTGCACTCCTCGCTTTGCACAGCCAGGATTTGCCCTGATTTGGTGACAGCCAGCTCCACCAACAGTCCTGTCCCCCCCACAGTGGGTGCGAGCCCCACAGCAGTGCCCAGCTCTCACAGCAGTGAGCCCAGGGGCCGGCCAAGCCATGGGGAAGGCACGCGGGGCCGGCTGTGCTCACAGAATCACAGAATCATAGGGTTGAAAGGACCCTCTGGAGATCATCTCGTCCAACGCCCTGCCAGAGCAGGGTCACCCAGAGCAGGTGGCACAGGAACGCGTCCAGGGGGGTTTGGAATGTCTCCAGAGACGGAGACTCCACCACCTCTCTGGGCAGCCTGTGCCAGGGCTCTGCCACCCTCACAGGAAAGAAGTTCCTCCTCATGTTGAGATGGAACTTCCCATGTTCAAGTTTGTGCCTGTTACCTCTTGTCCCGTCGCTGGGCGCCACTGAGAAGAACCTGGCCCCACCCTTCTGACACCCATCCTTTAATATTTAAGTGCTGATAAGATTCCCCTCAGCCATCTTTTTTTCCAGACTAAAAAGACCCAAATCCCTCAGCCTTTCTTCATAAGGGAGATGTTCCAGTCCCCTCATCATCTCGGTAGCCCTTTGCTGTCCCCTCTCCAGCAGTTCCCTGTCCTTCTTGACCCGGGGAGCCCAGAACTGGACCCAGCACTCCAGATGCGGCCTCACCAGGGCAGAGCAGAGGAGGAGGATGACCTCCCTCCACCTGCTGGCCACACTCTTCCTGATGCCCCCCAGGATGCCATTGGCCTTCTTGGCCACAAGGTCCCATTGCTGGCTCATGGTCACCTTGTTGTCCACCAGGACTCCCAGGTCTCTTTCCACAGAGCTGCTCTCCAGCAGGTCAACCCCAACCTGTACTGGTGCAGGGGGCTATTACTCCCCAGGTGCAGCACCCTAAACCTGTGCTGGGCCCTGCAGAGCATTAGACCTGCTCAGCTGAGTAACCCCCCCCCATCAAATTACATTAAATCCATGTTTTGTCATGCTGGGGCCATAGTTAGGATCCACTGAACACATGTCTTGTTAGCAGCAGGTAGGTGCTTCTCCTAAATAAATTTTTGGGCTCTTCACAGGGGCTGGGACATCAGCACGTGGTCCCATCTGTCACCAACGCAGGTGGGCATCGATCAGACCCTAATTGCTGACAGTAATTGGCAGTGGCAACTCAAGAGATGTGACTGCCCAAGTCTCCCTCCTCACCCTCTGTTGGCATCGGATGCTTATTTGATCCACAAATTGGGAATATGCTGGGGAACAGAGATTTCTCTCGCAGTGCTGGGATGGGCACAAGGATCTGCCTGGGAAGCCACTGCTGTGGCGAGTTTGCTGGTGCTCAGGTGGCCATGGTGCATGCAGTGGGGAGATGCCCTCAAAGCAAACCAGCCGCCTGCCCCAGCTACTCCCTCAGGAACAGGGGATTTAGTGTTAATCCGGATCATTTCCCCAATCTGGGTCACGGCTCCACAGACACCCACCCTGAGGCGCTGGAGGGGCGTCTGAGGGCAGAGGGGGTGGCACCCACTTGCCCCTGGGTGGGCTGCGGATCCATCCAGCCCCCACTGCCTGATGCTGAACATCCTACACGGGACCCCCAGGCTCTGTGGGACCCCCTGGCGCAGCACCCGCTGCCCAACAAAACCCTCCAGGACCCAGGGCAGAGGGAGAGCCCTCCCTGCTTCCCTGCAGATTCCTGGGTTGGGAAACAGGGAAAAAGAACCCTTTTTTTCTTCTTTTAAACAAGCGAGATTGGGAAACTGCAGGGTTATCATCCTGGCACTGCTGGCTCAGCCCCAAGAGTCTTCCCTCTGATGCTTGGGCATATATTCAAATAAAAACATAAACCCTCAGAGATTTTAACAGTGTCTAATTAAGCACTAAAAAAAAGGTGTGCCAGCACCCTCCTTGCCCGCCAGCCCTCGGTGAGGGCACAGAGGCACGGTGTCTGTCCTCAGGCGCAGGGCTCCCATGTTGGTGGCTCCGGGGAGGTCCATCCCAACCCACGGCATTTCCGGCTGGAGTCCCAGCTCTCATTTACATGCGTTTCAGGGTACGTTATTTAATACTCTGCAGAGTTAAAATTAAATCTTCCCCCTGCTTCCAGCTCTCTCCGCCTGCCTGTTCAGCTGAAGGGTGATTTGTTTGCATTCAGATACATTCATTCACTCTGATCTGGTGACGGGTCTTCCCGTGTCTGCACCATCACCTCCCCGACGCCTGGCTCCAGCCGTGCCCGGTTCCCCCCGTGGGGACAGATGGACGTCGAGGGCAGTGGGACAGGGACGACCGCAGAGTCCCAGGGCTGCAGCAAGCCATTCCTGCAGGCTCCTGCCTGCCATTCCCGCTGGGAGTCGCAGAATGATGGGAGGTGGATGTCGGCAGTGGATTGGGACCAGACCCGCTCTGGTGAAGCTGATCTTCCCTGCATTTGAACCTGGAGCTCTGCTGTGTCCGAGCATTCACACCTCACGCTGGAATCCATCACCCATGGATGAAGAGGATCAGCGAAGGAGACAAAGTTGGGGTCAATGCTTTCCCATTCTCTCCATCCCCAGCTGTCTGCTCCCAAAGTCACTTTGGCTGCGATGATGCAGGAACCAGGAGCAGAGACCAGCTCTGCTCCAGGCCCAAGGGCTTCAAGCAGAACACTGCGCTGAGTGAGGTCCCGTGTCCCCGCAGGATACAGACAGCCTGCAGCCATCTGCTGACAGGACATGGCTCAGGTGAAGGGCACTGGGGACAGTGCCACCCACCCCAGGAGACATCATCCTGCCTCTCGGGGAACACAGCCACGTCTCCCTGCATCCTTAAAAGCTGTTCTGGCCCCAAGATTGCCATCCTCCAGCTTTTTTCTTTTGCCCACAGTAGAAAAGCAGGAAAAGACACGCTTTCAAGGGGACCCTGCGCTTCTTCCCTTTTTACTGCACAAGCTGTACCGATTTTCCACCCCTTAAGTACCTGGCAGCTGCAGCAGATTCCTCCTGGTCAAACGCTGGCCACGACTGCGCAGGACAGCCCTACAGCATAGCACTGCTGCGGTGGGAGCATCGCGTGTCCACGCTCCATCCTCCCAGCTCAACTGCAGCCCTCTGGTTCGGGGCAGAAAGGCAGCAAGAGGTGAGAAACGCCTGATACAACCTGAGCCAAGGCAGCAAACGGGGAAAAAAAAGGATGAAAAGTCTAACAGCTGAGATGGACACAGAAGAGAAATGCAGCATGTACTCTTCATACCAAGTTAATTAACATCAGACAACGACCTGTGGCGTGGGGAGACGTGTGAGGGCATGTGAGAACACCCTTGTGTGTTCTCACAAAGACCAGCTGAAGCTCAGCACCGAGTCAAGGGCTCAAGGGCAGTTTCAGCCTTGGCTAAAAAAGTCAGAGCAGAGCAGAGCATTCCCTTCTGCAGGAGCACAGCAAGCAGAGTCAGCCACCAGCGGGTACAGGGCAAGATCTGGCAGAAGCAGCCCCATAAACCCCCTCTGAAGCTGAGGCAGGATGCAGGCACCCTTGTGCTGTCCCAGCAGTCGGACACGGGTCTATGAGGGACAGACCTAACCTGCTCGAGGATCTGCCACCAGCTCGTACCACCCTCCTGCCAGCCTGCTTCAGGAGCGGGGACACGCAGCCCATCCGGTTCCCCCACTGCCGAGCACTAAATACACTGCGCCCATCACAGAAAACTCACTCCCTTTACATTTATTTACAGCAGGAGGCTGGATTTTACTCAAAAACATGAAAATAGGATTCAGCAGTAGCCCAATAATTATTTCAAGTGTGGTCATTTTTATTGCCATGAATAAAAAATAAAGCTGCTCTTCTGAAGTTAACGTCTATGGTTTCCCCGGGTTATATATGACGGAGGGCCTTGATTTAGGATTGTACAATAGAAAAGTAAAACAGAACAATAAATCCCATCCACACAGTTCTTGTAAAAAGCTATCTATTTCAGTTTTGACCGTATAAAAAAAACAACAAGAGAAACTCGACAGGGAATATACAAGCCACATGTGGAATTTAAACAGATTTTACCAATTTCAAGTGATCTGGGTAAGGGTTTACTAGTCGGTGGTACAGCCAAAATTAAAATCTTTTCAACTCTAAATTTTCCTTCCTCCCCAAAGAAGGGGGGGTGGTGGAAAAAAGCTGTACAGCGAGACCATGCAGACATTGCAGCCTGTGAGAGGGCGGCTTGTCTCGTCAAGCTGCTTCAACGTTTTCCCACTGCTACAAGGGTGAGGGGGGCTGGCACCAGTGAGAAGAAAGTCAATACGACTTCTGTAAACCAAGGATTGCGAGGGCACGAATCCCACTGTCGCCTCATCGGCTTCACTGGATCTCCCCCATATACAGTCTTTTGTCGCTGGATGCGGAGAGTACTGCGGGAGAGAGAGAAAGGGGGAAAAGGGAGGAATATGAAAATTAACCACGACAGTTTGAGACCTCCACTAACGGCACATCATTTGAATTGAACTACTCATTTCGCTTGTTGTAAGTGATCTAGAAAGCCAAATTTCATTTGCTGCCCAAAAACACTTCCCAGAATTACTACTCCGACACCTAATCACATGCTGTGTGTCGTGGCTGCTATTCCCCTGTCCCAAGGCAGGCATAACAGCGTACTGCCTGTAATGTCTAAGCATTAAAATGGTAAAGAGAGGCGTATAAACACGCTGGTAACGCTCTCAAGCATCCTGAAGCATTATCTCCATCACAAAGAGCGTTCAGATTGCAAACTGGGCACTGCCGTCGGGACTGCGTGCCGCTAGAGGGCACAGGCTGGCCAGGAAAGCCTCACCGGGACCACATTATTTTATCAGAACAGGCAAAATGCAGCTGGCACCCAACTACAACAAGCCACCGAACCACCGTAACTCAGGAAAGGCCCTTCAGGCAGACACAATCGTCAAAATAATGACCCAGAAACGCTGCTCTTGACACTGCCAATGGTTTCAATGAAGTCCAGGAGAGATCTGGGGGATTTCTAAATGAAGGTGGAGACTGGTGTCTGTTATTTTGCTGCATTTTGGCTCCCCATGCACCCTCCCGTGCAGATGAGTATTGTGGAGCGGGTGCAGTGATTTACAAGATTAACGTTCCCAGATGTTAATAGAAATCAATTGCATAACTCGCATGCAACGCCCAGATAGGTTTTTAATTTTTATTTTAAGCTGAGTGATTGATTCACAAAGAGGAGCTCAGCGGAATACAATTGCAAACGATCCGCTCCAAACCAGAGAGGAGAGATCGCTCTGCTCTTCCAGCACAGGCTCCAATCTGAAGACAGGGCAATGAATAACCAAGGAACAAACCCATAACTCACTGCCCTGCTGCAGAGACTGTCACCCTCGGTGCAACCGAGCTCTTGGCTTCACTTCGGGGTTGACTCTTGTCAATTTTTGGCTGGAGCAATGCGGTGACCTGGCAGCACCCTGCGGTCCTCCCTGGACCGCACACCGCGCCAAGAAAACTGATATGAAATCTGGTCTCAGCTGATGCACGGTGGTTAAAAATGTTCCACCATGAGCATTGTCTCACCCAGCACTGATACGTGGGTGCCATGTGCTGGACACCTCTAGAATGGGGACAAAACCTGCTGCACAAAGAGCTGCCTTTACTTCCTGCTTTGGATAAGAGATCCCAGGCTGGAGACATGCTCCCAGGTGGTCACCGTCCTCACCTGACCACCAAATATATGGTTATATCCCTGGTGTCCAAACCAAGGTACCCCAAAATCTTTTTTGCACAGCCCTTGGGAAGTCTGGACAAGCCCTAAGCAGCAGCAGCTAAGCCACAGCTCACGGCCACCCACAGGTGACCAGCAGCTCGGACCACCAGCCACCCTGCTGCTATACAGGTGCCCCCACCCAGGTCTCTGCCTGGACAGGACACAGCAGAGTCCCTGTGCTTAGCCCAGGACCCCAGGGCACACACAGCCCAGCTCCCGTCTGTGGGAGAGCAGCAGGCAGGAGTCCGCTACCCCTACATTTGTCTCTGATACTCGGGGCTCTGGGTCACCGGCAGTTTTGGGGCTGTTTTCCACAGGATTGGCAATTCAGCCAGCCCTGAAACTATTTCCCCAGCTGATTTGAGGTGGGCAGGACTTACTGATGGGTTCCTCTGGATGGAAAGCCAATTCGTTCACTGACCCGGCGTGACCTGGCAGCTTGTACAAAATCCTTCTGGATGTGGTGTCCCATACATAGACAAACCTACAAGAGAGTCATTTATGAGGGCAGGCATTTGAGAAGGGAAAGCAGCTGCCCCCCACACCAACGGTTTATTCCTGCAGCAGTTCACCACCCAGGCTGAAACAGATGCAGCTCATAGTGAGGATAAACAAGGAGCTTCTCAGGAGCAAAATGCTGCACTGTCCAATCCAGAAGAGCAGTGGTCTGAGCAGGTAGGAGCTCACATGTCAATTCGGTGTCAAAAGCCTCATAGTGCAGCAGCCCCATTTCACCTCTCGTGAAATGGGATTTGGAGACGGATTTGAAACTGTGAGGCTGTAGGGATCTTCAATACAGCCCCAACACAGTGGGCTAAGGGAGAAAATTAGCGTTGGGAGAGGGGTTCTCACCCTCGCAAATACCTGCCTGCAGGCCCGGAGGTCAGCTTTGGTTTGGGCTGGCTGGCAAGCAGCGAGGAGGAGCCCAGGTGCTTGCCCAGCCCCTGTGACAGTGTAATCCCTCATAGCCAACAGCCTTATATATGGATTTCTTCCTGCTGTGCCATTAAAGTCATAATCCACCTCCCAGCATTTATTATCAGATTGTGCCAAGCCCTTTGACTAACCTCCTGCAGGCCTTGCTGTGGGCTCCCACTGCTGCCGGGTCCTGCCTGAGCACCGCACCTTGGCTGAAGGGCCAGAAGCCACTGGGATCCTTCAAGCAGGAGGTCAGAGAGAAACTGCTGGCACCAGGCACAGACCAGCTTTCAGATTACTCTCATAAAAGATCTCAGAAAGTGGGGGAAACAGTGCCTTGCTATAAACTACACTGTAGCCAAGATCACTGGTTGTCCCCCGTGGCTGTCGACTGCCGCCTGCACGGTGGGGTGGCTGCACACAAGATCCGCTGGGAAGCAGAGCGATGTTTTGACCCCAGTTATGGTGACGACCCGCAGGAATGAGTGGGATTTTTTAATACATCAAAACAAGAAGAGCCCTGAGCGACACCCTACAATGCAGTCAAGGCAATGCTGCACCCCACCTGCGGAGGAACGCTGCGTCCTTCCCTTCCAAACACAATGGCCTTGCCACATGAAATGGCATTTGTTACAAGGTTCACAGCTCCGCAAAAACACTCAGGATAGCTGCCAGTTCTGGACTACACTCGCTCTGCCTTCTCGTTTTACTCTGCAGGGAGGTGACTGGCAGCTAAAACAAAATCTGATGGGGCAGAAAAGGGAAGCGTGAGGGCAGCTCTGCTGCTCACATGCCCCAGAGGCATCACTGTGGCTATTTACAGGGGACTGCAGAGGGTGAGGGCATGGGGGACAGCCCATAAAACACATGTAAAAATCATTCTACTGCATTACAGTCCTCCAAAGGAAGGTCGCTGCAAATGCCACTGTGCATCCCCATGTCTCACCTGCACAAATTCAAACATGCTGGGGGTCAACAGCTCTTTCATCAGACGTGCACGCAGCCCAAGCTCTGAACACCAAGGCTGGACTGTTTCAGGTTTATGCAATGCTACCAACAATGGGTTCCTCAGCTTCACCTGTTCCTTTCCATTTGTCAGGGCTTTGCAGACCATACGAACAACAGGATTTGCTTGTACGATTAGCCTGTCTTTTAGTAGAAACAGAACTGAGCTTCTTT
Organism: Stercorarius parasiticus; assembly: GCA_013396915.1. NCBI lineage: Eukaryota > Metazoa > Chordata > Aves > Charadriiformes > Stercorariidae > Stercorarius > Stercorarius parasiticus. The sequence continues at coordinate 1,400,723 of VWZL01000430.1, read as the reverse complement.
TCCCCCCAAAAAAGCACTGAATTATTTATAACACTTGCTGGCTAGATAGACAGGACACTGGATACCAACACAGTGCAGACCTGCTTTGTTAGGAGCATTCATTTTTTAGGCTGATGCTATTCTTCGACTTACTTTCTTTAAACGCATGAAAGGGAAAAATGCAAACCTGCAACTTAAGTCATGAATGTTACTTAAAGCAGCATTTCTTCAAGCACAACTGTTTTATCTAGCAGGCAAGAGCTGTATTGAATGCTTTCTCAAAGCACTCTACTGTTCTGGTTTTAATTTGGTATTGCAAAGCAGGCAAGCACTTCAAGTAGTTGATTTTACTATAACCTGAAGAGTTCAGCAGAAAAAAAAATATTCAGGTAATTGTCCCTCCAACATACACAAACACTCCACATAACACAGAAGGAGAGAGTAATCATTGGGGAACAATTTTGTACTCAGACAAACGAAACATTTGTTTAATCTTGCTTTGCTTTCCCAGCACATACTCCTCAAAAGAAAAAATTTAAAGGCTCAGAGACAGCAGAAAGATTTGAATGGCCTTGTCTAACCTGCCCTGGGGTCTGGCTCTTCCCCACGAATGTCACAACAAAGTTGCTGTCAGACCACAGAGCTACATTAGCATCTGCAGAACTAACCTAATGACCTACGACTTCCAGCCACACTTTACCACTGAACAGATCAGCCACAGCCTCAGCAGACCAACACGCAGGTGCTCCTCCACCGCCAGTGCTGCCCAGCAGGACTGGAAAGGAGAGTCACGTCTCAGCCACTTGTTGTGACAGCTGGCCTCACTATATCTGGACAGGGAGAGCTAAAGTTCTCCCGATCCTCTATCAGAAACTCATTAATTTGCTGATTACTACTGCTCCATGCCCTGGACTCCAGCCTGCAGGAATTCCTGTCTCGATGTCACTGAGAGTGTGTCTGGATTTGCTCCAGCAGAGGTTGGTATCCTTCATGGTGACCTTCAGGGTCTGGCATGGATCCTCTGCTGGCTCCCTCCCTCTACCCGTTTTACTCCTCAGTTGCCTTAGTTTATAGAATATCTCATTTAAAAGTCCAATATGAGCTAATTTAGTCAGATCTTTATTTCTTCTTATTCATTAAAGTAAGGCAAAAGAATGACCCTTGGAACACCACTGGTGCCTCCTGCAAGCTGCCACGCAGCAATTTAACTGGTATTTGTGGTCCTTATCAGCATAACCCCTCACTACACGCACTTCCCCAGACTCCCTGCTTCTCAGAGACTCTCACAAGCATCTGCTGATATGACTGCAGGGACCTAGTCCACCAACAACCATGCTCCTGTCATCTGCTGGTCCTAGTGTTGGATCCTGCAGTTGAACATAAGCAATAATGTAGCTCTCTACTCAGCTTTTGACAATAATAATAAGGTTTTACAACTATACGGTGCTCCTCCACTGTCACAGTATAAAGACATCGCTATTGTAATCAGGGCAGAGAATGAAGGGGGTTCAGGTCTTCACACCTCTATGCACAACTCTGAGTCTTCATATTAATTTTAGACATGATCCAACTCATTTCAGGAGTGCTCGCAAAACTGTTTGGGATTGATGGTAACAGAGAAACGCAGTGGTAACTCACCTGTCGGCGGATCCCCCTGCGATTTTACTCCCATCCGGGGACCAAGAGCACCTCAGGAGATTCTAAAATAAAAAAAAAAAAAAAGTCCACAGATCTATTTCCAAAGAAAGATTTAGTATTCCCCTTCTACTTGAATTAAAATCACCATGAGACTTTAAATATCATGAGCACCACTTTAATGATCTTCCTTCAGAAGTAAAGATGGTAATTACAGTTTTTATTTTATTGCTGGAAACATGCAGTGCCTTGTTATTTTACACAAAGTAGATAGTAAACGTAGAAAATACTTAATTTACAGCTAATTATAGCTGAACCGAGCAAAGAAATCTTGTTACTATGGCTTTAATTGGAATCCCACTTTGTGCATTAATCTTTCTTTGAATTCTTATTAAAGCCTTTCTGGTTTAAACTTGAACTTAAAAAACAATTTGCAGAAAAGTTAATAGCAGCAGCATTTTACAAAAAATCATGTTTTAGTCTGCAGTCCACTCACCTTTTCAAAATTATGTACGTTCCCCTGGAAAATCTTTACACATCTCTCTTTAGGGGCAAACGGTCGCACATCCCAGATGCGAACTGCAACAGAGAGCTCACAGTAATTAGCTGACGATAGCAGAGGCATGGGGGCAAGGTCAGCTTCTGGAAACCTTTCTTTTCCTAAGACATGCTGCTAACGAGCAGACCTGGTCATGCTCCTTCTCTTTATACTTAGCTTTCCTCAGAAGCAAAAGGAAACCAGCAGCTTTCCCCTGCAGAAAGCTTTGATATGAAAGGTCAAATGCAGAAATTTATAATTACACCAAGACCACTGCCAACGGGAGGGGAAAAATCCAAAACAACTATTACACAAATGAGCCACCATCTCCTTACATGAGCGTTTGCTTTATTCTAACACGCTCCCTGATCACGCTTCCAATCAGATCAGCTTCGCTGAGCACCGCCACACAGGAGACAGGCAGTTTGGAAACTGTGCTGTCATTCCCTGCTGCCGGGAAACAGCCAAACCACCCTGACAAGAGCCAGACCGAGTCTGCGTTCAACTGTCTGCGCAAATAACGTGTGCCATAGCTTGCGTCCTCACTGCCCTTCGGGAGACGAGACAAACCCTTCTGATGCAGCTGCTCCCTCCCTGCAAAGGACGTGACTGTCACCGGCATAACAAGAATTCAAGCTTTATCTCTGGAGCTAAAGTCCCTTCAGCCTATCCCCATGTCTGGCTCTTGTTTTATTATGTCAAACAATTTGAGCTGTTCCTTCCTAAATGCCGTGCCAAGCTAGCATGAGAGAGCAGCGCCCCACAGCTGTGCTCTCGCATCAGGTAGGACGTACCTGTGTTGTCCATTGCATTGGAGAGCAGGTAGGAGCCTTCCGAACTGAGACTGAGGCCTGTCACCGAGTCCGCGTGTCCTCTCATCGTGTAAGTGAGCTTGTTCTGGCGAAGGTCCCACACCTTTCAGACACAACATTGCAGTTTAACAAAAAGACAGCCAAGACTGTTGGAACTGCTGCTTCTGAAGCATTTCATGCTGGTAGTGATCAGTCATCTGATGACATTAGCTTTCAATTTCAGTTAGTGGGGTGTGAATGGCTAAAATATGAGGCCATAATTTTATTTGTATTGAAGGAAAAATGGAATTCGCCCCTTGTAAGATTTCTTACCAAATGTGTCCAACCACCAAGGAGCTAAATGTCAGCAGCCTCACACATGCAGGAATCTCTCTCTACCTGTCTATAGCTCCCCCAGCTCCCAAATTCCACTGATTGATGGCATAGAGCCAAAATCCCCAAATTTCATGCTGTTCTTTCCCCAAAGAGGGGCAGCCTTTCAAGGGGCAGTCGGAACAGATCTCATGTCAGTGCTACACTTAGCAATGGCTCTCTGACAAGCACATGCTCCCCATGCCTAGGTAACGCTGGAGCCCAAGGCTAAAAGGACAGTAAGACAGACTGAATCATACAGCTATCAGGAGAATCTCAGTTACCAGATGAATGAAACATTGAGCTCGCTCTTAAATAAAATCTTTCCACACTAGCAGGTGATAAAGTAAGTTGCAAACTGGAGCAGAGGGCAGAGAGTGCGGACGTGTCACCACATTTTCTTTAGTTTACCTCATATGTGGCTCTAGACCCTCTCCAACAGGCACAGGCTGCCAGGAGAGCCAGCATACCGTATCGGCTCCATCGGGTGACAGCAGTGCTGGGATGCCTGGCCAGGAATGCCAGGGCTGCCCAGGCTGTCATGTGGCAAACAGCCCTGGAGCAACTCCCTCAGAGTTTATTGGCCCTATATCAACAGCGAGGTCAGGCACAGCGCATCCGCGTGGCTCTCGTGACTGTAAAATTAACCAACAGGCTTCCACATTTGTCCTTGACCAATGCGAGATGTGACAGGATGGAAAAGGTGTGTGCAGTCGGAAAGGCACACAGGGAAACTACCTTAATATCGTTGTCGATGCCTCCAGATATGATCTGATCACTGGTGTCATTGAAAGTCACAGCCAAGACCTGGTACGTGTTCTGAAACGTCTGGACGGCAGCTTTTTTCCTGATATCCCACAGCTGAAAAGACACGGCAGTTGTAGAAGTTGCATAGAGACATTTAATGATAAAATTACAAGAAGTTGCACAGATGCTCAGCAGAGACTCAGAACACTCTCCTGAAATCCCCTCTTTTAGATCTCAGGAGATCTCTATAAAAAACGTAATAAAATTCTGGTGTTGTTGGAGCACAGGAGTGCAGGGGAGGGAAGAAGGGGCTAACGTGAGATTCCATTAACGGCTTGCCTTTCTCGTGCTTTGTTAATGCAGTTCAGTGGAAAAAGTACAACTGAACAGATGAATCTTCTTCATCTCCCAAAAGAATTACAGAAAAATAGCAGCAGTCAAATTTTATTTCAAATTTTTTATTTCTGAAATCAAAGTTATTAGATAATGAAATTAAAAGGGTAACGAAAGGCTGAATTTAACCCACTTACATCGGAAGACCTCAAAAATTCTTTCAAAGATCCTCTCTTACTGTCATTCCAGACTATCTCTTTATACAATATACTGACCTTCACTGTCCCATCATCACTGCCTGTACAGACAAGCTGGGGTCCTCGCCTCGCTGGGTAACAGGAGTTAACGAATGATGTATGGCCTTTCAGTCTCTTCACTCTCTCTCCAGTCTCACTATCCCACACGGCCACAGTTTTGTCTGTGGATGCTGAGAAGAGCATGCTGTGGAAAAGAATTGTTGTGAGGTTCAGCATTTCGTAAATATTTCTCCCCTCTCACCCTTTTTACTCTCGAGTTATGTGATCAAAACTGGAAACAATCAGTGGGAATATGTCATGGAGAAGAATACCAAGACAAAGGTGGCATTTCAGAGCAGGCTGACAGTGGAGCAGTCCCATTAAACCCCATTTCTAGATACATATAAATTGGTTTTCTGCCTCCTCAAACACTATCTGGGATGAACACAGGAAGGAAAGCTCAGTGGCAATAGCTCAGATGCAATAGCGGAATAGCCTTTTATATTAACAAATATCTCATTTGCTTTCTTTCCCTCCCCAGTGTCCCCCAGATGACTGAGACTAACTTTCCGCTGTTCCTCAAGATTGAAATCAAGGGCTCTGGTGGATCATGGGTGACTCCAGATCCTTTTTCTTAATCTCAGACAGACACCACTCCTCATCTGGGAAAGCCACACTACAAGCATTTGGCGTACGTGGACCAAGCAGGGGCACTGAAGTGCTCTGAGGGACTCAGGCCAGGAGAAAGCACCTTCCTTCAGAGCGAGCCAGGCCTGAGGCCAAAAGCCATCGGCACACCACTTACCTGCCATCTGTGTTATAGTGCAGCTCCATAACTGCCCCGCTGTGTCCCTTCAGGGTGGCGTAGTTATCGCAGTCCCCGTAGACATTCCACAGCACTGGGGGAAAGAAAGGGAGAGGTAAGTCCAGGACACACCTCCGGGCTGCGGGTGGAGCGATTTTCCGGGAATTCAGCAGACTGAACTGTGTACTGTCACCACTGTCATCTCCAATCTTGGCTGACGTGTAGCCATGAAAAAGCATCGTGCGAGCCCCATAAGGACAGACAGCTGTTTTGAGCTGTTTTATGCTTTCAGATTAAACTGAATTTTTAAAGGAAAGTAATAATCTTCACCTCAGCAAGCCAAAGCACTAAAAATTGCATTTCTGCAGACTGCTGCAGTCTAACACAGGCGGATGGTAACCTGCGTGAGGGACCTGGGAACACAGGGCTGAGACCAGCAAAGTGTGCTACCAGTCCCATCTGAGGGCCAGCAGGACAGTGACCTGTCAGAGGAGCTGGAAGAAGCTTCTTCCTCCCCTCCTTGTGAAGCACTTCACGCTCAGGACTACACAATGACCTGAAATTGTATGAGACCTGAGACCCAGCCCCGTGCAGCGCTGGCTGGGCCAGTGGAGCCTGGTACTCACAGATGAGCCTGTCGAAGCCAGCGGAGGCGAGAGTGTTGCCGTTGGGGTGGAACTTGCAGCAGTACACCTCTCCTTCATGCCCTGACAGCAGCATAATGGGGGCCTGCAGGGAGGAGCAGCGCGGTGGGCCCTGCGGGAGGCAACGGGGGAGCTGGGTGAGGGGATGCCATGGAGGGGAACAAGGGGCAGCCCTGGGGGCATGCCCAGCATGCCAAGACACCCTGCCCATTCTCACAGGCCATCTTCCCCCACTTTTTCACAAACCACCCGCCCGCCCCCGCCCCGGGGCTTCTTCCCCCTACTAATCCCCACACAGGCCTTTCATCCCAATGCTCCAAGCCCCACCATCCCCTCAGAGGCTT
>VWZL01000430.1:1370868-1393720 GCA_013396915.1 Stercorarius parasiticus | reverse complement strand
GGTGTGTGGAGGGAGCAAAATGGTGGCGGCTGGAGGGGGCGAGTGATGGCAGCGGTTGGGGGGTGCCGTGCTGGGCGCTGACGGGCCCCGGCTTCTCCGCGGCCATTGTCCGGGGCCCTCCGGCCTCGCCTGCCAGGGTTGGGCCCGCGCTCGGCACCGGTACCGCGACCTCCGGCCCTGGGCCGGCCAAGCCGCCCCCTGAGCCGGTGAGAGCCTCTGGACCCTGCGGCGTGTGGGCAGGGGGCGTCGGGCCGGGCTGTAGCCTAAGTCCAGATTAACTCCTTGTTGTTGGCTGCTAATAAGTCTGGCTGCAGGTGGCTTCCTGTGTTAATTAAATATTTCTTTACAAGGTATCGCTCTGCACTTGGGTGGCCAACGCACAGGAGCCCGGGGTGAATTCAGCTGGCATTGGCTGGACCGTGTCTCGCCCGGAGCCGGCGAGGGCTGCGGCGATGGAGGTGCTGCCTGAGCTCTACGCCATCTTCCAGGGAGAGGTGTGTGGGGCTGCTGCCTGCGGCCTGCCCCCACAGGTGTATGGTCTGCGGCGTGCTGCTTTACCTCTTTATATTGTTGTTTTAGGCACGGCTTAGTTCAGTGGCAGTTTGGGTAACTGACAGTTCTGTTCCACATATGTGCACACCTATACTTGTGTATCTGTGTGTTTATGTACATAAGTATAGATATATATATATACATGTAAGATGCTTATCTGAGTAGTGTAGAAGCAGTTGGCTGACCACACGTATCACACCTGCACTGGAGTTATCAAGCATGGCAGTGTCTGACCTGCTTTGAAATCTAAAACTGAAGGAAAGCAGAACCATGTAGTCTTTTCGTGCATGTTCTTGCCCCATCCCTGGAGGGGTTCAAGGCCAGGTTGGACAGGGCTTTGAGCAACCTGGTCTGGTGGGAGGTGTCCCTGCCCAGGGCAGAGGGGTGGAACTAGATGATCTTTAAGGTCCCTTCCATCCCAAAATGTTGCATGATTCTAATCTGTGTTTTATGAAGGGCTTTTCCTTAGGTGGTGTGTTGATTTTCTTTGCAGGTTGCTACGGTGACGGAATATGGGGCATTTATAAAAATTCCAGGCTGCAGGAAGCAAGGTTTGTTTATCTTATTTTGTTTAGATGTTGTTTCATGTTGGTGTGTTCAAGCCAAGCAGTCATCCTCTGAATTAAAGGCCTGCTAGCTTTTAGAAAAAGCTCAGAAAAAGTTGGTTATTTTCTAAATTAGGAAGAAATTGAGGTTCTCGGAAAGTATTTAGGATATGATGGTAAGCTTACATGAATACCAAAAAGGCTCGGAGGGCTTCAGGATATTTTAGAGAATCATTTTAAGGCCATGGAAACTTTCTAGAGTTAGATGATTTGTCCAACTTAATTCTTTTATGACCGATAGAAATAAAGCTCAAATAAAAAAATAAACCAGAAAAGCTGACTTAAAGCTCTCTCTACATTTGTGGGAAACCTGCAGTCAAACTAACTTATTTTACAAAAGCAGCAGCGTAGGGTGGCTGTTCTGACAGATGCTGGTACGCCACAAATAACCCCTTCTCCGCTCTCCCCTTAAAGCGCCCAGTCACTGTAGTGCCAGTTCTAATAAAAGTTTGTGGACAGATGCATGGCTGCTGGAGGGAAGTCGCTTTGAGACACAAAACGCGCCCTGAAATATGAGCTTGAACAGCAAGGTGTGTTTCCATATTTATCCTCCCTTATGTAACCCTGTAGCCCACGTGTCATTTGTGCAAATTAAAAATACAGTCTTGGGGTTGTGTCACCCTGCAATTACAGGAGATCAGGGCAGCCTTGGTGTTTCATGCTTTCAACTTTGCCAGCAAAGTATTGTGTTGCTGATGCATGAAATGGACTCTTTATTCTCTAGTGCTTGGGGTGGCCTCAGAGGACAGGCAGGAAGGGAGAGGTGTTAGTGCCTACTATGGTTTTCCTTGTGGGCATCTGATATTTTGCATAAAAAGATAATGCTTTGGGGGCCTGCTTCTCTGAGTTAATTTGGAGCAAATCTTCATGAACTTTTATATGTTAGATTGATGCAACTGGTTGATTCTCACCTGCATGATGTACTGGAGGAAAGAAATGGTTAGTTTTGCTTAGGGCAACTGCTGAATGTGTTCCCTGTCTCCCACAGCAGTGGTCTTCAAACGTTTTCAATTGTGCACCCCCAGTGCACGGTCAGTTAAAATCAGTTAACCCTATCAGTTACAAAAATTTTTGAACACGCACCCCACAATGTGTGTGTATTTTTTTATAAATTATAGACATGTACTACTGTCCTAATGTTATGTACATTATAAAACATATTCCTAAACAGAAATTAAAAAGAGGTGAGCTAAAGATGAAATAAGCACTATTAAATTTTATTTATTTATTTATTAATGGTATAAAAATAGTTTCTTCCCACACCCCAAAGGATAGTCTCGCATCCATCCCACTCTGGAGACTGCTGTCCTATAGGGCAAAACTGAAATTCAGTGAAGCTTTGTCTGTATTTTTTCCCTTTCTTCTCTTCTAAACCCTTGACCAGGCCTTGTCCATAAGACTCACATGTCCGCCTGCCGCGTGGATAAACCCTCAGAGATAGTAGACGTTGGAGACAAAGTATGGGTGAAGGTTATCGGAAAAGAGGTAATGTTAATTCTCGTTTTAGTGCTGTGTAGATAAAATATATTGCAAAACCACTGAGAGCTTCTTCAAACAGAGGCTGTGTGTTCCTGTCGCTTTTTCGGGGTTTGATGAGCTCTGTTTTACAGACGGGTGAATTCTCTGTACCTCCAGACGTGACTTTGGGCACACAGCTTCTCTGACTTGCAACAATGCAGTTCAGAAAAAGGGAGTTCATAAAAGCTTTTGGCTTAAAAGCAACAGAATGCTTCCCTTTCTTCCCCTGTGCTCCCCTTCGCAGCTGTATCACTGTAACTGTGTGATTTGGTGGCTAAATGAGCAATTTGAGACGCTCCAAAAATAAGAACTGATATAAACACAGTTCATTAACTGTTTTGAGAGACAGGTGCATTCTTAGAAGAAGCTGAGATTTATGTTTGTTCGTTTCTTTTCTAAAAAGTATCAGTGGCAGTGAATTAAGCCCAAGAGAAAATACAGAGGCTTTTTGTTTGTTTTGACGTAAGAGCATTATACATTACTTTTTTCCCCCCTCTACAAGGTACATTGCTTTTTCTTCTGCAGAAAATGTGACAATAGGTATATCGTCTGTATTTAAAGATTACTTGGAACAAAACCTGAATACTTGCTTTGGTGACCCGTGGAAGTAAAGCAAGCTGACTGTATTTTGCTGGGATCAAGGTGGAAGCATTCAGTTCAAAGTTACACAGGACTTGGCCATAAATGCTTTGCATTTTTTTTGGAAGAAGATAATTGGGTTGGCGTACAAAACAAGGATTCATTTTCTGTGAGATAAGGGAAATGGATTGAGAAACTTCGTCTTATTTACGCAGTGTAGAAAAACTGTATGAAAGACTTTACAGCTTCTTTTTAGCCATCTGTGGTGTGCTTTTTAAAATTTTGTGGTGTGGTTTTTTTTTTTAATAAATTTTTATTAAGCCACTGTTTTCTTTATCTGGAACGCAGTTGTTGGCTTCCTTGCTTTAGAGACAAGGGGCAGAAGAGTGTTGGAAAGGTGGACAGCAGAACAGTTCATTGTTAGATTGCCTGCAAATAACTGCATAGGTGTCATAAACAGACAAAATGCCTTCAATAGCAAACCCCTTCAATAGCAACACTGGTGAAAATGCAGAAAGTTGAAAAAAAGGCTTAAAAAACCTCCCAAACATTCAACTTTTGCTTTTGCTTCTAAAGTGATAATGTGGCAATCAAGGACTTCCTGGGATTCACAAAAGAGTAAGGCCCTAACAGAGATACTTAAAACACTTTTAGTCTCCTAAGGGGATCGAAATGAGAAAAAGGATATAAAGTTTTATTTTTTAGGATGCAAGTTGGCCAAAGTACTGGTGTAGGGAACTGCCTTGGGGGTGGATGACTTCAGAGTTACAGCCAGGCTTCCAAACATGTACTTGGGTTTGGTCATATTGAAAGCAGAATATTGACCTGAACAGACCTATAGTTTGATCGTGTCTTATTACTGACATACTGCTTAACAGAGGCTATTTATGAGCTAGAATACTCTGAAATGTAAATTCAGCTATGAAATAGTAGAAGAAAAGCATGTAGTGTCTTTTGTAGTGCTGCTCTTCGCTAGCTGACAATTTCCTTCCTTCTCTATGGGCCTCCAGGCACGGTGTGTTGATGAACATCATTGTCATTTATTCTGCTCGTTCCATACCGTTCTCTTTCAGATGAAAGACAACAAACTGAAGCTTTCCCTCTCCATGAAGGTTGTGAACCAAGGCACAGGAAAAGACCTCGATCCCAACAATGTTTCTCTTGAGTAGGTAAATCTACTGAGCAGAATAGAACAGATCAGACAGGTTGCTACTGCCTGCCTTTCCCTGCCTTGCGTTCCTGGCTTTCCTGCCATACTTATTCCCCAGGTCCCCCCTCCTTTGGAGGGTGAGGGGGGCTCAGAGCCCCCCACTGATGCACAGGCTGGCTTGAGGGTCGATTAAAGGCACTTCCTTGATTATGCTGCTGAGAGGCAGGCAGGAGCTGGTGGAGGACTGCAGGGAGTTCCAGCCCTTCACACTGCAGCAGGATTTTCATTGCTGCGCTCTGATGGCCGTGTGCTTGTGCTGGAGGGACTGTTCATTCCAGCTGAGATTTGTCTTACTTTCACGTACTACAAAATCAAATCTTAACTGCTTGGATGTTGCAGAGCTTCTTTGCCTACTTTTTTTTTTTTAATATCTCTTGCAGGTCAAATAAAATTGCTTTATTTTCATATTGGGCAAGTGTATATATGTGCGTGTAATCATGTACAAAATGCAGATATTAGTATAAAGGGTGTAAGTGATTCTGTGAAGTGCAGCTCCCCGCATTCATCTGCTTTGTGTAGGCAATGCTCAGTTAATCTCAAAAGTAGAAATGGCAGATAATACGCTGTTAATGATGTGGTTTATTCTAATGAGCAGTTTGTCAGCTCCATTCTTTGGTTTAGCTAATTAAGTGGTATTTTTAGAGCAACATTTGAAAAAAACTTGTGTTTAGGTTCTGTCCGTATAAATATACAGGGTTAAAGATGCGAGTGGATTGAAAATGGAACTGTCCTTCTCTTTCCAGTCAGGATGAGAGGAAAAAACGCATGTTCAGAGACTACACGAGTCAGAAGATCACGCTTGAAGCTGTCTTGAACACCGTGTGCAAGAAATGTGGTTGCAAAGGTACGTTCATGCAGCGTTGTCTTGTTCTTTTGATGTAGCCTTGTTCTAACTGGGTAGTGACCTGAAGGCAGGATTGTACGGACATCTGTCTCATGGCTGTGTATAAGGACTGAATTTTGCTTCCACGTGTCTCTTTTAGAGGAGAATTACGTTTTCTATCGCTTGTTAGGAAATGGAAGCACTTAACTGATCTCCTTTTATAAAGGTTTGTTTCTTAAAATCGCATCCCTTTGAGCTTCCTGTAAAGATCTTTCCTCCTGAGTACAGGTCCAGTACAGCTTCCCTTCTTGCAGTATTTGTGTTAGTGTGTCTTATAGCAGAGGTCTTGTTCCAGCAGTTTTGTATTTTAGGAAATAAAAAGACTTGAGATGCCCAGAACATATCAAATAAATTCACATTTGTGGCTTGGTGTTCTCACTAGTGATGAGTGAGAGCAAAGAGAATATCTGTTACCCATGCACTCAGCATCAGGGAAGTGGCATCAAGGAAGCAGCTCTTTCTGTGCTATTTCAAGGCTCATTTTCTCTTCCTGGGCACACCACGTATAACAACCTACAAAAATGAATATCCACCATAAACAGCAAAATGTTCAGCTCCTGTGGGAAGGTGTGTGTTCAGCTTGACCTTGCAGAAAGTGTGCTTATAATAGTAAACACAGTAGAAATAAATATATGCCTTCACCAGATCATTTAATTCTGAAGAACGATCAGTGGAAATTACATTACTTGATCAGCTGTTGGGAACACAGTGTTAGCTTGTGAGCAGTGTCTTAGAGCTGAAAACAAGCGTGTGGGGTTTTTTTTTGGTTTTTTTTTTTTGTGAAGTGTTTGTGTTTTGCCTAGTTCAGCAGTAGGAAGTTGGCTTATGTGATGCCTTTTCAGTAGCTCTTTGCAAGTTGCTGAGACATAGTGTTTTGTACATGGACTTTTTGCTGCACCCTACTTGTCTTATGTTATTTAGCTATACAGTAAATAGTTAAACTGGAGTTAATGCTATTCTGGAGAAGGTTAGTAATGAATATGGTTCTCTGTATTGGTAGATAACTATCTTTAAAATACCATTTTAAACAACCCCCAAAGGTTTAAGCTGGATTCTGCGTATTTCCAGTCTATTTCTTAATGATGATGTCTACTCCTAACGGGCAGGCAGATGCTATCTCTCTGCAGTTTCCACTACCACTGTTAGTGGGTCAGCTTTGATGTCTCCAGAGCAGAAAGGGTAGAACCAGAGTGAGCTGATTTCCTCTATATTTGTGGTTTTGATCTCATTTACCAGGTGCCTATCACACCAATTTACTCCTTTTCCCATACATTTCTCCATGCTTTTTAAGCCCTTGTGCAGACACGTTTCTACCAGTTGCCCTGTTCAGACACGTGTGTCTTAGTTTTTGCCTGACTAATCTTTCCAGAATGCCCTGGGTTGCATTTGCGCACCTGGCTTGTTTAATCAGGGCACGTTAAACTAGCTGAAATGCTAGGGCAAAAATGTACAGTGTAGATTCTCTTATTGTAACTAATAATAAAAAGATCATTGAGGCACTTCATGTGTATGAAATGCTGTTGTTTTTAAAAAAAAAAAAAAGCGGGTGGGTGGATTGCTCCTTGAAACACTATTTTACAGGTCATTTTGCCAAGGAGTGTTTCGTGCAGCCTGGAGGTACCAAATATAGCCTCATTCCAGAAGAGGAGGAAGAGGAGGTGGCAGCAGCAGGACATGAAAGAGATAAAAAGACCGGCCTGGCTGATGATTCTTCAAAAAAAAGGAAAAAGGTACGAGGTGCCCTACTGCTAGCCTGGGAAAGTGAGCCAGATAACTTGTTCTGTATAGTTATATCTGTGATTTACTACAGCAACGTGGTTATGAGTAGCTGGTTCTGGGCTGAGAAAGTGGCTCAATTTTGTGCAGGCTCTGTAGGAAACCCAGGAATCTCCTCTGCAGACTTTTTAGTAATTCGTACACTTTCTCCCTGTATTCTTGTTAAACTGTTTTTAAGATGGTTTTGTGCTATAATGCACGATATCAAAAGATATTCCTTGCAGTGAGAAAAGTGTGGTTGGTTTGTTTTGTTCTTTTTTTTTTTTTCCCGGGCTTTGTGAGGCTCTACAGAAATTGCTTCAGTTTCCTGAATGTCTGTTGTTCTTGCCAATAACCCTGTTTCCTCGCCCTTCTTGCTGTTCTTGCCCTAACAACTTTCATCTAAACTAAATGCCCTGCTGCCTTGCTACAGGGGGTATCCTGACCCAGCCAGTGCAATGTGAACTAGGCTTATCTGCACATGGCAGGGGAAAATCGCTGGTTGTATTTGCACAGGGACCATACTCTGTTTCCAGGCCCTAAAGCAATTTTTGTCTATGTGAAAATGTCAAGAGATAAGAGACCTCTTCTGTCCAGTGTTTGAACTCTGGCTTCAGAGCATGCAGCTATCAAATGTGGGGGAGACCTGAATCCAAAATGGGTGCGTTTGGTGGTCAGTCTGTTTATACAGTAATGAGTATTCCAATTCTAGACTTCAGTAAATAAACTGTTTAATCAGCCCCTTTGCAACTGGAGTCCAACTTTGATTACACTTTCAAAGCCCCTTTTTTTTTTCTTTTTTTCTTTTTATTTTTCTTTCTCTTTCCAGCTCTGTGGCCTGTCTGTATCCCTGTAGAGGGGCAACAGGCAGGAGAGGTGGTGGATTTCCTTTTTACAGGAGAGGGACAAGGACAGTGTTAGCATAGTGAGAACCGACTTCTGAGGGCTTAGTTCTCCCAGGCTCACTGGGGAGTTGCAGCAGTACTAGTGCTAGTAGGAGAGACTGTGGGTGCTGGTGGCAGGGAATGGAGGAGTCTGGCTTCATTGCAGCACTCGGAGCAGTCCAGAGCAACACTGGTAGCTGAAGTCTGGCTTCCAGTCACATTTTTCACTGGTAGTTTGGTTTATGACGCTTCGATGCACTCTTATTTGAGTAAGAGAGGAGTAGCTGGGGCTGTTTGTGGGTTTGTAGGTGGCGACTGCACTACAGTGGAAGAGCCAGGTGTGTTGTGACTTTCCTTGTGTCGGTCTCTGCCCTGTGGCATAATTGCTTCTGCCCTACAGTCAGTACAAAATGAAGTTGGTGTTAATTTGGTGTCTAATCTGCAGCTCTTGCTTGCCCAGTAGTGCTCTGGATAGCTGATCCAGCAGCGGGAACAGGATCTCTCTTGGCTGTAGATCCTGTTGCCTGGTCCAATCCTGAGATGTGCTGTGCTTTGCTTCCCCATTACGTAGGCTCTCACTCAAGAATATCTTGGACTTGTCTGCCAAGTGTTGTTATGCTGCAATAGAAAATACACATACTCTTCTTTCTATTCTGATCTTGGAAGCACACAATTGAACCGAGCCGTCTCTCAGATCCTCGGCTAACTGTGACTCTGACCTTTCCGGACTTCAGGTGTGGGGCTTCTCTCTTGCCACGGAGCAATGTGAGAGGCCGTCAGTAACAGCCCTGCAGGGCTGGCTTCTCCTGCCTTGGGTTCTCTTCCCTCTAGCAGTGAGGATGGTTTGTCTGGTAAAGGCTTGTGTAACTGTTATTTAAATGCTGTGGGGAAAAATTAACACTAAGAGGTGTGCAATTAGCTCGTTATCATATCAGTGCCCATCGACGGGGTGGGGAATCCCTATGGAGTCTTGCCCTGCTGAGACTACAGGATATGTGGGTCACTGTCCTGAATTTGTTACTAATTTTTTTGGGTCTGTGGATTAACAGCCTTCCTTTAAATCTTGCTTGTTCCTTTGATCTTCCTCCCTGCTCAAGGAGGAGATCAAAAGTTTTCAGATGTTTTCCAGTGCTGGAAAATGAAACTTTGAGCTTTTTGGAGGCAGGATGTGGGATCCTCGAAATGAATAGCTCCCTTGTTGTCTACAAGTGCCTGCTGTGATCTTGTCTGGGAGCCACCATGTGCTTCCCCGCTTGCCTGGAGCCCCAGGGGGATTTGCACAAAGTAGAAATAGCTCAGTCTACCTAGTAATGATTGCCTTGCTCACCCCATCCCATCTGATGTTTGGAACATAAATGTAGAGCTTATATTTTTAAATATATAGGGAACTGCTGTCTACCAAGCATCTGTTTGGTGTCATAGCAATGGTATTAACGTTTTTGGTTGCTCATGATCAACATTTTCTCTTTCCTTGATCTGATGCTTCCTTGCAGTCTGCATGTGCTCTTCACTCCCCCCAGAGACTCCTCTCCTTACAGGAATAAGCCAGGGTCCTTGCTCCCTTTTTTCTCAGCTTTCCTTCCCAATGGTTCCTCACTTCCCTCCTGCCTGAGCCCCGCAGCGTTTACAGGATTTAGAGGAAGCTGGAGGCTTCGAGTCTCTGCACTAGCCCAGGCTTCTATTGTGACCAAGGGCACAAGTCTTTCTAGTGACAGATCCCCCTATTAGTGCTCTGCACATGAGAGCACTGTCCTGCCTCCCGTCATCCCTGAGAAAATCAGCGACTTGAGGGAGAAGCAGGGATGCTGCTGTTGTGGTACTGTGCGGGACCAGGGATCATCCGAGGAGTTGCTGGCAGCTGCGCAGGCACAGGGCTGCGTCCCTTTTGCTTTTACTCCTTGGGTCGCAGGGTGAAGCAGCTCCTATGGGAACGCAGCGGTGTGCCTGTTCTGAGCCTGTGTGGGAGGGAGGCGTGCTGAGAAGAAACGGACCCTTTGGAATTTTCTCTCCTGTCTGTCTTTCAAGAAGAGATCTGCTGTTTTGACACTGCGAGTAACCCCTTTAATTTGAATTCCACAAAAGCATCCCATATTCTGCTCAGATACTTCCTTATCCCTGTGGTAGTTTTGTGGCAGTCAATGGAATCGCATAGTAAATGTGATGGCTTTTTTGGCAGACTTTGCTGCTCTTTCTCCCTCCGTGTAGAAGATTTCCATGCTTGCAGATGTTGTCTCTTCATGTAAAAACCACACCTTCTTAATTGCTGTTTGTTCAGTGACCTGTAGTTCATCAAGCCTTAATCCATCCTCACTTGTAGCTGGTACTTGTTTTACTAGTTCTTAAATAGCATTAGCTTAGGGCACAGCTCTTCACGCACTGTGTTGTTCTCTTACTGTCCTTGTCTGTGCTTTTCTGAACTTCACTGTATCTATTTAATGACCATAGACTGGATTCCGCTCATCAGATTAATTCCGACTGGTCCTCAAACAAGGGATACAATAATACCTTTTAGATTTATGTAATGAATCTTGTGTGGAATTTAACTTTTTTTTTTCTTTTTAAGAATTAAAAACCCCTAGAAGGAATACTAGCACCTCTCTGGAGATGCAGAAAGACACACATCTGGAAATCCATTCTAATTTTTCCCAAGGACAGACGTAAAGTCTCCAAATGAGACCATAATGCCAGAAAAGGGTCTGGTGAAAAATACTTAAACTTCTTGGAGAGTTCTGGACACTCCCCTCTTATCTCAAAAATCAAATACTTTTAGAAGGAATGAACTGTTGTAACGTTCTTAAAGCGTAGCCTCGAGCAACTTTCCTTACAAAGGACAGGAGGGAGCCTGGTGTGCTAATGTGGTCCCCTCTTAGTGTCAGCTTTTTAAAAATAAAGGAGGAGAACCAGCACTATCAGGATCTAGCCCAGCCTGTTGCTCTTCTGCATGCCAGCTCCCAACACGGGTTTTGTAGATGAGAGATTTTGAAGGAAGTTTGTTCTGTTTTCATTACGTAAATTGGACAGGATGTGCAAGGAACTGTAATGTGCAGGTCTTCATACTTGTTGACCCTCTGCATCTTTATGCTGAGAGTCTGCTTGGGCAAAATCCACTCAAAATGTTTACTCAAATGCAGTGTTTGCAGTTTTGGGGGAGTGCCTGGGTGTGCCTGAGAGCTGAGCTGAGCTTCATCCATCAGCAGCCATTGGTTCTGGAGACCAGTTTGAAGCTCTGGGTGCGGCAGGGCTTTGCTGATGTTGCTGGAGGCAGAAATCTGGCCTTTGCCTTGGCGCTGCCCTCTCCCATACCTAAACTAGAGAAATGCTCCTGCTTGCACAATGGTGAAGCTACTGGTAAGCAGCAGAGTGCTCGTCTCCCAGTACCAAGGTGCTGGAATTTAAAGAAATCTGTGGTCTAATAGAAGGATGCTGCTTGTGCAGAATGATTTCACAGCAGCACTCCCTCCTGCTACAGAAAATGTTAAAACTCTTCTGTCACTGGCTTGCTCCCTGCGGTATTTGCAGTTTGGTGTGTGCTTATGCTGTGGTGCTTGCAGTACTGCACCGAAAGTACTTTTTGTCTTTTGGTGTGAGCAGTTTGGCTGTTAGAAGCCCACAAAAGGGCGAGAGTGAGGTTTGGTTGTGTGGGGTTTTTTTTGTTTTGGTTTGTGTGTTGTTTTTTTTTTTCCAGCCAGCACAATATCCACGTGTGTATTTTTATTTCCCCTGTAATCCTGAAGGGACTGGTGTGACATCCTGTCCTGTCTTCAGCCTTCATGTGCTGAGAAAGTTTCCCAAGCTCCGGAATGAAACTCTGTTAGTTGTTAAGATCTTGTCAAACTTTCTCACCATGCGCACAGGCTGGAAAACCTTGAGAAAGTTCTTGCTGCATCCCTTTCTCTAGAAGATTTAACTCTTCACCATCCTTCTCTTTTAAAGACTGTTATGATTTGGTTTTGCCCTTGGTCTGTGGGTAGGGGGACCTTGAGCCTGGTATTATCTCACAGCAAATTGTAAACACTCAAATTTTGGGTGACATCAATGATCGTAGGGCTGTTGTGAAGCTACAGAAAACTGATACCTGCCCAGGGTCTGCTAGGTGTGGAGTGAACTCAGTCCCCTGCTCTCTTCCCTGGAGTCCCAGAGGACTCTGCTTGATGCTCCGCTCCAAGCCATGTGTTTCTTTGCTCTTCCACCTCCCTAAAAGAGTTGTTCTGTTTCACATTAAATAAGCTGCTAGCTCCCTTCCTTTGTTGATCCCTAATTGATAGCCTGTATCTGGCGCTACAATACGCAATCAATGCTAAATTGATGTCTTTAGCTGGGCCTTTTGTGTCCTCACTCTTAATGGGAGAATATGTTGGTTTTAAATGAAACGTAGACAGACTTGGCCTGTCTTCCCGTAAGCCAGTGTATTAATCTTCATGGGGAAACTGCACTTGTCTGGAAGTGGCTGAAGCTAATGGAAGAAATGTCTCGTGGGGAGGAGGGGGCAACCCAGCCTTCTCAGTGCTCTTCGCATTGGGACGCTTCTTTTTCCCCAAGCAATTTTAAAACAATTTGCCCTTCAGGGGAAGATAGTGGGTGGCACTGGAGGGCTACCAGTAACCCTGTGCCCTTGCTGCTAATGTATACCTAAATACAGGGCTGGGCTCTAATGTGCTGGCCTGCCTTGGTGAGCTACCTGAGCACCTCCAGGCCTGCAGCAGATGATGCATAATTGGGATGTAAAAGTCATTTACTGCAAGGGATCTTTTTTTAACCCCTCTTTGCCTCATTTTTCATGCTGTGCTTAGCAGCTCCTTCTGGCTTTTGTTTCGAACAGATTAGTGTTGGTTTCCTACCTTAGAGTCCTCTGGGTGAATATGCACATGCTGCAGCGTCTCAGGCTTCCTTCTGTGAAGTGAGTTTTCTTTCCGTGGATGCTTTCCAGTTCCTTTCCAGCCAGGCTTGCTCTTTTCCCCAGGGGAGGGGTGGGTGCGTAACAGGCCTAAGGCAGCACCCGCGGGTGCCTGAGGGAGGATCTCACGCCGGATCCAGAAAACCGGTGTCAGCCCAGTGCTGTGCTTGGTTGTGTTGGAGCAGGTGGAAATACTTGCCCACACCAATCATTCTGGTTTTGTACAGGTATCCGTGGCTGATTGCCGCTGTTCCCTTCATCTAATCATGCGTTTTCTGTCCCTTGGCTTAGCTTCTAGATGTCTGCAGCAACTGGCCAAGGAGGGTAGCCTCCCTCAGGACTTGTCCTGCCTGTCCTGTGGCTGACATAACCGTGCCCTCAGGCTTGCTGCTGCTTTCTGCTTCCTTCTGAAATGAGTGCGTGGCACTAACAGCCCTGCCAAGGCTGGGGTGACTTACAGCAAACCTCTCCCAGTAAAACTCTCTGCAAGCCCAAGAGTGGCCTCGAGTTCATTTGGAATGCTCTTGGCAAAGAAAGTAAGTGGAGTTGTTTGGCTTGGGGGCTCCAGTCTTCTCCCATTACACTCCCTTCCATAGCGGAATGTAAAACACGTTTATGTGTTATGTTTGGGGCTGTCATTTGACCACTGTCTGTCTCCCATTGTGCTGCTCCCCAAAGCCTGTGCACAGCCACGGTCTGAACAAGGCGTCATTCAGCCTCTTTAAATTGGGGGAGGGGGAGCCTGGGACACATGGCTTTTTGTCTGGCTGAGCGAGAGCCCTTTTCCTGGCCTAGTGATGAAAGGAACTGAATGCCCTGGGCTTCTCCCACCCGTTGGCGCAGGCTTGTTACCGCTGCTAACGGAGAGCTCAGCCCTCCAGAGATGGCGGTCAGTATAGAATCGTAGAATTGCCTGGGTTGGAAGGGACCTTTCAGATCATCGAGTCCAACCGTCAACATAACACTGACAAAAACCATCACTAAACCATGTCCCTCAGCACCATGTCTGCCCAGGTTTTAAATACCTCCAGGGATGGCAATTCTACCACTGCCCTGGGCAGCCTGTTACAGTGCTTGATAATCCTTTTGGTGTAGAAATTTTTCCTACTACCCAATCTAAACCTCCCCAACGCAACTTGAGGCCATTTCCTCTTGTCTATCGCCTGTTACTTGGGAGAAGGGATGGATCCCCACCTCTCTACAACCTCCTTTCAGGCAGTTGTAGAGAGCGATAAAGTCTCCCCTCAGCCTCCTTTTCTCTAGGCTAAACATCCCCACTTCCCTCGGCAGGAGGAGTCAGGAACGCTCCATGAGAAGTGTTTTCCAGGAGAAATTGGAAAGGCCCATCTCACTGCCTGCTGCACAGGCAACTACTGGATGCACAATACCTAAAATAAATGAGTTTTCTTTCCTCGTTTTGCTGTTTAGTAAACAGCTCCTCTATGCCTTTCCACTATGGCAGCTGAGGTGGTGCCAGTGAATCATGGAATTGTCAGGGTTGGAAGGGACCTTAAAGATCATCTAGTTCAACCCCCCTGCCATGGGCGGGGACACCTCCCATTAGATCAGGTTGCTCAGAGCCCCGTCCAGCCTGGCCTTAAAAACTTCCAGGGATGGGGCTTCCACCACCTCTCTGGGCAACCTGGGCCAGTGTCTCACCACCCTCATGGTGAAGAATTTCTTCCTAACATCCAGTCTGAATCGACCCATCTCTAGTGTTAATCCATTCCTTCTAGCCCTACCATTACCCGACATCCTAAAAAGTCCCTCCCCAGCTTTCTCGTAGGCCCCCTTAAGATACTGGTAGGCCACTATAAGTTCTCCTCGGAGCCCTCTTTTCTCCAGACCGAACAACCCCAACTCCCTCAGTCTGTCTCCATAGGAGAGGTGCTCCATCCCTCTGATCATCCTCGTGGCCCTTCTCTGCACACGTTCCAGCACGTCCATGTCTTTGTTGTAGTAGGGGCTCCAGAACTGGATGCAGTACTCCAGGTGGCGTCTCACGAGAGTGGAGTAGAGGGGGAGAATCACCTCCCTCGACCTGCTGGCCACGCTTCTCCTGATGCAGCCCAGGATACGATTGGCTTTCTGGGCTGCAAGTGCCCACTGACGGCTCATGTTGAGCCCCTCGTCCACCAGCACCCCCAAGTCCTTTTCTTCAGGGCTGCTCTCAAGCCAGTCACTGCCCAGCCTATATCGGTGCTTGGGATTGCCCCGACCCAGATGGAGGACCTTGCACTTGGTCTTGTTGAGCTTCATGAGGTTCTCATGGACCCACCTCTCCAGCATGTGAACACAGTCCCCAGGGTGAGGGTCCAGCTGGGAGAGCCCAGCGGGCACCTGAGCCCGGCTGCCACGGCCATGGCTCCTGCTCTGCTTCAGGAAGAGCTCACTTTGACCCCAGCTGCAATGCTGCTGTGCCGTCTCAACCGAGGGGCACACTTTTACAAACCCAGGATGACACCAGTCTAAAGTACGTCTAGGGTGGAGGGAGCTGGGCTGCGACTGGGGGATGACAAAGC
Source organism: Stercorarius parasiticus (assembly GCA_013396915.1). NCBI lineage: Eukaryota > Metazoa > Chordata > Aves > Charadriiformes > Stercorariidae > Stercorarius > Stercorarius parasiticus. Next base: position 1,378,318 of record VWZL01000430.1, on the reverse strand, counting down.
CTCATCCAGTGCAGCTGGCAGCAGTACACGTGTCACTGGCACCTGGCTGCGTGGTTAAATTATGGAAGAGAATAGGATGCTGGTTTGCAGCAAGATTGGGAAAGATTGTTTCCAGTCTTATGGGTGCACCAGTTCCAGAGCAGCGAGAAGGTGCAGCTTGTTTTAAGCACAAATGTTTAAAAAAATGGCTTCGTCAAAGCAGCAAGTTCTGCTCGCTGGGTTGCATCCCTCACCGGTGGTATATCGCAGGTAGTCGAATGGGCTTGGGTTGCCTTGCTGGGGCATCTCTGCTTCTTGCACCCCTCTTTTACTTCTTTCCTCTTGTTCTCTTTCTGGCCTTGAATGGGATGAAAATTCATGACAACCGTTTGCACTGGAAAGTCCCCTCTGTACAAGAGGGACATTGAAATGCTGGAGCAGGTCCAGAGGAGAGCTACCAAGCTGGTGAGGGGTCTGGAGACCAAGCCATATGAGGAGAGGCTGAGGGAACTGGGCATATTTAGTTTGGAGAAGAGGAGGCTGAGGGGAGACCTCATGGCCCTCTACAACTACCTGAAAGGAGGTTGCAGAGAGGTGGGTGTTGGCCTCTTCTCCCAGGTGAATGATGACAGGACCAGAGGAAATGGTCTGAAGCTGCGGCAGGGGAGGTTTAGATTAGATATTAGGAAGAATTCCTTTCCTGAAAGAGTGGTCAGGCACTGGAACAGCCTGCCCAGGGAGGTGGTTGAGTCACCATCCCTAGAGGTATTTAAGAAACGTCTAGATTTGGCACTTCAGGGCATGCTCTAGTGACAGAGATTGTAGGGGTTTTTTTTGTGTGTGTATAGTTGGACTTGATGATCTCGAAGGTCCTTTCCAACCATGAAGATTCTATGATTCTGTGAAGGTCTCTTTGATGTTGATGTGGCCATGGGAGAAACTGGTGGATCCTCATTGGAGGCCAGGGTTGCTGACTTAGATGGAAAACTGGGGCTTTATGTTAAAGCATATGCAAAATATTAAAATTATTTTTAGGGTCTCACTTGCCTGCATGCTGCTTTCCTTTACTTCCCAGATCCAAGGGGTGTTAGGGAAAATACCACGTGTTTTTGCAGGACAATTGTTTTTTGGTTTTGTTGTTTTTTTGGTTTTTTGGTTTTTTTTTTTTCAAAGTACCTTCCTATAAAATATACCTGAAAAAAAGAAAAAATCTTCCATCTTGTTCTGAGAGTTGGTCTACGCGATAATTTTGTGGGTATTCAGGCAATTGGAAGGGTGAGTTGAGCTGGGATCAGATTTGGGTGTTGGCTTATTTGTGCACAAAAGCTGATGACGCTGGCTCATCCCTTCCGAGCCACTTGTGTTCCTGGCACCGGGACCACTCACCCCGGCTCTGGCTGCACAGTCTGCCTCCAGTGCCGGCCCGTTCTGGCCGGAGGGCGGTGTTTTACCCAGCTGTGGGCTCAGAGGTCACGGCCGGCTCCCCAGATGGGAGCGTTTCTCCTCCTGCTCCTTGCTGGAAGAGGGGTGAAGCGACGGGCAGAGCAGGGCTGGGGGCTGGGCTGTGTGTGCCACCAGCACAGGCGGGTCAGATCCCCCTCCCCCAGCACTGCTTTGTAATTAAATATACATAAATTTCTGTACTGCAGCATTAAAGTCTTTATCTGTTGTGGGATGCTCTGCCCGATGTGATTCCGGTGGAAGGTGTACTGCGGTACTGATCTCAGGGTAATCTCTGCTTGGTAGTTACTGTCAGATGCCTCAAAATGGAGGGTTTCGCTCCCTTTCAGAGTTCCTTAGAAGCTTCATTGCAGCACCAGCTGTTCTTACTCTGCATCTAAATGTCAGGTCTTGAGCTCTGCGGAGCTGTTGCTTCAGGGCTTTGCAAAAACCCCAGGCCGGGGGGTTCAGCGCTGCCCCCGGACTCTGCCTGTGCGGGGCAGAGGGTGGGACGCTGCAAGGGCAGGAGGGTGCGCAATCTCTTCGGAGATTGTGCAAAGAGCTGCTGCTTGCAAAAGGGCGCTTTCCTCATCCCCAGCCCGGCTCCTCCCTGGGGACGGCTGCGAGAAACCCTGACTGGCATTGCTTGGGCTTTCCTGCAAGAAGAAGGGTGTGTTGTTCTCAGTGCTCCAGCGCATCAGCGTTCATTTCCTGGCACTCCTGGGGATGATGATGGCGTAGGGAGGCAGGGATGGCGCTCACATCCAGCTGGCTGTTCTAGAAACCCATTTTGTTGGCAAAAAGGCTTCATCCTGCCAATCTCTATTAATAAAGAATAGCCTTAAATAATGGAGTAAGCTCTGCCCATGGAGGGGACGGCAAGGGCTCTCTTCTTGTGATTTGACTAACAGTTTCAGGCCTGGATTTCTATTTTGTGTTTTCCATTCCTTGTGCTCTGATAGCTGCCATACCCTGCCCAGTGCAGCTGCGGACCGACAGCAGTGGGTAAACCCTGATGTGCTGGGGCAAAAGCTGTGCACACCTTCCGTGTCGGAGCAGGCTCGCCCCTGTCACAGCTCGTAAGGCGCTCGTTACAGAAAGCATCTCACTGCCCTGTTTGAGCTCAAGGGACACTTTTCCCATGTGCAAGGCTTTTCATTTATTTTCCTTCATTTGCTAGGAGAAGAAGAAGAAAAAGAAGCACAAGAATAAGCAGTCCTCTGAGTCGGACTCGGACAGCTCGGACTCAGACAGCGATGGGGCTCAGCCAGCCAGCAAGAGGACCAAGCATTCGGGGAAGCCCAGCAAGGCTCAGAAGAAGAAGAAGAAAAAGAAGCATAAGAAGAAGCCCCGGGACTGAGGGGCGGGCAGGCAGGGGTACCGGTGTTGTGAGTCCCTGCCGCACACCACGAGGAGCGAGCGGCACTGAATCAGCATGTGCCCCTTGCTCCAGGGACAAGGAGTTTCCTTCTCCTGAGAGTAACGCTCGGCATGTGGTGTTACAGGTGTTGACTCTGAGACAAGTTGTCCTCTGTTACCTCAGGCACGGGGTGACGCTTTCTCCCACCAGTAGGCTCTCCTGCCAAAACTGGCTAATTACACCCCTTCGTCGGCACCTCTCCCATCCTGTAGCCTCATGTTTCGCTGGGGAAGCTGCCAGCGCTCAGCGGCCCCCCTGGCCAGTGCGGCCAGCTGCCCCCGGCCTGCATGACATCAGCCCCCGGCCCGTTGCCTGTAAAAGGTGGAGCTGCATAGCCATGCTCTCCCTGCCCATCCCCGCACCACGCTTGAGGAGGGGGGTGGCTGTTGATGAGCCCCACGATGGGGCTGCGTCCTCCCAGCCAGTAACAGTGCAGAGCCTTGGCTTTGGTCTGCAGGCTCTCCCCCAGCCTCACTCGTTTTGTCTGCAAACGTTGGGAGTGGAAGAGTAAGAAGCAAATGGGGGAGTGGAGATATTTTAAGTAAACATTAGCTGTGGTGTGTTTGCTGCCTTGGTAAGTGGTGGAAAATAAATCTCTCCAATTGCCAGTTGCACTTTGTACTGGGTCTTTTCTTTTGTATGCTCCACGCTTTGTCTTGGGCTGTGGAAAGATAGGGCTAGCTGCATGGGAGGGGGTGACCTGCATTAGAGGGTTTTGTGGGTTTTTTTTTTTTTTGAAGTCCTGGTTGTTTTCAGGGGTTCTCTGGGGTGGGAAGGGGGTGTGTGATGAGGTGACCACTACGAAAAGCCTGGTGCCTTCTGGTAAGGAGCAACTGGAGCATAAATCTTGTAACTGGAGCTGAAGGTCAGGGGCAAGGGATGGCAGACGGACGGGCTATGCTGCACCGGCTCCGGGGTTGCTCCGGTCCGCAGTGACCACAGAGGAAGTCTGCGGGGAGCAGCTCATCCTGGCCAGGGCAGATGTGCCGAAGGGGGGGAGCTGAGTCACTCCTGGTGCCTCTGGCTCTACAGGGAAGCGAGAGTGGGGCTGGTGACTGCCTGTTGGCGCGGCAGAGGGAAGCCTCAGGGGTTGCTGGAGGCAGCCTGCCCCTTCTCCCTCCGCTGGGCCCTTCCCAGTGCTCCTCCCCCCAGTTCCTCATGGCCGAGTCCCCCCTTTTGGGCCGGTTCCCTTCCCAAACCCAGACATGAAGTGGTTGTGACCTTGATTCCTGGCTTGCCCGCTGCTGGGCGTGCTCCATCAGCTGATGCTTTGGCAGAGAGCACCCGCCTGTACTGGTGGTGGAACGGTCGCTCTCACCAGGATGGAGCGTGCCTGCATGACCGATGGCAGAGCTGCTGTGGGAGCAAACTCATTCCCCTCAGAAAAGCACATTTCTAACTGTAACGAGCTCTTATTTCCACAGCTCAGAGAACCAGCTGAGACGGGCTTCTGGGATCACTGGTCGTTTAACCCCACCGCTACTGGCGTGTCCGGGCTGGATTTAACCCCCACGCTGCTCCCCGCAGCCTGGCTGAGACCTGCGTGGCTCGATGCTATGGGTGAGCATGTGCCAAAAAAGCCTTTTTCCAAGTAAACTGATCCCAGAGTTGTAACAACAGGGCCTTTATTATTTTTCCATGTGTTTTTTCCCATTATTTAATAAAAAAAAAACAAACCAACCCCAAACCACGAAACCACCACCCAAGCCCCAGGCAGCCCCCCAAGGCGATGGGGGCAGCGGGCAGCCCCGGCGGGTGCAGCGGGCTCCAAGCCCACGGCAAACCGTGCCCGGCATGGGGCGAGGATGGAGGTGATGCGGGGGGCAAATGCGGCACCGGGTGACGGGTGGGGGAGCTGGGGACGGCATCTATGTCGCCTTCTCGTAGGTGCGGGTGGAGACAACATTGCCAATGGTGAGAGTCTGGTGGCAGAAATGGTGGTGGGGAGGTTAGTTGTGCTAAGCCAGTGTGTCTCCCGGCTTGCCCTGTTTCGGGCTGATTTAAAACCATTTTTATTTCCTTACCAGAATTAATTTCCCGTCCTTCAGCTCCCGGACCAGTGATGTCTCCTTCCCCTCCCACTTCTGCACATGGACAAGTTTGCCTCCATCCAGCGTGACCACGGACTGCGGGGAGAGAGCAGGACCTGCCATTACCCTCGTCCCTGGGATTTCATGGCTCTGGGGGCTTTGTCCCTTGGAGGGGACAATGCTGGCTGTCCTTGTGCTCGCCCTGGAGCACCACAGGGCTCAGGGTCAGGCTGTGGGTGCCACCATTGGGATGCCCACCTGGCAGCATCCCATTTGACTTTGTCAGCCCAGTTCAGCCCAGGCCGGATCCTGCTCTGGCTGCCCCCCAGTAACCCCACCGTGGCCACTGTCACAGTGACCTTGCCCCCGCCCCGACCCAAGGCCAGTGCAGGGAGCCCTGCCCAGGGCCGCATCCTGCTCCGGGGCTACCGTCACCTGATCCTGGCCACTCCCAAGCTTGGCTCTGGAGCCGCCGGGGATCAAAGAGGTGGGGCAGGTATCGGTGCTTGAAACCAGAGGGCCCGGCGAGGGTTTTCGGAGGGGCTGATCTGGGGAACACGCCTCTGCTCGCTGGGGCCGCTGTTTGCACAGCCGTTGCTGTTGACTCAGCCCCAAAAGCCTGGCCGGTGCCAAGGTTGGTGTGACAGCAGGCAGGGCGCAGACAGGGGTGGGCAGGCAGCAGTGCTGGCTGCCCCCCCGATCCTGCCCAGTGCCCCCCACCCAGCTCCTCCAGAGCTGGCTGCTGCCCCTCGGGTCCCCCTATGGCTCAGGGGTCCCATGGGTTGGGACCTCCTGTGGCTTGGATGCCCCCATCAGTTTGGTGCCCTCAAAGTCCAGGACCCCACAAGGTTTGGGTGCCCCCCATGGTTCAGGGTCCCCCCCCAGAGCTCAGGTCTTCCCATAGCTGGGATGTGCCCACCGCTTGGGTGCCCTGCAGCCAGGATCTTTGCACACCTTGGGTCTCCCTGCACAGCTCAGGTGCCCCAAAGCCCTGGCCCCCACACATCCTGGGTGCCCCATAGTGTGGCAGACCCCTTCTGCCCCATCCTGGGCAGCCATCCCAGCCCTGCTGCCCTGCTGTGTGCCCTCTGGCCACCATCCGAGGGGCGGCTGAAGGGCACGTCCCCGGGCTGTGGCAGGAGCTGGCGGCGGGTCGCACGTCTCCTCTGGACATAGTTTCTAGCAGCCCGGGGGTTTGGGGCAGTGGCAGCGCCGCGGGCAGGGACGTGCTGCCCTGCGTCTGCCTGGCACTACCGCCTTGCTTGCACTCGCCCTGCTTCAGCCCATCCTGGCTTTGTGCCCAGCCCTTGCGTTTGCTCCTTTGGGGCTGGGAAGGGGTTTTGTGTCTAACGAGCCCTGAGGTCCCCCCCGAGGTTCCCCGTGGGGACACGGGGCTGCTGGCTTCTCCGTGCATGGTGTATTTAATGGTGCAATACAGCTGGAAACTATGAAAAACCAGGGGCTGCATCAGTCCTGTGAAGGAATGTCTGTGCAGGATGGGAGAAGCCATGAAAGAAGCCCTGACTCTTCTCCAAGCCCTTTTTCCTTGCTCTTAGTGGGGAGGAACAGCCCAACTGGGGAGGTGTTGCCCCCCAAGCGTCCCCCAGGGAGGCATCAGCCCCTGGGGTGGCGCTGGCCGGGCAGGGTTGCCCAGCCGCTCCGTCCCTGCCTGCAGAGCTGCCTGATGTGTAGGGCGAGCAAAGAGGGGGCTCAAAAGTGGATCTTGTGTCCCTCTCCCCACCCGGAGTGGGGACAACATGTGCCGCCACCCCACCACGTCCCCTCGCCTCCTCTTGAGCAAGCCCCTGGACGGGCAGTTCGTGTTTGCGAGCTGGGTTCTTGCATAACCTTCCCAGCACCTCCGGGCCCCGGGGTGCTCCTTGGGGGGAAACCCCACTGCGAAACCCCACTGCGAAATGGGGCACGGGGATGGGGGTGGCTCCATGAGACTGGGCTTGAGCACCAGCCCCAGTGGGCAAAGCGGATTTACCCTTCCGAAGGCAAAAAGGATGGAGCCCCAGAGCCAAGAGCTGATGGCCGGATCCAGTAGAGCCCACAAACCCTTTTTGGGGGGTCCCATGGAGGGGGGGCAGGCGCTGGGGGCTCACCTTGACATGTCTGTCGTCTGCCGTGGTCTCGTCAAACTCCTCGCCCAGCTTGAAGCTGATCTCCGTGTTCTTGAAGGTGCTTTGGGTCTTCACCGTGATCTTGTCGCCCTCCACCTCGATGATGGTGGTGGGTTTGGTGAGGCCGGCCATCTGCCGGGTGGCGAAGCCCACGCCTGTGGGGTGTGAGGTTTGGGGGGGGCTGAGGGTGTGTGCGGGGGCCAGGATGTGGCCATCAGCCCTGTGTCACCCCGGAGCCTGTCCTCCCTGTGATGTTGGGGGGCAAACCCCAAAACTGCTCCCCACCTGCAGTTCCAGAGTCCCCCGTGTGTGCCCACCACGGCTGGGGGGGCTCCAGGGCAGGAGCAAAGCGCAGGGGCTGAGAATGCTGCTGTTGCTTGGGAATCGATCCTGCACCAGCACCCACCAGCTCCGGGGCTGGGCGGGGTGGGGGGAACACCGGTGTCACCACCCCC
>VWZL01000430.1:1335285-1346179 GCA_013396915.1 Stercorarius parasiticus | reverse complement strand
CTCAAATTTGGACGCAGGAATGATATCCCACCCCCCCGGGCTGGTGCTCTCGCCTGCGTGTGTGACAGGGAAAGAGAGGCTCTGAAATGTCCCCTCCTGTCTCTCACGGTGCACAGATGATGTCCCCAGGGCTGGGGATGAGGGGTGCACCCGGGTGATGTTGTCCCCGCTCCTCTGTCCCTGCTCCGGGATGCTGTTCCCACAGGAGCGGGGCTGGGGGCACATTCCCAAATTCCTGACTCTGGCCAAACCTCCTCTCCCTGCTGCTGGTGAGGGGTGATACTCGGTGCCCGGAGCAAGGTGCCCGTCACGTCCCTTCCCCGGGGGCACTCAGCACTGCCTGGGGCTTGTGGGCCGTGGGGAGAAGCCGGTGGCTCCCCCAGCCCAGCCAAGGTTGCTCCCCCGGGAAGGACGATCCTTTCCCGACCTCTGCACCCACCAGCAAGGCAAATTCAGCCGTGCTTCCCTGAGCCAGGGCTGTAGAGAGATANTGTAGAGGGATAAGAGCCACCGAAGGGCCAGGCCTTGGGCTGGTCTCAACGTGACGCTTGTCTCCAGTACCCCTGTACCCCCAAAGCTCAGGGGGTGCTGGAGCCAGCCATCCCCGCCCGCCAGCGGGGGGGACATCCATCCTGCCTGCTCGCTCACGCGTGGTGACGGGCGACTGGCAGCTCCCGCGTGGCCGGCGGGGAGGGGAGCCTTCGCCAGCTGCTATTTTTAGCTCCTCACGCTCCGTTTTCTCCTTGACTGTCTCCCCTCTCTGGAGCAGTCTCAGGCCGAGCATCGGCGATGTTTATCCTGCCTGGCACCTGATGGGATGTGACACTGGCTGGCAATGGGGACTGCTGCCATCCCTCTGCTCCGGGAGACGTGTGGGAGCAAGGGAGGAGATGCTGGGGGACAGGGAGGGAGAGGAGGGAAGCCCAGAGTGGTGGGGAGGGTACTGTTGGAGCACCCTGAGGTGGGTCTTGCTTCTCCCAAGGGATGCTCTGCCCTGGGAGAGCTGGGGAAGAGCTACAGCGTGGTCCCCATTTCCACCAGGGCTGAGCGCTTCCCTCTGCCAGTGTGATCCTTCGGGGATGGCTGGGCTATGGGAGCTGGGTAAACTGAGGCACGCGAGAGGTGCCTGAGTCTCTCCACGTTCAGCCAGACCGTTGCTGGCACCAAATCACCTCTCCGAACCTGCCTGCATCCAGGACACAGTGAGCATCAGGAGCCCAAACTCCCAGCTGAAGCTGGTAAAACTCCTGGGTACAAGCCCCAGTGACATAAAAGCACGGCAGCACGGCAATGGGGAAGGGCAAAATTATTCCCTTGTCAGGCAGCACCCGCCTGGTGTTGGCATAGGGCAGTGCCGCGGCGCTTGGTGCCGCACCAACACGGGAGCAAAGGTTGCTCGGCTCTTCCTCTGCTCTTCCTGCGCCTGCTCTCGGGCTCTGCAGACATTGGGATCCTCTTCCCAGAGTGCTCCCAGCAGGGTGAGTGTCCCTGATGATGACCTGAAATATACTGTCCATGCCCTCCCCAGCACTGGGAGAGCCCCTGCTTGATCCATCAGGGAGGTGAAGCCAGTGAGGATGGGGTCAGACCGCTCCCTGCGCTGCCACCTGCTTTAAATCCTATTTTCTCCTAAAAAAATGGGTCCAGAGCTGGAAGGAAATGGGCTTGGGAGACTCTATTCTCCTTTTGCTGCCAAGCTGCTTTATTCCACTCATGCAGGAAGGTCATTAAAAGCCACCGACCCTCAGCTGCCATGGGTCAGGGGCAGCCCCCCGGGGATGGAGGCAACATCCAAGGGAGGCACAGGGCTGTTTTCCACCCACCTGCCCAGCGCCATGGGTTCAGATCTGGGCTAAAAGTCACCTCCGAGGGAGAGCAGCGCTTTGCTGTTCCTCTTTTAGATGTATCTTCCTAATTTCCAGTCCAGTTTAGACCCTGCTATCTCGCCGGGTATGTAGGTGACGTGGAGGAAAGGTTATTCCTGAGCCGAGCTCGCTCCTGGGCTGCGTCAGTCCCTCCGTTAAGGTGCTATTTCGGGACATGGGTCACAGGGTTTGGGGACCTGCAGGTTGTTCCCTGGCTGGGGACAGGGACTTTCCATGAGCCTGGGCAGGACACGGCCTCGTGGCTGTCCCTGCATGGGGGGTACCAGTCCTGGAGGGATGGAGGTGGCTCCTGGGGGATGGATCACTGGAAAACGTGCTCAGGCTCCATCCTGCCCGTGAGATCTCAGAGGCCAAAGGCAGCGAGAGCATCTCATTGCCTGCAGAATTTAAAACAAGAGGGAAAATGCCAGCAAACACCTCCCAGGGAGGCACTTTGTCACCAGGCAGGGTGGAGCATCTGGCCGAGACGCAAGTCTGGCCATCTCTGCCTCGACGGGAAGCATTAAGGTCACGGCAGACAGAAATGCCCTTCCTGGGCATCCGCTTTGCTCCGGGTACTCAGCCATCTGGATCGGAGCTTGCTGCACCGTCCTTCGCGGGGCACATCAATTATGGAGCACTGTCATCCCCTGCCCCGGCCCCGACGTGATGGAGGTGGTGGAGATCTTCCTCCCCCGGCCCCGATGTGATGGAGGTGGTGGAGATCTTTCCCCCCCGAGCACGACATGATGGAGGTGGTGGAGATCTTTCACCCCCAGCCCTGACGTGATGGAGGAGGTGGAGATCTTCTCCCTGCCCAAGCATGACGTGATGGAGGTATAGGAAATTTCCACCAAAATAATGTCTTTTTTTGCTTTTTTTTCCAGCAGTAGCAGAAGCTCTTTCCTGCCCCAAAGACACAGTGGATCCCGCAGCCAGATGCGGCCACAGCCTGGGGCTCATCCTGCCACCAGTTCGTCACAGGAGCTGTGGTCCCAGCAGGGAAACAAGGTCCCAGCCATCAAAATATTCATCACCTGCCCCAATGGACAAGCAGAACATGCACATTATTTCTGGGACAAAATAGCTGCCACTTGCAAAACCACCTTTCTTATGGATCGACTCCTATATTGGCTTAATTCCGGCTGTTTGTGGGCAGCAGCCGGGTTTACAGGGGCAGAAGGTGAGCCCAGGTGAGGTCAGGGTGGTGGAGAAGAGCCCAGAGCAGCACAGGAGGGTTCAGGAGGAGCTGGGACGTAGTGGGATTTGCCCGTTTTTTGCTTTAAGAGACGAGATCGGGGTGGTGAGGTGAGCCTTTGGAAGTAAGGCGTGTTGGGAGTTAACTGAGCATGAGTAAAGCATCCCCAAAAGATGTTTTTGTGGGCAAAAAAAAAAGCTCAAAGCTGTTGTTCGTGCTCCAGTAACTTCCAGATGCTTGGCTGGGGATGCGGGGAGCCTCGCAAACACCTCCTGGCCTGGGGGAGCAGGCTGTCCCTCCTGCCTGCCACTGTCCCCTGCCTGCTGAGGGGGCTGCCTGCCCCAAAAGCCCTGGGATTTAACCAAAACCACCAGATTTCAGGCCCCGTTCTCCTCCGGCAGACCTTCTCAACTCCAGAATGCTGCAAACCAGCCAAAGCAGCCCAAAATCATCAGCTGGGTGGACAGTGAGTGGCCATCACCTGGTGCTACCTGGGCGGGGGGGGATGTGGGTGCTGCCTGCAACCCTGCCTGCAGCCCTGCCTGCCTGCCTCCGCCTCCAGCAGACAGAGGGATTTGTGCAAAGCTCCCAGCGCCCGGGTTGGGCTTTTTTTATCCCTGGCTGCTCTTACGTTGACATTCTTAGCTGTGCCACTGGCTCTGGCGCTGCTCGCTAACCCCTTTTACAGGCAGCTAAATATAGCCCAGGCAGCTAAGCAAAATCTGCTTGGCGGGGCCACGTGGGGCTCGGCACCGCTGCCGCAGCCACCGGTGAGGCGTGGGGGACAGTGAGGTCCTTGCCGGGTGGCATCTTCCACCCCGCCGTGTCTCATCCCCATCCAGGTGAGCATCATCACTGCTTTGATGCTCCCAAGGGCATCTCATGGCTTCTCCCTGCCTTGGTGGCCCTGGTCCTCTCCCACCGCAGGGTCTCCTTGGGTCCTTCCACCCAAGTCGAGATCATAGAATCATAGAATCATAGAATGTGTTGGGTTGGAAGGGACCTCTAAAGGCCATCTAGTCCAACCCCCTGCAGTCAGCAGGGACATCTGCAACTAGATCAGGTTGCTCAGAGCCTCATCCAGCCTGGCCTTGAAGGTCTCCAGGGATGGGGCCTCCACCCCCTCTCTGGGCAACCTGGGCCAGTGTCTCACCACCCTCAGTGTAAAGAACTTCTTCCTAATGGCTAATCTAAACCTGCCCTGCTCTAGTTTAAAACAATTGCCCCTCGTCTTATCACTACAGATACTTTATGCTGCAGAGCATCTGGACTTCATTAGCATCCTTCATCCCACAGAACTGTGGTGTAAAACCCCAGCTGCTGCTGTGCTTAGTAAAACAAGCTGGGCGGCACCGGGGATCCACGTGGGTGTTGTGTGAAGCACTCGGTACAAGGAACAAACCCGAAACCCGGCGAGGCACCCTGCGGGCTCTCCTGCACCTCACAAAGGGTCTGCAAAGGGGGTGACACGGCTCCCACCCATGGCATGCAGCTTGGTTTCTGCCTCTCCTGACAAAGACAGATATTTCCGCCGGAGCCATGAACTTGTTAAGGAGACACTGATCTAATTGTGTCCACGCCGGCGCTTGTGGGGTTTTTTGTTTTTTTTTTTTTTGCTTTTGAATGGCGAGGAACGAGGCGAAAGGCTGACTGGAGACATCTAATTGGGTCCTGACGGTTCATTAGCCATTTCTCCAAAAGGAAGAATCATTAAGGCTGAAAATGAACAGGCTCAAAAACCGCCTGCGCCATACGCAGCTTTCCACGGGCATCCCGAACTTGCAGTCCCCCGGCATTGCCCTGGCGGGGATGCCCCTGTGGCACTGGGGGCACCCTGTCACCCAGGGGATGATGGGAAACGCAGGCAAGGGGCTGGGAGAGGCTCCTGCTGGCATTTGGAGGAAGGCTGGAGCCTTTGGGTGCTGGGAAAGCAAATTGGGGGCTCAAACCCAGAGCTGGGGTGAGCGGCAAAGCAGAAGAATCCGGGCAATGTGGAGGCTGCAGGCTGGGGGTGAAAGAAGCAGATCCTCCTGCCAGGTGAACCAAGGACACCTTCAGAGCAAGATGTCACCCTGCTTCTTCCTCCCCCAACCTCTCCACCCCACTGCCACTGTTGGCTCAGGTCCTGGTACCTTGGGGAGGACATTCAGCTCGCAGTGGAGTCACCTCCTCCCCAGATTTTCCACCCCATGAGAGACCCAGCAGTTGTGACAGCGCAGAAACTCCTGCGTGACACTCCCATCCATCACCAGCCAGGCATCTGGCCACCGCCACCAGCAAGACAAACTGTGTCTGTCCAAACTCAGCAGGGAAATGCCGGCGCTTTTCCAGCCAGTCGCTGTGCTGGTGAGCTCAGGCTAAATTGAGCTTCAAGGACGGAGGGTGACCAATGTTTCTTGGCCTCACAGTCCTTCGTTCTCCTGGCTGGGAGAGGCTCTGGGGAGAAGACCCCCATCTCTTGGATGACAAGCGATAGGTTTGGTGATGGCCCATTACGGAAACCACCAGCCATGTCCTCTCTACATCACCCCACCAGCCTTTAAGACATCTCAAACTGGCCAAAGGTGCTCGAAGAGGGTCGCAAATGCAAATCCTGACGCTCAGTGGGTTTCCCAGAAGCATTGCCAGCAGGTGGGATGCCCATCACCAGATTCAGAGGGTTTGCTTGGTCTCTATCAGGCTCCTGTGTTGGGCTGGTCTCAAGGGCTGATGCTTTTGAGATGTATTGGGCTGCCAAGCCCACGGTGTTGCAGGATGGGAAGGTCCTGGCAAACAAAAGAGACAAATTAGGAGCTCAAAGACAGAAAGACACTGCAATGATCCTCCTGCAAATCAGCCCCTTCCTTTGCGCTGGGTTTGAATCCCGGCTCCCGTGACCCTGAACACCCTGCCTCTGCCCGTAATTAAAGGCCATGCAATCACCCATTGCTAGTCTTCCTGTGTCTCTGTTTATTGCAGAAGAGCTTAGTGGAAAACTAATTCCCTGACTCGAAGACATCCCTAGACAAGGGAGGGGGGGAGATGCTTCAGTCTCAGGACTTTTGGATTTGTCCTTCCCATCCCAGCCTGGCTTTGTGCCTGTCCCCCTTCTCGTTGGGGGGCTGGGAACCCCAAGGGAGGCAGCACAGCTGAGAAAATATACTGCTGGCAGTAAACGGGGGCAGCTTCACCCCTGGCCTCCCTTGTGGATGCCCCCCTACCTCTCGGCATGGATAAGCAGCACCCCGAGATCTTGGAGTAGTTCCCCCAAGCACCCAAAACACACGGCCGTGATGTGCTTGCTGGCAGCTGGTGGCCCGGAGGAAGGGACTAGTGTGCCCCAGAAGCCCCATCCAGAGGCAGGGCCAGCCCCAGGGCACCAGAGGTAGGATAACCCCATGGACCAGGGCTTTGTCAAATGCCAAATCATCACCCCAAAAACGCACCTCACGCCACGCCTGCACTCGCCTGCACTAGAACGATGCTCTGGAGGAAAGGTGCTTGATGGGTTCAGATGGCTTTCCAAATAGAGACTCGATTATTAATTATTATTAATTACTGTAATGTAGGTTTATCCATGAATAGCATCGCTCGGGCTCAGCAGGAACCCTTCTGGCTGCGCCCACGGCTAAGCTGGTATTGTCCCAGATACAGTCACATGAGATCATTTGTTTTCCCCCCCAGGTCCCTGGGCATCCCTGGCAAGCTGCACTTGGCCCCACTTGCCACCAGTCTGGTGCCACCCCCAGCCCTATAATCCCCCCACGGCGGGCAGAAAATAATACCCTGACCATGAACCAGGCACTGGGGGGAGGAGAAAGAAGATGTTCCCTCATGCCCCAGGGATGCAGGAAAAGGAGAGGAGGGGGGAGGCAGAGCAGAAAAAAGGTGTTTTATAAGAGGTACCCAGGCAAGGATGCTCCCATCCCTGCTGAGCAGGAGGACACGGGTGGGGGGGTCTGTTGCAGGAGGGCTGGAGGCAGCCACACATCCCTGGGCTCTGGCAGCATCCCTCACCTCCCACTCCTCCTCTTCCCCGCCTGCAGGGCGGTGTAAAACCAGTGTGTCCTTTGGTGCACCGGGGACTGTCACCGCGCTGTCACATTGCTGTCTGCCTCACTGCGTCCCGCTCTGGGCCAGGGCAGCCTTTGCTGCCACCAAACCACCTCCTGAGATGGGGACGGTGAGGGGCTGATGCTCTGGGTGGTGGCAATGGCGTGGCCTCTGCTAGCCAGGCATGGGGACATCCCTGTCACACCAGGGGGGGAGCCCTCTCCCCCCTGGCAGCCAGGGCCCTGCTTGGCCACCCAGGAGCTGGCAGGGACCCAGCCCAGACACCGTCCCCATGTCCGGCAGCTGTGTGCACCGATCTCATACCGGCACTGCCATCTGGCGGCATCATCAAAGGGGACGAAGGGACAATGTGGGGAGGACTGTCCCTCCAGGGACCATGGAGCCGGTGGGATTTCTGCTCCGGGCATGCCAGGGTGCTCACGTCCCCTCTGCCCGATTTGCCCTTCCTGGGAGGACACTGAAGGACACTCCTGCTGTGGGTGTCACCAGGCTGTGATATCCAACCAGGAAGCGATGGGAGCTGCCAGACCCTCCACCTCCCACCCGGGGGGCTGTGCCTGGAGCCAGCCCACCATGTCCCCGAGGCCGCTGCCTGCCCCGCAGGTGCTGCCAGACCCATGCCCGCACACAGCCAGGCTGGGCACGTCCCCAGCGCCCACCCCAGCCACCTCCTGAAAGGAGAAGCAACCCGAGACAGCTGAGATCAGCGAGCGATTTATGGGTGCTGACTTCTCCTGCTGCGGGGCTGCAACCAGACGAAAGCATTCAGGAGCCCACGGAGGCTTAGAAAAAGCTCTTTTTAATTTGTGCCAACTGATGATGAGAGGCCACACCCTGGAGTTTTACCTCTGGAGCAAGAAGCGTGACACCCTCCTCTTCCTCAAGGACACAGGGGGCGTGTTGGCTCCCCATCTGCCCCAGCCCTGTGCTCCCCAAAGCCTGACTGCTGCCACATGCTCACATACTTTCCCCGCTGTCTAAATTTAGGGTCTGGAAGTGGGCTAGCACGTCCCAGCTTATCTGAGGCCCTGAATTATGCATGCCAGCAGCAGAGCAGCACTCGCTGCGGCGGGTGGACATGCCAGACTCCGGTTGGGCAGGGAAATCTGCTGCCTGCCCACCTCCGGCTCCCACCCTCTGCTCTGTGCGGGCAGATGCCCCTCATCCCCCTCGCTCAGGGTCTGGCCTCACAAGAGGTTCGGGTGTAGGTAGGTGTGCTGGAGCTGGTGGGTCTGCTGGAGCTGGTGGGTCTGCTGGAGTTGGAAGGTGCATTGTCAAAGCCAGCAAGAAGGGCTGCTATAGGTGAAAATAGGAAGACTGGGGAAAATATGGGTCCATTGCTCCATGAGACGGGGGACCTGGTGCCACAGGACATGGGAAAGGTTGAGGAACTGAATGCTGCCTTTGCTTCTTCACTTGCAAGAACAATCTTCGGGAATCCCAGGTCCCAGAGACCATGGGGAAAGGCTGGAGCAAGGAAGACATACCCTTGGTGGAAGAGGATCAGGTCGGGGGGCACTTCAGCATACTGCACATAATAAGTCCATGGGCCCTGCTGGGATCATAGAATCATAGACTGTGTTGGGTTGGAAGGGACCTCTAAAGGCCATCTAGTCCAACCCCCTGCAGTCAGCAGGGACATCTGCAACTAGATCAGGTTGCTCAGAGCCTCATCCAGCCCGGCCTTGAAGGTCTCCAGGGATGGGGCCTCCACCCCCTCTCTGGGCAACCTGGGCCAGTGTCTCACCACCCTCAGTGCAAAGAACTTCTTCCTCATGGCTAGTCTAAACCTGCCCTGCTCTAGTTTAAACCATTGCCCCTCGTCCTATTGCTCCATGCCCTTGCAAACAGCCCCTCCCCAGCTTTCCTGTAGGCCCCCTTCAGGTACCGTAAGGCCGCTGTAAGGTCTCCCTGGAGCCTTCTCTTCTCCAGGCTGAACACCCGTGAGTTCTCCAGGCTGAACACCCAGGATGCACCCATGAGTGCTGAGGGAGGTGGCTGATGTCATTACAAGGCCACTCTTGACAACCTTTGATTGATCATGGCGATTGGGAGAGGAGCCCAAAGGCTGGAGGAAAGCAAATGTCACTCCTATCTTCCAGAAGGGCAAGGAGGACCCAGAGAACTATGGGCCCGTCAGCCTCTCCTTGATCCCTGGGAAGGTGATGGAGCCGCTAATCCTGGAAACCTTTTCCAGGCACATTAAGGACAAAAAGTCAGCATGGCTACACTAAGGGGAAGCCATGCTTGACCAATTTGATCAACTTCTACAATGAAAAGACTGGCTTGGTAACGAGCAGAGATCAATGACTATTGTCTACCTGGACTTCAGGAAGGCCTTTGACACTTCCATAAGATCCTCTTAGGGAAGCTGTTGATGCAGATGGATGAGCAGACAGTGAGGTGGGTCAAAAACTGGCTGAATGGCTGGGCCTAGGGGTGGTGATCAGTGGCACAAAGTCTAGTTGGAGGCCAGTCACTACTGGTGTACCTCAAGGGTCCGTACTGGCTCCAGTCCAGTTTAACATCTTCATTAAGATCGGGATGATGGGGCAGAGTGTCAGCTCAGCAAGTTTGCAGGTGACACCAAACTGGGAAGGGTGGCTGATATACCAGAGGGTCGTGATGCCATCCAGAGGGACCTCCTCAGGCTGGAGGAATGGGCTGACAGGAACCTCATGAAATTAAACAAGGGGAAGGGCAAAGTCTTGCCCCTCGGGAAGAACAATCCCAGGCACCAGCACATGCTGGGGGACGCCCAGCTGAGAAGCAGCTCTGTAGAAAAGGACCTGGGGTTCCTGGTGGACACCATGTTGAACATGAGGCAGCAATGTGCCCTTGCTGCAAAGAAGGCAAATGGTGTCCTTGGCTGCATTAGGCAAAGCATGGCCAGCAGGTCGATGGAGGTGATCAGCACTGGTGAGGCCACACGTGGAGTGCTGTGTCTGGTTCTGAGCTCCGCAGTACGAGAGAGACATGGACGTACTGGAGAGAGTCCAATGAAGGGCCACGAAGGTGATTAAGGGACTGGAACATCTCATGTATGAGAAAAGGCTGAGAGAGCTGGGACTGGCCAGCCTGGAGCAGAGAAGGCTCAGGGGGATCACAGCAATAAAGACCTGAAGGGAGGGTTCAAAGGGACAGATCCAGGCTCTTTCCAGTGGTGCCCAGCAACAAGACCAGCAGCCATGGGCATAAACTGGAACACAGGAGATCCCTCTGAACATCAGGAAACACTTTTTGGCTGTGAGGGTGACTAAGCACTGGCACAGGTTGCCCAGGGAGGCTGTGAAATGTCCTTCCTTGAAGATACCTTTGACACAGACCCCCACAACATCCTTCTCTCTAAGCTGGAGAGATACGGATTTCATGGATGGAGTGTTTGGTGGACAAGGAACTGGCTGGATGGTCGCATCCAGAGGGTGGTGGTCAATGGCTCGATGTCTAGATGGGGAGGGGTCACAAGCGGTGTTCCTCAGCGATCCATCTGGGACCAGTGCTGTTCAACATCTTCATCAATGACATAGACAGTGGGATCAAGTGCACTCTCAGCAAGTTTGCTGATGACACTAAGCTGAGTGGTGCAGTCGATGTGCCAGAGGGACGAGATGTCATCCAGAGGGACCTGGACAAGCTAGAGAGGTGGGCCTGAGCAAACCTCATGAAGTTCAACAAGGCCAAGTGCAAGGTCCTACACTTGGGTCGGGACAATCCTCATTATCAATACAGGCTGGGGGATGACATGATAGAGAGCAGCCCTGCAGAAAAGGACGTGGGG
>VWZL01000430.1:1182697-1329265 GCA_013396915.1 Stercorarius parasiticus | reverse complement strand
GTTGGGGTTGTGGGGTTGAGTTGGTGTAGTTGGACTGGTGGTGTTGGGGTTGTGGGGTTGAGTTGGTGTAGTTGGACTGGTGGTGTTGGGGTGGTGTGGTTTTGGGGTTGGTGTTGGGGTTGTGGGGTTGATTTGATGTAGTTGGGGTGGTGTTGTTGGTCTGGTGTTGTTAGGGGAGGTGTTGTTGGGGTTGGTGTAGTTGGACTGGTGTTGTTGGGGTTGGTGTAGTCGGGCTGGTGTAGTTGGATTGCTGTAGTTGGGCTGGTGGTGTTGGGGTTGTGGGGTTGATTTGATGTAGTTGGGGTGGTGTAGTTGGGTTGGTGTTGTTGTGGTGTTGGGGTGGTGTGGTTTTGGGGGTGTTGTTGGGGTTGGTGTAGTTAGGCTGGTGGTGTTGGACTGGTGTAGTTGGGGTTGTGGGGTTGAGTTGGTGTAGTTGGGTTGGTGTAGTTGGACTGGTGTAGTTGGGGTGGTGTTGGAGGCAAGTTGTTGGATTGGTGTAGTTGATCTGGTGTAGTTGAGTTGTAGTTGATCTGGTCTTGTTGGGATGGTGTTATTGAAGGGGTGGTGTTGGGGTTGCTGTAGTTGGTCTGGTGTTGTTGGGGGAGGTGTTGTTCAGTTGCTGTAGTTGGTCTGGTGTAGTTGGATTGCTGTACTTGGTCTGGTGTTGTTGGGGTGGTGTTGTTGGAGGGGTGTTGTTGGGGTTGGTGTAGTTGGGTTGGTGTTGTTGGGCTAGTGGTGTTGATCTGGTGTAGTAGTGTTCATGTTGTTGCATTTCCCTGTGTTGTTGGACTGGGTGGATGGTGTTTGTCCAGCTCTGGCCGTGCTCTCCCAGTCACCGGGCAGGGGAGAGACAGCAGCCCTTACGTGCGAGTCGTGCTGGAGGTGAGCTGGATTTAATGAGGAAGTGGATAGTGAAACTGGAGAGATTAATCTTTCATCTGCAGCGGCTGAAAACCGATGCTTCCTCATTAATCCACCGCTCTCCCGCTGCAGCCACTTCCCTCCGTTGGCTTTTTCCATCCTGCTCTTTGGCCGTTGGCCACCTTCATACCGACGGGTGTCTTTGAAAGTCTTTGAAAGGAGGTGTATCAGAGTGTTTTCAGCGCTGCCTTAACGTGGGAAGGGCTTTCTTCCTCTTAACCCTCACTTTTTAAAGAAGACGACTTGAATTCCAGCGGTGCCCGGGCAGCAGGTCAGGTTAGCGCATGGCACAAGGGATCCATGTCCTTTGCAAAGGTGCTTAGAGGGGGATACCCTGTAAGAGTCATCCTTGAGAATAAACCTCCAGCAGGCTTCAGGGATGCTGCGGGCTCCCAAAACCTCATACTAGAAGCCACCTCATCCACCTGCAGCTTTCCCAGCTGCAGGGTTTGGAGGCTGCACCTGGAGCAAGGGTTTCCCTTCAGCCCCACTCCGTCATGGACACCCCTCCACCGCCCTCCACCCGCCCCGGCACCGGGGAAAATGTGATACCCAGGGCTGTGCCTCCTGCAGGTCTTCAGTGATGCTTGGACATGGGGTTGAACCCCCAAATCCAACAACCTCCTAAACAACAACAAACCTTACGATTTTCCAGGCTGGTTTCAGTGATTTTGGGGACTGGTGCTTTTTGTTTCAGTTGGCAGTGAGAGGAGAGAGGAGCTGGAGGAAATGTGTGCTTCAAGTTAAGGGTGCACTAAGGTGCTTTGCTAAGTCAGGTCAAATAATGCAGTAATTCTGCATTAAAAAGGATTTTTGTTGTTGTTCTCTATTTTTTTTTTTTATTTGAAGAGGAAATATGATAACGCTGGCCCATTTTAATTGCGTTCTTGTGCAAGCGGTGCATTTAATGAGCCTGAAAGGAAGTAATCTCTAATTGAAGGCCATTGTTTCCTGCTTTCAAGTGGAAAACGTGCAGTGATGTCCCTTGAGTAGCTTCTGGAGAGGTGGGATGAGAGTCCCTGTGGGATCTGACCGGCTCCTGTGGGTACCATCAGCTCAGCACAGCCCCTGGTGGGGTTGGGATATGGGGCTGGGACATGGGGAAAGAGGAATAAATCAGGAAGGAGGTGTTTTTTTCTCAAATGATGATGTGCTTATGTTTAAAAAAGAAATTCAAAGCCACCTCTAGCGATTCGGGGGCATCAAAGTGATCGCGCAGGAGCATCCGTGAGTGTCCCTGCTGAGGGAGCCGCGGGCTTGATGTCCTGCTCACACAGTGGCTCAACATCTGGCTTTCTTTTCTGCCACGTCCATTTTTTCCACTAAATTTAGCAAGGAGAAACGTATATTTGAGCTGCTACTGAGCAATATTTAATGAATATTGATTGCTGGGCGTAATTAGGAAGTACATAGCCATAATAAACACCCAAAACGTGCAATAGCGGGAGAGAGCTGAACCCTTCTGCTTGCAAGTGCATCTGGCTGGCTGATGTGTCTCAAGTGCAGGAGAGGAAGAGCTGTTCAAAGGGAAGAAATGAAATATTGAAGGCAAAATAAATCAATGAAGTTTGTAAATAGAGGGAAAGTAGTTTGCTGAGGAGCAGAGATGGTCACAGGATTTCTTGGGAAGAAGCTGGCTCTGCTACAGGAGTTAAAAATGCCTGGTGCTGTAAATTTTGAAATAAGTGGATTTGGGAATGCACTTGAGCTAGAGAAAAATATTTGGAAAGCGAAGCTGTAGTGTTTTAAACAAACTCCAAATATTTAATTCTCATTGGTCTCTAGGCAATACCTGTAACTGGAAGCTTCCCAGCACCTGCTTGGGGATTTGTCCTTGCTCCCTGGGCTGGTGTGTGGGACAGGGGGGCGGTGTGGGCTTGTGATGGCTTCAGTGAGGCATTAAAAAAAAAAAGGGAAATAGCCTCAAGTTTCCCTGTTTTAGAGGACCTTGGGGCGTATTTTGCTGTTGCATTGCTTGGGCTGTCTGTCCCGAGAGCCCCGCTGTTCCTGCTCACACCATGGGGAGTGGGGCAGTGTTGGGAATTTAATTTTAATTTAGTTTTTGGGTCCTTTGAAGTTTTATTTAGCACTTCAGCCCATCTGTTCGTTTACTTGGGGTCAGCGCTGGCTCCTGGTTCGGTGGCCAGGAGGGCTTTGCTTTGCCTTGATGGGAGATGTTGGTTTTACCTCCCCAACCAATCCCGACAATTCCCGGGAGTGCAGCATCTTCAGTGCAAACCCGAGAGACACCTTATTCCCCTATTTTTTTCCCAAATATTTAACATGGGATCTTCTGTTTGCATGATGTAGTGGATTAGTGACCCAGCAGTGACAAGCCATCCCAAAAGCTTCTTCCATTCTCTTGCCTGAAAATGTCCTATGTATTCTCCAACTTCACCCTGTTTTGGGAAAATAGGGATTTCAGGATGTGGCAGTGAGCCGGGAGATCCCCGGGGCTGGCGTGGGTGATTAAGAGGCTGAAAATCTTCCCCATCCGGATCAGGGATGCCACAGTCAGGGCTGGCTACGGCGGTATCCTGCGTTCCTGCCCCATCATGGTCTGTCAAATGTGTTATGCAAAACCCCTGCAGCCGTTCTTCCGCTAAGGCAAGGGATTGGGGCACTCCCACACCTTGTAGGTATTAAATAGGGGATTGAATATCCAAATTGTTGGACAAATTGATGAGAACAGTGTACAACTGAGCAGCAAAAACTCAGCTCCACTCAACTCAACTCAACTCAGCCCAGCCCAGCCCAGCTGCTGGGATGCAAGCAACATCTCCCCAGTGCTCCTCTCATGATGGCTTGCAGGAGCCAGGGAAGTCTACAAATATAGTTAAATAAAAATTTCCTTTTTCTCCCTGCAAGCCTTGTTCTGCACAATTGTTGTGCAGGGAATTCCCACCGACGTTTTGCTGGGCAGTAAGGTTGGGTTCGGTTAAGCTGGCTTTTCCCCAGTCCCCAGCTCTGGCACAGCAATGAAGTGAGGAGTGAGGGTGCACCCGGCAGCGCTGCCGATGCTGAATTTGGGAAGCCAGGACCCACCGCGGACTCCTAGGGATGCTGTGCCTCAGTTTCCCCACCTGTAAAGCGGCCTTTGGGCAGGGGGAAGGATGGCAAAACAAGCTAATTTCCCCATGATGCTGATATCAGTGTTTTCCCCATCCTGTGTTAGATTGAAAAGGCAGCCTGAAATTATTTTGAAAACTCTTCTGTTTTGTAAAGAAGGGAGGCTCCTGTGGGGTGGTGCTTTGTTTGGACCAGACCCTTTTTTTGCGTGCAATTCCTGGGGACCAAAAAAGATGAGGGTGTCTCTAGGACTCTTGGTGTCGTTTTCCAAGTTGGTTGGTTATTGCAGTGAACCTGTTCCCGTGGCTCTTTTGGTTTTCAGCAACTTTTTGGGGGGATTCAGGGCCATTTCCATGAGGTCCCACGGGCTGCAGGTTGTGATGCTGGCTGATGAGAAGCTGTAAGCAAAGCCCCTGGCACAGTGGTGTGGATTTCCAGGCAGATCTCCTTACGGTTTGACCTGAGCACATGCTTTGGGGCCAATTTCGACCCCTCTGACGCAGGGATGCTCTTGTTGCAGGTGTCCTGTCTCTGCGGCTCCGCGCCATGCCTGCTCTGTGGCTGCTGCCCCTCGACCAAGAATTCCACCATCTCCCGCCTCCTCTTCACCTTCTTCCTCTTCCTTGGCACCCTCGTGTCCATCATTATGATAATCCCCGGCGTGGAGAAGGAGCTGCACAAGGTAAATAAGTCCTGGAGGTCGCTGGACTTGGTCACCATAGGGAAGAGGTTTAGCTCATGGTGGGTACGTGAGGCTGAAGCCCGAATCGGAAAGTGAATTTTTGGGGCATGGTGTTGCTTCTGTTCCTTCCTCTCTGAGCATCACACTGGGAGAGGGTGTTATTGAGCCGTTTTCCACGGAGGGGAAAATGCAGTGGGATAACTTCATGCATTATCTAGTTTTCCCAGATGTCTCCCAGGCAAGTTTCCTACATCCCGTTTTATGGGTTCAACTGGCCAGGTGACTTGCAAGCAAGGGAGATGGGCCTTCAGATGCAGGGGACTAATGCTGAGATAATGCGAAGGCTGGGCTAGGCTTTTTGGGAAATGCTCATTTCATCCCAGCTTTCTACTGACCCGCAGGGTGGCTTTAGCCATGTCACCCCACCACTGTCCCCAAGCAGGCCAACCTCTTGCTTTACGGGTAGCATTGGAGCAGTCATGGGCTGGTCCATCTTTGGTGGCACCAGGGTTCGTGGTGGGTGCGGGATGCTGGAGTGATGCTCACCCTCCCATTGCCTTTGCAGCTTCCTGGCTTCTGTGAAGGCAGTGGGTCAGTCCTGGGGGTCCAGACTCATGTCGACTGCAGCAGCTTCCTGGGCCACAAAGCCGTGTACCGCATGGGCTTCGCCATGGCCGCCTTCTTCTTCCTCTTCGCCGTGATCATGGTGTGTGTGCGCAGCAGCAAGGACCCGCGAGCTGCCGTGCAGAACGGGTGAGCGTTTGTCCCTGGGGGGATGCTGGTGTGAGGGTAGACCCTCTCTTCCCTACTGGGTTCCCCCTTGCAGACCATGCCTCCTCTCTCCTCCCACAGCTTCTGGTTCTTCAAGTTCCTAGTGCTGGTGGGGATCACGGTGGGGGCCTTCTACATCCCCGATGGTGCTTTCACCTCAGGTGAGGACCTGCCCCCGTCGTCTTCTGCGACGGTTAACCCTCAGCACGGGATTAAACCCGGGGCTGGAGTCGGCATCCTGCTGTGTGCCCCTGCCATTGCCAAGTTCCCATTATCCCTGCTTCTAACTGGTTTTTCTCTTCCCCTCAAGTCTGGTTTTACTTTGGTGTGGTTGGCTCCTTCCTCTTCATCCTCATCCAGCTCATCCTCCTCATCGACTTCGCCCACTCCTGGAGCCAGCTGTGGCTGCGCAACGCAGGCGAGAGCAATGCCAAGGGCTGGTATGCAGGTTGGTACGGCTGACGCAGAGGGTTTGGGGATGGGGATGCTCATCCTGGGGGTGGGTGACACTAAGCTGGTGGGGACTCGGGGCTCCGCTCCAGCCTCTTTCCTTTTTGCTTTCTCCCCCAGCCCTTTGCATCGTCACCTTCATCTTCTACGCTGCCTCCATTGCGGCCATAGTGCTGCTCTACGTCTACTACACCAAGCCCGAGGGCTGCACGGAGGGCAAGGTCCTCATCAGCATCAACCTCATCCTCTGCCTTGTCGTCTCTGCCGTGTCCATCCTGCCCAAGGTCCAGGTGAGGTGGCAGGGGGCACCCAGGAGGCTGGTGGCCATGTCACCGCAGGGTGTAGGACCAGCCCTGAGCACCCACCGTTGTGTTCGCAGGATGCTCAGCCGCACTCGGGGCTGCTGCAGGCGTCCCTCATCACCCTCTACACCATCTATGTCACCTGGTCCGCCCTGGCCAACGTACCCAGTAAGCAGGATGCGGCCTCGGGTTTGGGGTGCACAGGGCAGGACCACACACTGGGGTGGGTGCTGTGCCCGCCCTGGGTCTCTGGGGGAAGGTGCTGAACGCCCTGCGTGTCCCCCCCCAGCCCAGACCTGTAACCCCACGCTGCTGGTGAGGAACAGCACCGGCTCGGCGACGGCCAGCCAGCCGCTGACAACCTGGTGGGACGCCCCGAGCATCGTGGGGCTGATAATCTTCATCCTCTGCACCCTCTTCATCAGGTGAGGACTTGGCTTGTGTCCCTGGGGTCTGCACCGTCCCTCTGCCTGCCCGGAGCAGGGGGGCATCGGGTGGAAAAGCCACACTGGAGGGAAGGTCACAGCTTGCTGCAGGGTTGTCACTAAGTGCCTCTTGCAAAGCCATCCCAGTCCCCAGGGACAAGGCAGGCTGCCCTGCGGGCTCATGGTGGCAACTTTTAGGGTTTCCGCACAGGCTGTGTCCCCCGAATGCCCTGCTTGTCCGAGGGATGGCCCTGCAGGGCATCCTGCCCTGAGAGAAGAACCTTATGAAATTCAACAAGGGCAAGTGTAGGGTGCTGCACCTGGGGAGGAATAACCCCCTGCACCAGGACAGGTTGGGGCTGACCTGCTGGAGAGCAGCTCGGTGGAAAGAGACCTCGGAGTCCTGGTGGACAACAAGGTGACCATGAGCCAGCAATGGGACCTTGTGGCCAAGAAAGCCAATGGCATCCTGGGGTGCATCAGGAAGAGTGTGGCCAGCAGGTGGAGGGAGGTCATCCTCCCCCTCTGCTCTGCCCTGGGGAGGCCGCACCTGGAGTGCTGGGTCCAGTTCTGGGCTCCCCGGGTCAAGAAGGACAGGGAACTGCTGGAGAGGGGACAGCAAAGGGCTACCAAGATGATGAGGGGACTGGAACACCTCTCTTATGAAGAAAGGCTGAGGGATTTGGGTCTTTTTAGTCTGGAAAAAAGATGGCTGAGGGGGGACCTTATCAACGCTTCTAAATACTGACNGTGTTCCTGTGCCACTTGCTCTGGGTGACCCTGCTCTGGCAGGGGGTTGGACTGGGTGATCTCCAGAGGTCCCTTCCAACCCTATGGTTCTATGATTCTATGATTCTATGATTCGATGATCCCCAGGTGGGTGGGCATGGGGGGCTGAGCTCAGGCTGGGGGGCAGTACTGAGCCTGCTTTCCCTCTGCCCGCAGCGTCCGCTCCTCGGACCACCCCCAGGTCAACAAGCTGATGCTGACGGAGGAGAGCGCGGCTGGGACGGGCAGCGAGGCGGGGGCTGGGGAGAGCGGGCTGCACCGCGCCTACGACAACGAGCAGGATGGCGTGGCCTACAACTACACCTTCTTCCACCTCTGCCTCCTCCTTGCCGCCCTCTACATCATGATGACCCTCACCAACTGGTACAGGTGGGCAGAGCCCCCACGGGGACCGGGGACTGTCCCCCTTCCTCTGCATCCCCCTCTCCTGGTGTCCTCCCTGCTCTTGTGCTGGGGAGAGCTGTTTGCTGTGATGCACCTGGGTGCGAGTCCACTTAACGTGCACTCTAATCAGCGTTAATTATTTTTAAGTGGCATAGGGCTACCTATGGCAGGTTGTGCCTGGGCTCATCAGCTCCCTGCTGCGGCATCCTCGGCTGCAGCCTGGCATCCCTTGGGATGTGGGGTGCTGTAGGCTGCAGCAGCAGGGAATCATTGTATGATTCTATGGGAAAGCTGGGGAGGGACTCTGGATCAGGGAGGGTGGTGATAGGATGAGGGGTAATGGTTTCAAACTGAAAGCGGGGAGATTTAGATGAGATCTGAGGAAGAAATTGTTTGCTGTGAGGGTGGTGAGCCCCTGGCCCAGGTTGCCCAGAGAAGCTGTGGCTGCCCCATCCCTGGAGGGGTTCAAGGCCAGGTTGGAGGGGGCTTGGAGCAACCTGGTGTGGTGGGAGGTGTCCCTGCCCAGGGCAGGGGGTGGCACTGGATGAATTTTAAGGTCCCTTCCAACCCAAACCACTCCATGATTCTATGATTGCTGGGGTGAGCTGAGTGGCTGCGGGGATCTGCGTGGCTGCAGGCATGAGGCTCCTCCGCTCTCTCCTCCATGCTCTCTGCCTTGCACCCATGGCTTGGTGCTCACAGCCCCCATCCCTCCCCAGCATGGTGGCTGCCCGCTGTGCTCGGGACACACAGGGGGATGCCACCCTGCTGGCGCAGCACAGTGATGGGTGCCACCCGCATGTTTGCTGTTTCAGGCCGGATGAGAGCTTGCAGGTGCTGACAAGCCCCTGGACGGCTGTGTGGGTGAAAATCTGCTCCAGCTGGGCCGGGCTCCTGCTCTACCTCTGGACGTTGGTGGCTCCACTGGTGCTGCCGGACCGGGACTTCAGCTGAGGTGGCCTCAGGCATCCCGCTGCCAGGTCGGAGCCACCACATCCTTGTTCCTCGAGGCCGGGGACAACCCCAGCTCTGCCTTAGCCTCGGATTTTGCACACAGGAGCAGCTGTGCTGGGTTGTGCCTTCTTGCAAGTCTGTTGTTTTATTTGGCAAGGGATGAAGTGCCAAGCAGGGAAAATCAGCAAGGGCTGAGAAAGACTTGAGGATGTTTTTAAACCTCTTATCTCCATGTTTGTCTAGTGCCTTTGGCGGTGCCTCCATACCCTCTTCTCCTAGCGGAGACCACCGCCTTGCCTTGGGAAGGTTTGGGTTTCACCAGCTGCTGTTGTCTCGCTTGGTGCCCTGGGACAGTGGTGCCTTTTCGAGGGGCTCTGGGGACCAGCCATGTATCGGGACCCAGGACCCGACCGGTGTTGCCTCCCCAAACAGCCTGGAGGAAAATGAATCTTGGGGGTTTGTGGCTGGAGGCAGATGTCCTGCTGCATCCCCCCAGCCTTGGCGGTGGCCCCAGCTCCTCCAGGGCTCTCCTGCCCAGCCGTCCCCGCGGGAGGACGGGTCCCTGGTCCTCGCTGGAGCACAGCTCGGGCTTCCCGCAGGCTGCGCTGGCCTGGCCCCTCGTTAATAAAGTCTTGTTTGGAATAAACCTGTCAGATTTGTCCTTCTGGGTTTTTTCCTGACACCTGTGCTGGGTGTGCAGGAGGGGGAGGAATGGGGCTGTATTAAACAGCCTTAACGCTGGGGTGAGGGCACAGCTGGCTGCCCTGTGGGTGCAGGCAGGGGTGGCATCAATTTGGGGCACGGTGGCTTGGAGCCCTGCACCCCGCTGGCAACCTGTGTCACCCTGAGAGTCGCTGCTGGAGGAGGGCACATCGCCTGTGGGGCAGGTGGTGGTGGTAAACACGGGGTGCACACCATGGGGTGCACAACCTATTGGGGTGCACACAGCATAGGGGTGCACACCATGCCCGGGGGCACACGGGGATGGGGTGAGCATCACGGTGGGGTATGCGCTGTGCTGGGGTGTGCACACCGCACGCTGGGGTGCATCCCGGGGGTGACCCCAGGGGGGTGTATGTTCTGGCAGGGGGTCCCTGCCCTGCAGCAGCCGTGGGAGGCGATGAGTGCCCGTCGTCTGCCCCCGCTGGAGCTCCCCGGGATCGGGTCCCCGGCTCAGCCCTGTGCTGGGGCAGCGATCCGGCCCATCGCCGTGGCCGGGCCCGCTCCGGGCGGGAGGAAGGGACTGGGAAGGGGCACCGGAGCCGCCCGCGGGCAGGGGAGGAGGCAGGAGCGGGCGGGGCTGAGCGGGGCTGAGCGGGGCCGGCTCAGCCACGAGGTGGTGCTGGCAGCACGCGCTGCGGCACCCTGCATTCCTCTGCCTGCACCTTGCAGCCCTCACCCTGCATCCCTCAGCCTGCACCCTACACCCCTCACCCTGCATCCTTCAGCCTGCATCCTACTCCCCTCAGCCTGCATCCCCCATCCTGCATCCTTCCTTCTGCACCATGTCCTGCCTCCTGTACCCCTCACCCTGCATCCTGTGCTCTGCACCCTTCGTCCTGCACCCCTCACCCTGCATCCTGTGCTCTGCACCCTTCGTCCTGCACCCTTCATCATGTCTGCTGCACCCTGGATCCTGCATCCTGCCTTGTGAGTCCTGTATCATGGTCCTATCCAGTCCTATCCAGTCCTATCCAGTACCCTGCGTCATGTACCCTTCACCCTCCATCCTTCATCCTGCACCCTGCATTGTGCATTCTTTGTTCTGCACCCTTCATCCTGCACCCTGCATCCCACATCCTTCACCCTGCAGGCAGCCTGTGCTGGGGTGTGTGAGCAGTGCTGAGGTGTGCGGCCTGGGCAGAAACTGGGGGGTGGGGCAGATGTGCTCCCAGCAGTGTGTTTGCAGTTGCCTCCCTGACCTTTGCTGCTCCAGCCCAGGCCATATTGGGCAGAGATGCAGGATGCCCCACTGCAGCCTGGCTGTGCAGGGCAGCAACGTGCCAGGGAGCTGATGGGGTGATTCGTACATCCCCATATGCGCCTTTGGGCAAGTGACACTTGCCAACGCAAGACGGTTCCCAGGGTCTCCTGGGACACACTCAAATCTTTCCCCTGATGAACTCTGCCTTTTGCATTTCCCACCTTTGGAGAGAACAGAAAACTACTGCCCCTGCTGCGGCTGTAACTGCCGGCTGCGGTGCCTGATCTGCACCAGCTCCTCCTGGAGTGCCAGTGCCCAACCAGACCAGGTCAACAGGAAATAAACCCAAGGCACTGGCTGCCTGAAACGTGCCCTTGGCTCCCGAATGCCATCCCTGGCCAAGGAGCCCCTGTGAGGATGAGGATGGCTCTGCAGAGCCGGCAGCACCCACTCTGGTTCCAGCAGTGACACAGCAGCAGGTGGGTGACACAGGGACAGGGTGTCCCACTCGGGACAAGTCTCCAGCTGAGCCAGCAGCAAGTCTCTAGCTACCACCAAAATGCCACATCCCTGGGATTTTCTCTGAAAAAAGAACTTGCTCTTTCTTTTGGTTCTCCAGTCGTACCCAAACAGCTCCAGTGTGACACCGCTGGAATAACCCAGCAGCGAGCGGCAATGTCCTCCTTCCCCTGGATTGACTCGGGAAGGTCTGGATTGCACAAGGGTCCGCTACAAGATTTGTTTTCATGTCATGCCTCCTTGCCATTATTTATTTAAACAAGAATAATCTTCACTCACTGTTTTCTTTAGGAGATGTTTCAAACCACTAACAAATACACCTCACTGTAATGATCGTTGCACCCCCAAAACAACTAGGGAAACTGAGGCAGGGCAACTCGGGGTGACTCTGGCTGTGCCGCTGTGCCTGCCAAGCCATGCCGCCTCCAGCATCCTTTGATTTTGGGTTTCAGCAGAGAAAAACCTCCCCGTGGTGGGTTGTTGCCTGTATGAAGCCACTGTCCCATCCAACTGTTTTTAGCTGTCCATGTTCATCCAGCTGCAGAGCACCCCAAGCAGGAGCTGAAGCCATGGGGCAGCCCGGCTGCTATATTTTCGTGCAAATAAATAAAAAAAGATGGATTGGTGGCAAAAAAAATCCCCAGGCCTAAGCATGACATGAGTGCGGTTCACAGGCAGAGATGCCAAGGTTGGTCTGGGCATCGCAATCCCCTCCCTGTCACTGGAGCGGGGAGCTGTGGCTGTTCTGCAATTGCTTGATAGCAAGTGAGATCCATTTCTGAGTCCAAATACCCAGCTGTGGGCAGGCAGGGGGGACGGGCAGCAGCCCCCGCCAGCTGGGCATCACCCCCGAGCTCCCCCAAGGCTGCAGGGAGCATCCCATGGGGGCTGTCAGCCTCTTTCTTGGGGTGACAACCTGCTGCCGGACAGCCCCGCATTACCCCTGGGATTCCCCGACCGCAGCTTTGCTTCACAGGGCTGATGGAAAAGGGATGCACCAAGGAGAGGTTGTGCACGTGGTGGGTGCACAACCGGCACAGGGTCAGTGAGGGTCTAAAAACTTCCTTTTTTTTGGTGATTGTCACTTCCAAAGGGAAATGTCCCCATGCTGTGCATACACCCTGCAGCGGCAGCTCTACTTTTGGGAGGTTAGCTGGGTATTTAAGAAATATACGGCAGGGTCTTGTCGCTCCAGCTCTGGCAGTGATGATGAGCTACAGGCTCTCTCCAACATCTGCCCGGTTTAGGGACCATCATCTGCTCTGGAGAGCAGCGCTGTGGAAAGACACCTGGGAGTCCTGGTGGACAACAGGGTGACCATGAGCCAGCAACCTTGGGACCTTGTGGCCAAGAAGGCCAATGACATCCTGGGGGACATCAAGAACAGCGTGGCCAGCAGGTGGAGGGAGGTCATCCTCCCCCTCTGCTCTGCCCTGNTGGGAAGTTCCACCTCAACACGAGGAGGAACTTCTTTCCCGTGAGGGTGGCAGAGCCCTGGCACAGGCTGCCCAGAGAGGTGGTGGAGTCTCCGTCTCTGGAGACATTCCAAACCCTCCTGGACGCGTTCCTGTGCTGCCTGCTCTGGGTGACCCTGCTCTGGCAGGGGGCTGGACTAGATGATCTCCAGAGGTCCCTTCTAACCCCTGCCAGTCTGGGTTCCTGTGATTCAGCCTCCAGATCCTGGTGGCTTCAACAAATGGTCCAACTCGGGGCATGGGCCAGCCCCTGGCACCCACAGCCACCTTGTTTCGGAAGCGGAGTGGCCCTTTTCCTTCTCATTTTCTGGGTGAATAATCCATCAGCCAGCATCTGCCATCTTTCGCTCGGCAGAAGACACAGCCCTGGGTTGGGTGTCCCCCCCAGCCTGTCCCTCCCCATCCCACACCCGGGTAGCAGCCCCAGTCCAGAGAGTAGGATCAGACCATGCACTGCCGGGACATCCAGATACCGGCATCGGCGCTATCTACCGATGGGGCTTTAATTGCTCTAATTTTCTCTCCCTGGGGAGGCACCTCAGAGTGACGGATATGGGGGAAATAAGGGTAACGTGGGAAATGGGGGAACCCAGGCAAAGTCACTCAGCAGTTTGCTTTACCAAAGAGAGCTGTGATCACTGCGCTGCCAAATTACACTGAATTTAAACCCAGGGATGGGAACGGCACCCTCCTGGGGTCATCAAGGGGTTTAGGACCATGAAGAAGCAGGGGACCCCCCGGTCCAGGGTGATGGAGGCAGTCACAGTCCTGAACCGTTCCCCTGCCCGCCCTGGTCCCCAGGCGATGCCAGCGCTCCATGGCATCGTTTTATTCTTTTTAATGCATGGTCTCCCTTGTTTTTTATTTTATTCATGGGATTAACACATTGGGCAGCAGCCGGACTGGCTTTTGCTCAAAAAAGGAGGGGAAAGGGTTTACATAATTCATTTAAATGAGGCACCCGGGGAAATCCAAATTGGACTTCCAGCGTATTTACAGTGCCACGCAGAGCCCCATGATCCGCATCTGGAGCCATTAATGCCTCCCAGACGGACCACAGAGCATGTATAATTAATTGTGGAGCAAAGCCATTGCCCAGCCTCCGAAGATAACGCTCAGAGGCAGAGGCAGCATCTCCCAATGCTCTTTCCCCCCCCGAGGCATGGATTTGTTTTACTTGGTCTTTTTTCCTCCCCAAGAAGTTCACCGCAACCTTCCTTGGGGTAGGAAGATGCTGGGGAATCGGTGGGGTTAAAGCGGCAGGAGGAATAAGCCGAGCACGGCTGCTTGGCTGGATTTGTGGGCGAGCATCATCTGCGAGGGCTCCTCGGGGTGTGTGAGCCCGGCAGAGCTCCACGGCGATGGGCAGGTGTCAGGGCTGAGCCCTGCCCTGGGGAGGGGGCGAGAGGGACCCCACGGAGGGGAAAAATCCCCCTTACAGCGGGGAGCAAAGAACCCCAGCAACAGTTAGCCCCAAATATCCCCATTCTGTTTTGCAGAGGCATGGACAGAGCATCCCCTGGTGCAACGCATGGCGGTGTTTGCTGCTGGGGGAGGCACTGGGGGTGCCCCAGGGGGCCTGGCCCTGCGCTCAGCCCCCTCCCAGCCCTCGGAGGATCGCTCCTTGCGGTTTCCACCCACTGAATGGAGGCTGATATCGCTCCCTTGAGTGTTCTCCAGCTGTGGTGCCTGGAGGCAGAGCCCGCTGTGACCCAGGCCGGCTGCCAGCTGTGGTCAGGGTGAGGGTTTGTGGCTTTCTGAGAAGGTGCCCCCATCCTCGCGCAGGGACTTGGGGGCACCCCAACCCACTGGGACACTTTATTTCTAAAACCCCGGACCGGGGAGTGACTTCTCTGCCTCCCCGCTGCTTTCTGGAGCTACTTTCTCTACCTTCAACATCACTTTGAAGAGCAAAGGAGAGATGCAAAGGAAGACAGGGAGTAAAAAAAAAAAAAAAAAAAAAATTAAATAAAAAAATCAAGCTTGAACCCTGCTGCTAGAGAAACATCTGTATCTATAAATATCCACCGATGTGAGTGGGAACAGGCTGTATCTCCAGCAGCTCCCTAAGGCAGTGGCGCAGCCTCGCCCCGGCTAACCTCATTCCAACACATGCTCCTGCACCGCACACAAGTCACTGCAGCTTTGCAGGCAAAAAAAGCCCCAAACCCAGGCTTTATAAACAAACAAACAAATAAATAAATAAATGTTGTCTTCTTGTTTGCAGCTCTGTCACGGCGAGTTTGAGCCATGACCTTGGGGGATGCATCCCGCTGGTCCTCGCTGGGACACGATGTCCCGCTGCTGGTCCCCACTCCGCTGTCACCCCTTTCAGTGACCTTCTCCATCCCACCAGCCTGGCTCATGTGTGCTCAGAGAAACCCACATCAAGTGCAGACTCGCTTCTTCACCACGCAGGGAGATGTTTCCCCAGCTGGGAAACCACTGAGCTCCTGGGTGGATCCATCCCTGCCCTGACTCTCCACAGGAGTCCAGTACCAGCCCTGGGGCGGCAGGGTGGGATGGTGGCCAGGAGGACACAGCTGGGGACACAGGACACGTGGTCTTGAGCTGGCCCATGGACATGCTGGTGCTGTAGAAATTTCTCAGCAGGGTTTAGCTCTGCAAGTGCTGACCATCACCACCCCAGGTTGCTCCCACAGGGGAGATGTCCCTCACTGTCCAGCCAGGGACAGGAGGAGGTTGTTGGAGGCCACCACCACTGCCACCTGCAGGATTTCCCATCAGAATTGCTCTTAAACAGGTATTTCTCACACCCTGAACAGCTCACATCATACATCACTCGGCTGCTCCTGGGAGTCTGAGCCCTCTCCAGATGTGTTCGTGACCTCCTGCTGCCCACGAGCCATGTCTGCTGGTACAAGAGAGGGAGCGAGACAGGGACCTTTCCTGGTGTGGAGTTGCTGAAGCCTCAGCTGCAAAGAGGCCTCTGCAAGCTCTTGCTGGTGCTGTGGCAGGTGGTGGGTTTCCACATCGCACCTTGAGGTTTTCCAGATCCCAAACTGGAATTAACACTGGGCCCAGAGACATGGAGACAGCTCTGAGCACCCCCGAATCCTTGTTGAGACCACATGGGATCAGCAAAGGGGGAGATGAATTTGCTTGGACTCTGCAGTCCTCCCTGTTGCCCATGCAGCTGGCTGGGGAACGGGGTACTTATGGGGCACCCCAGAGCTTCTCCAGGCCACAGAATCATCCCATAAAGCAAATCCCACCTTTCATCCCTCCTTGATGGTAGGAGCCTGCACACACGTGATAGGGTGTCTCCTTTCCCATTTCCAGCAAAACTACCCTCATCCAGGTAAATCCCGTGGTCCCACTGCCTGTTCTGGGGCTGCCCAGCTCCCTGTGACACTCCATGGGGTGGCCCCACCAGGCCGCTCATAGGAAGCCATTTCTCTAAGCCACGCAGCACTGCTGTTGTGCTTTTTTCCTAGCATCACCTGTGCTATCTGTGCTTGGAGAGTGGCCATAAGCCCTCAAGCATCCCTTCAAGCACAGCGTCATTTAACTCAAGGAAAGGGGGAGGCTGAGCCCCCCAGCTGAGAAGATCCCAAGGAGCTGCACAACGAGTGGAAACATTTGCTCTGACAGATGCTTACACCTTTGGCTCTTTCAGTTGTGTCCCATTTCCACTTTTTTTCTGGCTTCCCTCCTCCCAAAATGCTGGTGAGGTGACACATCATGTCCCAGATTTGCAAGGAATCAGCTCGCTCCAGGTCCTGGAGAAACCCCGTCCCGGGCAGCATCCCCTCACCCATCCTGGAGAGCATCCTCCCACCTGTCCCAGGGAGCATCCTCTGACCCATGCCGGGAAGCGTCGTCCCGCTTGTCCTGGGGAGCATCCTCCCTCCCATCCCACTGCCGGCTGTCACGTAGGGCTCCGCAGCTGGGCAGCTGGGGACCCTCGGCGCTGGCTCATGTCTCAGCGATGAAGGCAGCGGTGTGGGAAGCACAGGCTGCCCTTACGTCACCCTCCTCCATAGGGTCTTCTAGGGAGCACCGAGCAGTTCTGGTTTGTTTTTTCCTTTTTTTTTTTTCTTTCTTTTTTTTCCCTCCCCTTCACCCCTGTAACAACTAGGACTTTTCATAAGCCACCTCCCTCCCCCTCTTTCCCTCTCTGACTCATTCCCTCCTGCCCTTGCAGCCGGGGATGTGCAGCTCCCCACGTCCCGCAGCAGTGCTCTCCCCACGGTGACACCAGCAACGCAGCCCAGAAGGGGCAGTCCCTGGGCGAGGGACAACCAGGGACTTAATGCAACAAGGTGAACATTTCCTTCCCTTTTGCCCTAATTCTAGCAGTGAATTGCAATGCAAGAAATAAACAACTTGCTCACCTCGAAGATGTTCATAAGGAGAAATCCCCCCTGCTCTGGTGGCAGAGGGGTCTTTCGCGGAGTAGTGATGCAGCTGGGAGATGTGACAGGGTGAGGACAGGCTGGTCGGGCCACCAAGCCAGCCTGCCACTCCAGCCTGTCATACTGTCCTGTGCCATCCCCGACAAAGTCCTGCTGGTGGCTGGGGAGGGTGCGGGGTGGGTGACCCAGGGTCCCACGGTCCCCGCTGCACTGGGAGAGGGGTTGGCTGTTGGTACCTGGAATGATGGAGATGGCTCCATCAGCCATGCTGCTTGTGCCCAAAATGGCAGCCTGACCTCACTGGCAAGTGCTGTCACATGGCAGCCACCTGCTTCATCCTTTCCCCACGTTAGAGACACGCACAGCCTATGAAGTAAAAGCAACTGAAGGTGGCTGGTCCTTTTTCTGTCCCCAGGGCCCTCCAGCTGCTCTTGCAGCAGTTTTACTTGGGCAAAATGGCAGGGAACAAAACCTCTCCTGCCCCCAGCCTCTTCCATCCACCTCCCCTTGGCTGTAAAGGATGAGCCATCACAGAATCACAGAATCCCAGGCTGGCAGGGGTTGGCAGGGACCTCTGGAGATCATCTTGTCCAACCCCCTGCCAGAGCAGGGTCACCCAGAGCAGGTGGCACAGGAACGTGTCCAGGCGGGTTTGGAATGTCTCCAGAGACGGAGACTCCACCACCTCTCTGGGCAGCCTGTGCCAGGGCTCTGCCACCCTCACAGGAAAGAAGTTCCTCCTCATGTTTAGGTGAAACTTCCCATGTTCAAATTTGTGCCCATTACCTCTTGTCCTGAAATCAATCCCCAAGCCCAGCACCACACCCCGTCCCCACCTCTAATCCTAGCACCCCACACCAGCCCAGACCCACCAGCCCTGTTAAGGGGAGTTCACGCCCCATTAAAGGGAGTTAAACAGCCTGGAGAAGTGGACAGTGTCCCAGAGAAAGCCAGGCCAGTGCCGGGGTTATAAATTGGTATTTGTGACACCCCAAACCACATGGGACACTCCTTTGTTGTGGCATAGCCCAGCCTGGGGCCGCGGCAGTGGGAGCGCATTGAACTCTGCATTGAAGACGTGTGGGTCCGTCACTCCACAGTCCCATCCTGGTCTCCAAGTACAGATAGGCTGTTAATAATCAGCACGATTTGGGTCAGTAATCAATAAGGTAATAACACAACTAGCTGGGCTGTCACAGGAATGCTCGTGGCCAGCAAACAGCCCCCGTTGTGTTCGGGGGAACATCTGCAGCACCATTTCTGGTGAATCAGATTCAAAGGGAATTGTTGCACCTTCACTAAGTTGGAGGAAATTTGATTAAATAAAGAAACAAAACGGCCTTTCAGCTGAAAGGGATCGCTCCACGGGCAGAGTTCCTGCCAGCCGGGCCTCTCATCTCCCCCATGCAAGAGAGGGAAGGGGCCGAGCACAGGCTGGTGGTATCTCCCCATCCCACTGCTCTCCATCCCCAAATGGACCTCCGGAAGTGGGAATCCCCTCGGACTGCTCCGTGCTGCTCACGCTTGCAATCAGACACAACCTGAGCTTGCACTTCATTAGCACAATTTGTTCCTTGGGCTGAGTAAGGCAACGTCACCGATCCATGCGAATGAGCAGCTAAGCACACACAGCCTCGCCTCCGCCTTCTCCCACCGGCTGGTTTTGTCACCTGCAGGGCAAACCCCAGGTGGCAGAGCTCTTCAAACAGAGGAAGAGGGGCAGCTGGTGGAGAACTACCCTGTCATGGGGACATCGATGCCCGAGGGAGACGGGGCGGCTGCTGAGAGAGAGGTGTATTAGTAGAATAGAATCACAGAATCATAGAATATGTTGGGTTGGAAGGGACCATCTAGTCCAACCCCCCTGCAGTCAGCAGGGACATCTGCAACTAGATCAGGTTGCTCAGAGCCTCATCCAGCCTGGCCTTGAAGGTCTCCAGGGATGGGGCCTCCACCCCCTCTCTGGGCAACCTGGGCCAGTGTCTCACCACCCTCAGTGTCAAGAACTTCTTCCTCATGGCTAATCTAAACCTGCCCTGCTCTAGTTTAAACCATTGCCCCTCGTCCTATTGCTCCATGCCCTTGCAAACAGCCCCTCCCCAGCTTTCCTGTAGGNCAGGGCTGCTCTCTATCATGTCATCCCCCAGCCTGTATTGATAACGAGGATTGTCCCGACCCAAGTGTAGGACCTTGCGCTTGGCCTTGTTGAACTTCATGAGGTTTGCTCAGGCCCACCTCTCTAGCTTGTCCAGGTCCCTCTGGATGACATCCCGTCCCTCTGACCTGTTGACCGCACCACTCAGCTTGGTGTCATCAGCAAACTTAAGTACTGGAGGTTGGCTCAGGGCAGGAAGGGAGCATGCAAGTGCCCAGAGGCTGGGACTGATTTCTTCCCGGCTCTGTGCCCTTTCCATGATTTATACGGTTTGCAGGGGAATGGAGAGGGGGCACAAAGGCAGGAGATGAAACAGGTTAGGCTGGAGGTTCACATAAAAACATGGATGTATCCCAGTGCGATGCAGTGACACTGAATGTGCAAAAGGTTTTGGGGATAAATGCAGTAGGGTGCTCCAGGAATGTAGTTCAATCCCTGTGCATTTGTGTCAGGAAATGTCTTTTTCTGCACTGAGGTCTATTCTGGTGCTCTGGAAACAGCAGAGCTCCGGGCTGTGCTCTCCAGTGTGCAGGGAGGATGAACCTTCGTGCCACCGCGGTGCTTGCTCCTACAAGAGGACACTTACAGGGGCTCCAGGAAAGCTGGGGAGGGACTCTTTGTCAGGGAGTGTAATGATAGGATGAGGGGAAATGGTTTCAAACTGAAAGAGGGGAGATTGAGATGAGATCTGAGGAAGAAATTGTTTGCTGTGAGGGTGGTGAGCCCCTGGCCCAGGTTGCCCAGAGAAGCTGTGGCTGCCCCATCCCTGGAGGGGTTCAAGGCCAGGTTGGAGGGGGCTTGGAGCAACCTGGTGTGGTGGGAGGTGTCCCTTCCCAGGGCAGGGGGTGGCACTGGATGAATTTTAAGGTCCCTTCCAACCCAAACCATTCTATGATTCTATGATTCTACAAGATTCCAGAAGGATTTAAGGGCTTAAGTTCCACTGCTCAGGCACCAAACTGCCTTTGAGGGTCTGGGCTGGAGGACTAACATGCAATTTGCCACTGTCATTTTGCTTCTTCTAGTCAAAACAGCCAGGAGGTGAGGAGGGATGGGGGCTCTCCTCCCAGCGATGCCCTGAGCTCTCTGAGCGCGCTGCAGCAATGCCCACCATCCCTACTGGGTGCTGTGGGAGGACCTCGGACGTGGCTGCTGGTGCTGTTGGCTTTGCATTGCTCTTCCACGGTGCCAGACTGCTTTGCCTCCTGGATTTTGGGTGGAGAAGGAACTTTTTGCCAAGTTGCTTAAAAACCTGCAAACACACAGTTGTGTGCTAGAGAATACGAAAGCCCTGAAATCTCTGCTGCTGGGACCCAGCCGGGTGGGTGCACAAGCAAGCTGTCGCCCAAGGAAATGGGTTGCGGTGGGAGCCGAGGTCCCGGGGTGGGGTGACATATGCAATGCCCCGGGGGCAGCAGCGTCCCCTCAGCCTCTGCCACCCCCTCTCGTCCCCTGCTGCCAGCCCTGGGCATGGTGCGGGCAGCAGCGGGGAGCTGGGGTGGTGGGGGGGGTGCATCCCCACCCACAGCAAACCATCTGGGGCTGCGATGAGTGAGGCTCAGCTGATAGCGAGCAACACTTCCAGCGACCGTGGGCGCGGGGACCGGGGCGAGGACGGCTCGGCTCTGCAGCCCCCACTTCCAGTGATGCTGCTGGGGCTAGCTGGGGCTCGGAAATGAGCGGTCATGTGGTTTTTTTTTCCAGGAGATAAGAGCTAAGGAGGAGGTAGGGGAAGGTGCTTTATTAAACTGGTTGCTCCAGAGAAGGACCTGAACAGGGGAAGAAGTCTGCTGGAAGAGCCTCTTCCCTGTGCAGGGTGCCTGGGTGCTTGTCCCCGTGTCTCCCCGGGGACAGCAGCTGCTCCTGCAGCCTCCCCCTTTCTCACAGTCTTGTGCTGTGGTTGTCACGAGGATATCAAAAATAAATGAGCAGCTCAGGCTCTCGCCTGGGGAGTTGCAGCCTCCGTGGCTGGATGCGGCCATGGCCACACTCCATCTCTCCAGCTGCCCATGAGGCTGGTCCAGTGCAGCCAGCGCCAGAGCGTCCGACTGCCGGTAATGGAGCACTCTGAGTGCACCCACAACCCTGGGGTCCTGCACCCAGACCTGGTCCTGGATCATGCCCTGTGTCACCTCGGGACTGACCATGGCTACAGCAGGCACAGGAGCACTGTCGGCGTGCAGGGTCCCATCCTGCTCGTGCTCACCCGTCCTGGGACATCACCTGGTGTTTCCTCCAGGAGCTGAGGGGTGTAACTGTAAACCCGCATGAGCCCATGATCAACCCTAAATACATCATTCCTGACAGATGTTTCTCTCTCTGGGCCTTAAATCCCCTGGAGGAAAGTTAAATCCCTCCATCCCTGGGGATGCTGCATCCTCCCCAGGCAAACCCCTCCGGTGCTGAGCCCCACAGGTCCCTTGTTGCAGCTGCCGTTCCTGTGCTCCCCGTGAGGGTCCGGAGGCAGGCAGCACCGCCTGCCCCTGCCCCCCGATGCCCACTGCCCGGCAGCCTGGCACCCTCAGCTGCCTTGCAGTTATTTTCCTGTTTACACGTCCCCAAGCGCTGTTTATCAGTTGTGACAGCTTGACACAGCTGACTCATGCTCAGCTTGTGATCGGCTCTAACCCCTGTCTCTTCTTCTCGCTGAGCTCCCACCAGCCCCTTGTGCTGGTCGGTGTTTGTCCCCTCCTCAGCAGCTCAGCCCAGGCAGGGGGGGCTTGTGCTTGTTCCTCCTGTGGGGCTGCTGCTTTGTCACATCAACCTCCCCGAATTTGCAGGAGCGCTGTGAACGCCAGCCCTGTCCTCCAGCGTGTCAGTGGGACTGCTTGGCTGCAACCTGGAAAATGAATATATTCCTTCTCTGTTCAGAGCCTGTAGTCAGGAACAGGAGTGCTGTTTAATGGAGGGCACTAATGAGCATTATTTAATCAGGTTTGGGTTATTCAGCCTGGAGAAGAGAAGGCTCCGGGGACACCTTATAGTGGCCTTTCAGTACGTAAACGGGGCCTACAGGAAAGCTGGGGAGGGACTTTTACAAGGGCCTGTTGTGATAGGATGAGGGGTGATGGCTTCAAACTGAAAGGGGGGAGATTTAGATGAGATCTGAGGAAGAAATGGTTTGCTGTGAGGGTGGTGAGCCCCTGGCCCAGGTTGCCCAGAGAAGCTGTGGCTGCCCCATCCCTGGAGGGGTTCAAGGCCAGGTTGGACGGGGCTTGGAGCAACCTGGTGTGGTGGGAGGTGTCCCTGCCCAGGGCAGGGGGTGGCACTGGGTGGGCTTTAAGGTCCCTTTTAACCCAAACCATTCTGTGATTCTATGAAGATATTGGACTTTTATCACCTTTCCTTTGCTTGGAGACACTGAGGCATGCTGACTTTCTCAAGGATCTCAAGAAGCCCTTGTAGAGCAGGAATTAGGGTCTTTTGGTCCCAGAACAACGCTCTGCCCTCTCTTGCGTGCTGCCCTCTCAGCGCTCGGCTTCCTCCTCTCCGTTCCACATTGCACTTCTTGGCCACAGGTAGGACCAGAAACCAAACAAAACTCAGCCATTTTCTGAGCCCAGGGGGGCCTTCTTCTGGCATCCCCTACCAAACAGCTGCATAAACCCATTTTCCTTATGAAACCAGACTAACAGAGTTCACCAAAGAGAAACGTTCAGTAGCATTGCAGCCTGACATGGGAAAGGTTCCAGGTAAAGATGGTTTAATGACTGTTTGTTTTCCAGGATTTGCCCTACGCTCTGCCCTGTGCTTTGGTAAC
Organism: Stercorarius parasiticus; assembly: GCA_013396915.1. Taxonomy (NCBI): domain Eukaryota; kingdom Metazoa; phylum Chordata; class Aves; order Charadriiformes; family Stercorariidae; genus Stercorarius; species Stercorarius parasiticus. The sequence continues at coordinate 1,306,306 of VWZL01000430.1, read as the reverse complement.
CAAGCAGCTTCAGGGTGGGAATGTGCTTTCCCTGTTTTGTATGAATCGAGCAGCTCGATCTGTGCTGAATTGCAGCTTTTCCCAAGCAGGTATGAGCCATAGTCTCAGTGAAGTGAATCGCAGAGATTTCACTCCAGAAACAAACTCTCGGGGCTGTGAGCATCAGCCGCAGACTGCCAGTTCCCAGTCTGCGATATTCCTGATGTGCGTTATTTTTAAGCGAGGGTGAGATGGGCCTTAATATGGTTTTGAAAAAAATGATGCAAGCTGGCAGGTGGGACTGCTGGATCTTATTTGCCCTGGGACATTATGAAAGGAGCATGAATGTGGCTGTAGCAAAGCTGTTCTCCTTTCCAGGGATACTGTGCATCCATCGGCAGAAGTGCCTTGGCTGGGCTGCCCAGCCTGGGGGTAGAAAGATGAGCAAGGTCTTGAGAGCAGAGGAGGCTGAGTAGAAAATGAGACGCAGAAGGGACTAGGAGGTACGTGGGAAGAAATCCTTAAGGATTTGCATAGTTGGTAATTGGGCTCATCAAAGAAAGGGCTTCGTTAAAAAGGACAGTGGAAAAGACCATAAAGACACCACTTAGAAAAGCTTCGTAAAGGCCAAGTGTTGTTAAATGAGCTGAGGCAATATAGAAATTGCCCCTTCTTAGAATAATAAAGGATTTTCTACGTACAGGGACGGTCGAGAGAAGCAGTGGGCTGGATCCAGCGCGATGGGTCAACCCAGCAATGCTCTCCTTGAACACAAGCGCACACCTCATGGTAGGGTGACTTTGTGAAAGCTGGGGTGCAATTGAACCTGCCAGGCTTCTTATGGGCACCTCATAGGTCTGTCTCAGGTTGCAATCAAAATAATTTCAGTATCATAGCTTTTTTTGCTTCCTAGGGAATGTGGCTGCAAGGTCTCCTTTGTTCGCCACATACTTTCATGTTCTAAAGCACTTTGAATGTAAAATTTGAGGGTGAGTCATATTTTTGCTTTAAATAAAACTCCTTCCATACTTAAGAATGTGTTTGTCATCGATTGTGTGACTTCTGTGATTGAACAGTGGTTAGAAGAAATAAGGCAGCCAATAATTATCCTTAAACTCCACCAAGGAGTGCTTTATTGAGGAAGACATAATGAAAGAGGCAATGTTTGTGGGAAGAAATAAGCTTTTTTATTAAATCAAATGATATAGCTGGAAAATAAGGACTAGCTTTTAATCACAAATCAGAGCGTGGCCATGGACAGCAGCAAGTATGTCCATTTTTTTTCTCTGTATCTGCTGTTTAATCTAATGATGGTTGTGAGTCACCCCTGCAGACTTGCCTCCCTCCCATCCTCACGCAGGCAGAGCTGTCACAGCACTGTTACACTGGGACAATAAAAGTCATGTTCTCATCTGCCAGGTGGATGAATTTGTTAAACGATTTTTGGAACAGGTCTAGACGCAGGGGGAAAAAAATAAAAAAAAGAAGTTACATTTGCTTGCTGTGTATCCCACCTTCAGCTCGTTGCTTTTCTGCTAACTCCTCAGGATGCTGTTCCAGGAGACTAGGAGACCATCGGGTGGTCCCTGCAGCTGGGGATCTGCTGGTGTCTCGCACGACATGCGCTTTGGTGGCCTGTTCTTCACTAAATGTCACAATCCTTTTTAGGCAATAAAAAGCACTTTGGGGAGTTGGCCTTATAAGTCAGAAAACTTTCTGCAGTGCTCGTCTGTCAGATGCGGGGCTCAGCATTGCTAAGTCCAGGCTGCGAGAGCCAGCCCCTGGGAGCTGGGTTCTGGGGATCGTGTCTATGGGAGACCCTTCTGCAAAATGCTCTGGTGAGCAGAACTTGTTTTTCCACTTATCTTCCCATTTTATACTGCATACTTCCTTTTCATACCCAGCTGAGCGGTGCCCAGGGGCTGTGCCTGCCCCCTCTCTCCTCTGTGGACCTGTGGAGGAGGAAGAAGTCAGGCAGGGAAGGCAGATTTTTGGTGACACAGCTCACACACAGTTTTGGGATCCCCTCCTGGGTCATAGGAGAGGGTCAAAGTGCTGAATGAACCATCCAGGAAGAGATTAAAACACGCTGTAGCTTCCCCTAAATCCCTGCAGTCATGGGCACTGGACCCACGACCGCTTCAGACTCTACGCAGCGATGGAGAAAAGCAGAAAAGAAAGAAAAAGCTAAAGGTGCCTTGTCAACCCTGCAAGGATGCTCTGACCTAAAACTAGATTTCTCTCCCTAATTCTGTCCTGTTTCTTCCCCGAGTCGTTAGTAGCATGGACACCCATGACTGCTGCAGTGAGCTGGAGATGTGCTGGCTCTCTCCGCATAGTGCCTGGCTCCCTTCCTACCACCAGCTGCTGGCCGATGGGAGCCCGGGAGGGCAGCGGATGCATCCTGTCTCCCCCTCCGGGTGCTGCGAACAGTGCACAGATGTGCTGGTGCACGAGTGCTGCATGGCTGAGGTGTGACGTGCTGTTGCAGGACCAGCCCAGGGCTTGGCTGTGCGGAGATGTGCCTCTGGGTGCATTTTCTCATGCAGAGCTGAACCACGTCCATGGTGCTTTGCTTTGGGAAACTGAGTCAATGCTTTGGGAAACTGGGTTTCCATGGTTATCCGCTGCATCTGCAGGGACCCAAACTGCATTCTGCAGACCTTGGCATCAGCCAGGTGGCTGGTGGGGCAAATATTGTGTCCTATCACAGCTTATGGGACTCGAAGACATGCAGTAATTTGATAACTACCCAGTATCCCTCCCCTCACGTCCGTGAATACAGCTGTAATTTGCCCCTGCTGTTTTGAAGCTCGTGTCAAGCATAGAGGACACACAGCCATGAATGTTTAGCAGAGCCAAGAAAATGTCTGAAGTGTCTTTGAAAACTGACTGGAATATGAACTGAAATTGCAGCAACATATTAGGTGTAAGCCTGGTGGCCAGCAGCCTTGGCAGAGCAGGGATTTACCATGGACACCTGTTGGGGAGCAGGGAAAGAGCAGCCTGGAGATCTCCTGACACCTCATAGACAGACAGGAGATGCTCTGCTGGCACACTGGGGCCAGCTGCGTGGGCCAGACCCCATTTGCATGACTGTCGCTTGGGACAAGTTAAAAACAAACCCAAAGAAATGTGTGCTTGCAAATTGAGGGAACACAGCGTTTATATTGGAAACATCTGGAGGAGCAAACAATGTCTGCCTTCCCCGGGGGCAAGGGGTGGCAGACAAAATCTATGCAAGCCTGTGCTATGTTCCTTGCAAGAAGAGGTCATGGGGACCCTCTGGAGAGAGCAGAGATCTCTCCCTGAGGAAAGAGAGTGACAGCAAACATTTGGGACCCTGCTGAGGTTTTGGCAGCTCCGCAGTCCAAGTGCTGAGGCAAGGCACTGGAGCTTGTTTATTCGAGTGAAGAGGAGGCCAAGATGGGACCTAACAGCAGCCTACAGCTCTCTGAAGGACAGATAGAAATGATGGATGATGGAGCCAAATTCTTCTTGGTATTGGCAGATGGTAAAACAAGAAGCAGGAGACACAGTTGTGACTTGGGAAGTACAGGAGGTCCTTCACTGGGACGGTGCTGCAGCCCTGGGGTAGACTGGTGGGGGCATCTCCGTCCTTGGAGGTTTTCAAGGCTTGGCCAGGCAAAGCCATGGCCGACCTGCTCTAAGGATGGTGATAGTCCTGATGCAAGGAGGAGGAGGGACTGGACCTCTGCATCGTCCCTCCCAAACAAGGCCTCTGCGATTCTACCAGGAGGAAACCCAGGGACCTGAACCCCACCCAGTGGCAATGCTGAAGGGACAACACCCTGGAGTGTCTTGCTATGAGGCGAGGACACAAAACACAGCAGGAGTTGCTTGGGTTCTTCATTCAGAGCTATGCCCATTTAAAAAGCAGATGTCACCTGGACCCTTGTGTAGGGGAGAAGGCTGAAGGCTGGCATGGCAGGAGCCACCAGCGGGGCTGCAGGGGTTGGGGCTGGTGGGCTGGTGGGGCCAGCCAGAGCTTGCTGTGACCTGTAAGGTCCTGGGAACAAAGTTGTGCATGAACCTTTATTTCTGCTTCATTGGACTAAGCTGCTCTGTGCTTTCTGTATTTCTAAGCAAAGATAATTGTTTTACATTTAAAAAGAATTTTTTTTTTCCACTTTTTCCTTTCAGCTAATTTAAAATCCTTTCACTCACTTTGGGGAGCTCTCGATAGGAAATGGTCTAGACAGAGCCCTTGCAAAGACTGCCCCTTCCCACCACCACAGCACACAGTGGAAGGAGCAGTAAGGGGAGGGAAGGAAATTGCTCCCACCTAGGAGTCTCTCCAAGTCCTCAGCCAGGCTCCTGCAGGACACTGGTTTTCCTCTGGAAGAACTGAAATCCAATGTGGTCGTCTGTGCCTGGAGAAGTGATGGACATGTAAGGAGGTAATAGACTGAAGAGTCATTGTGCCTATAGCCACCAAAATCCACCAAAATCCACAGCCTGGAGAAGGGCCACACCTTCCTAGCCAGCACTGGAGACAGACAAAGCCATGGCCGACCTGCTCTAAGGATGGTGATAGTCCTGATCCAAGGAGAAGGAGGGACACAGACGCCCTAGAATCCCTAGAAATTGCCTGCACTTGAAAAGAGACCAACCCATCCAGCAGCAGGACTCCTCCAATCTTGGACAATACTGGGAGTGGTGGACATGATCAGGGAGATGGGCAGGACTTCTCTGGTATCAGGCAGGCAGTGCACCCTGGGGTGATGTTTGCTGCACTTGTCCTCCCGACCCAGTGGAGCACGGGGCACTGCACAGCCCTGTCTACTTGGGATTACGGGTTGTCTTCTGGGTGGGCAAATTTCACTTGGAGCTTTTAAAATCCAAGCAGATCTTCAGCACTGCTGAAGAGTGTTGGGCAGAAGGGAAGGAGGAGCTGTACCACAGGGGACTGTGCAGTCACCTATGCAAACATACGCCCATGAAAAAAAATATATATATACACATATATATGGATATGTACATAGTTGTATAGGTATATAAAACAAATAGCCTGCTCAGCGAGCACACACTTCACTGGGAACTTTCTTCCAGCAGCCTCAAACCTGGACATTGGCAAGGGCTGAATGACCCATCCCTGTGCCCCCTTCTCTGGTGGGGGTGATAGATATGGATGATGGGGTCATGGATATAGGGTGATGGAGGGCCTGCAGACAGGGAGTGGGGTCCAAGCAAGGTCCCGGTCTGGTGCATTTTCGGGAGCTGGCAGGATGCAGGGACATGATGCTGTGGTTGACCACTGGAACAAAATGTGTTGAGACACAGATGTTTGTGTTCTCAGTGCCATGGTTCCTTCCAGGGCCATGTGTGTCCTTTCCAGGTCTCCTCCTGCCTTCCAAGCTGTGGGTTTGCTCAAGGAAATCTCCTTTTTACCCCTCATCTTCATTGTTCCCAAGTTCTCTGGACATCTCCTCTCCCAGACTCCCACGTTTCCCTCGTCAGCATTCTGGTGAGGGTGACGCCCAGGTTGTCCCAGCTGTAGCACAGCTGGATCTAAGGACAGGACGATCAACCTCAGTACTTGTCTGTAAACCAGAAAAAATGAATCCATTGTTTCTCAGACAATTTTCGGAAGTGGTTCTGGAATCTCCAGTGCTGTTCAGTGGTGGGAAAAGGCTTTGGAGTCTTGGAGAAGGTGGGAGGCTCATGACTGGAGGTTGTCTGCACCCAAGCAGGGCGATTTTCTCCTCCCTGCCTGGCATCTCTCTGCTCATGGCTTGGGAAATAGATTGGATTTGGGACCATCCAAAGCTCCCAGCACCCTTTGTAAAGACTCTGCTCAGTCCAGCATGTCCAAGCCGTTGTCCTTGCTCCTGCTGCCATGCAGACGGAAGCCGCCCCCATCAAAGCGATGACATGTGGAGAGGTGGCTGGCAGAAGGAGGTGACCTGCGAGGAAGCATCCTTCCTGGCTGCCTGTTCTCCTGCCTGCAGGCAGCTCAGTCAGGGCAAGCCCTGCCCCGTCCCCTGCCCTTGACCCTGCCCTGGCTCTGCCCAAGGCACACAAACCACTTTGCTGCAGAGGGTTAACAACCACCTCCTCATCCTTCCTCATCCTCTCTCCTCCTCGATCCTGCTGCCCATCACCTCCATTGCTATGTGATGCAGGTGTCCCCCCACATTCCCCCCGGGAAGCTGCCGTGCCCCATGCAATGCCTAATTAGTCCTTATAAACAACATCTTAATTTCCTTCCAGTTTACTCTGGTTTCTGTCACTGGTGTGTTTTTAAGCTATTAATGACTCCCATTTGGGGTTATTCTTGGCTCTTCTGGCGGGAGCTGGGCTGTCAGGGAGCGACCAGACCTCAGAGGCAGTCGTGCCAACACCACGCCATCGCCAGAGAGGAAATCAAGCAGAACCCACTGTTTTTAACAAGTTATTTGAAAAGCAATTGCTTTGCCCCATGATACTCTTCCTACTTTTTCTGCCCCTTGAGGGACTGTTCTGGGTAACTACTGACTGGGAGAAGGCTGCTGCAGAGCTGGGGACAGCCCAAGTCCCTTAATTCCTTGGCCAGACCTGGGAAAAAACCTTTCTTTCAGGAACAGACTTTTCAATCTTATCTAAATCAGGTTGTTCTGGGAGAATAAAAAGGGTATTTCTCTGCCATCCTGCAAGCCCTCTATTGGTGACCTGCAGAGGATCTTATCCTAACTGCTCATAGTGTAAGAAATCGTGGAGTCCCTGGTCCCCTGCCTTCAACTGAGCTGTCAACAGCAAGTTGGAGGTCACGGGGCCACCCGGCACCTTTGCAAATACTTTGTCATCATGCCCAAAAGCAGGGCAAATCTTTCTCAGTGAGTATCTTTCTCCCCAGGTCAGTGGGAAAGGGTGAGTGGGTGGGAATGAGTTCTCCCTGCCATGGCTCAGAGCTGAGAGCTCTGCAGCAGGCATGGCTCCTGCCCAGGAAATGGGGAGAAATCATAAAATGGTTTGGGTTAGAAGGGACCTTAAACATCATCCAGTTCCAACCCCCTGCCATGGGCAGGGACACTTCCCACTAGACCAGGTTCTCAACCATGCGTTTGAGTGACTTGCTTCACCTCCCTCTTTCCTGAATAGACATTTTCCACGTGACAGAAAACAACCTGGGATATGCACAGAGTTCCTCTAAATGTGATTTTCTCTGGCACGTGCCACAGGCACCCTCATTTCAGTCACTCTGGGCCAGATTTTCCCTGCGGAAGGGACAAGGAAGAGCGTACACAGCTATTTTGCCAAGAGATGAACCAAAAGCTTGATGTGTCTCTATACTGTCGATCTCCATATATATCTTTCTCTCCCCATACTGATCTACCCACATGCAATCTGCCACTCTGCGAGCTATCTAGGTTTCCATGAAGTCCCTGGGGCAATGGAGAGGGAGCTGTTCTAGCTTATGAGCGTGCTGAGAGCCTCTTTTATAGCTGGGTTAAAATCTTTGCTGCTCCTTTTCCCTTCCTGACTCCCCACATCATCCAGGGACACTGGGGGAACCTTTCCAGCCAGTGAGAAATTTTCCACCTAAACACTTTTCTGACCTAAAATCACTTCTTATCTTTCCAGCAGAAAACACTATTTCCATAGAAAATGACTGCTCACTCAACAAATAAAAACCTTGAGTTCTCGGCTTCCAGAAAAGAGAGGCATTATCCTGCTTGCTGAGCACTAATGAATATTTTTAATCAAAAGCTTTTTTTTTTTCTTTTTTGCAAATAAGTTTCCCCATTATCTGTCCTGAGGGGCCCATCCCCAGCGTTTCCAAACCCCCCAGATGAAGGCTGGGAGCCAGCAGCACATCAGCTTCCTGCAGAGCTGCTCAACTTCTTAAAACCACCAACACTAAGAAGGAAAGCCAAGGAACCCATCCGACCCAGCCAGCAAGACTTGGCTGACAGAGATGGTTGAATGCTGAACGCACTTCTGACAATGCTGTTGGCAGCTCTGCTTCCCTGGGCTTTGCAGACCCATCCTTGGAAATGCTCTTGCTGCTTAATAGCAAACACGTGGGCATCTCGGCCCCTTCCCCTTCCAGTGCCGGGGTGCAGAGCGGAGATAGAGGGCAGTGATGCTTCATCTCTATTCTCTGCTAGAGACATTCATCCCGACAGGCAGCACCAGCTTTCCTTGCACAGGGCTTGGCAACAAATCTCAACCTGGCTTCAGTGCTAAGCAGGTGGCAGAGGGGCCTCTTCTAGGCCAAATGAAGGGAGAGTCAGTGTCTCGTTGCGGTGCTGAGGGCTACCATCAATGTAGGAGATAAACCTGGAGGAGAAAACCTCAAGAGCTTTTCCTTTGCATTTGCCCCACTGATATACCCACCTTCAGACACTTCTTGTGCCCCTGGCCTTAGAACAGGGAGTCTCCTGGGGCCAGGAGGGATTTCCCTTGCAGATGGATATCTGCTCCATCAGTGCCTGCCTGCATTGCCTCATTTTTGCCCGCAGTCACAAGGACCTGAATATTTCCAGGAAGACTGTTCCTGTCCCAACAAGTGCCTTGAAAAATCCCCTGAGGAGCTGCCATGGGGCTTGCATAGTGACTGGGGACATCTGAGGAGGGATGGCCGAGGTGTGAAATCTGGCCACCGCTTTCACAGCACAAAACCTGGCAGCATTCATAGGTTGTTTCCTCTGGATGCAACAGGGAAGTTCATATTGCTAAAACTTTCCAATGTGGCATGACGGCAAGGACTGTTTCTAATGCATTTTGCCCAATCCTTTCCCCAGCCTCCCTTAGCTTGGCTGGTAAATCCCAGCAGGAACACAGCAGTGCTAAGGCTGCTGTATTTCAGATGCCTCATCCTGCAGACCCAAATCCTCTCGGCAGCAGGTCTGTGATCTCCCACAAACACCAGGGACAACATAGACATTTCTGCACTCCGTGATGGGCTCCTCAAAAGCAAACCAAGCCCTCAACCCTAAATCCATCTGCACAAATCTTTGCATCTGTGGTTGTCCAGAGTTTAAAAGTTCGCACTCATTTTCCTCTTAACTGGAGCCGGATAACCATTTTTACCTAACACACCACCTGTGGTGCACTTAGATGAAGGAGAAAAGCTATAAGAGAGTTTCAGAGATGAATTTGCAGAAAAGAACCTGACTACCGGAATGGGGTAGATAAGTGCACCCCACAAATGGGTATACGGGGAAAAGTGTGTCTCTGAGATGTGTGGCAGCACATTATGCTAGGAGTGGGATGTGGTAGATGTGTTCCCCTTGGCAGTGTCAGACCATCCCTGCTTCAGCCACACTGGGGTGAGCTCAGGCACAGAGACAAGGAGCTGTACCCACACTGCTGGGACTCTGGGGAGGGAGTGGGGCTTTTCCCAGTTAGGTTTTTTACTTTGAAAGCAGCTTAAGCAAAAAAGCAGAGGTGCTTAAGCAAAAGCAGCTCCCACTGACCGCAGCTGGGAGCTGCAGTGGAGCAGGGCGTGCAGATAGTGGTGCCACCAGCCAGCCTCCGAGCTGGCTTGAAACAACTTTTCCTTGCACTTTAGTGCTGGTCTGTGCTGGATGAGGACCTGGCAGAGGAGTTTGCAAGACAGGCAACTATATCTGAGAGTATTTGGAAAAATGGTTGCTCTTACCTGCCCCATTTCTGTAGAAATTGCACTTATTTTCCATAGTATCTCAGCACTCAAATTCCCAAGTTATCCCTTTTCCCCAGGCAGCACTTGGGAGGAGAGAAAGTCAAGGCTGTAAGTGATAGTGAGTGCAGAACAACTCAGGCTTGTTGAACCGCAGGGAGATCATGGCTTTACTCCTGAATGGTCCGAGGAGGACTGGAGGGAAGGGATGCCATCCAGAGGGACCTGGACAGGCTGAAGAGGTGGGCCGAAGCAAACCTCATGAAGTTCAACCAGGCCAAGTGCAAGGTCCTGCACCTGGGTCGTGGCAATCCCAGGCACAAATACAGGTTGGGCAGAGAATGGCTTGAGAGCAGCCCTGAGGAGAAGGACTTGGGGGTGCTAGCAGACAAGAAGCTCAACATGAGCCGGCAATGCACACTTGCAGCCCAGAAAGCCAACCGCATCCTGGGCTGCATCAAAAGAAGTATGTCCAGCAGGTCGAAGGAGGTGATTCTGCCCCTCTGCTCTGCTCTGGGGAGACCCCACCTGGAGTACTGTGTCCAGCTCTAGAGCCCTCAGCACAAGAAGAACATGGAGCTGTTGGAGCGGGGCCAGAGGAGGCCAAGGAGATGATCCGAGGGCTGGAGCCCCTCTGCTGGGAGGACAGGCTGAGAGAGTTGGGGGGGTTCAGCCTGGAGAAGAGAAGGCTCCAGGGAGACCTTCGAGCCCCTTCCAGTCCCTGAAGGGGGCCTACGGGAAAGCTGGGGAGGGACTCTGGATCAGGGAGGGGAGCCATGGGACAAGGGGGAACAGTTTTAAGCTGAAAGAGGGAGATTTAGATGAGATCTGAGGAAGAAATTGTTTGCTGTGAGGGTGGTGAGCCCCTGGCCCAGGTTGCCCAGAGAAGCTGTGGCTGCCCCATCCCTGGAGGGGTTCAAGGCCCGGTTGGACGGGGCTTGGAGCAACCTGGTGTGGTGGGAGGTGTCCCTGCTGAGGGCAGGGGGTGGGACTGGATGATCTTTAAGGTCCCTTCCAACCCAAACCATTCTATGATTCTATGATTGGAAATGACTGGTCTGAGTCAGGCAGGCCAGGCAGCTCCACTTTGGCAAGCCCAGAAGTTCTGCAGCAGAGCAAAGTGCTGCAGAGGGATACATCTGTGGGAGGTAAGAGGGATGCCCAGCCATCAGTGGGGAGAGAGCAAGTTTGGGTTAACAGGGATTTGAAGTATACCCATGTGGAAACAAGAGGCTTCCCTAGAGCATGAGGCTTTGGGGGTTTCCCTTTGCATAAACAAACCATAGGAACAACAAGACTTCAGGGCATAAGTAAGAATAGGATTTTAAAAATATTTTTTCTCTCCTGAGATATGAGGACTCTTGAGAGGCGTCCCAACTGCCCTGTCCTCTCTGAGCACACCGGGGACAGCAATGACTCACTAAGCACATCAGGGCCTGGTCCCTCGGACCCATGTTTGGTGGCCCAGCCGGGCCTTGGGGTCTGTAAACCCCTCCTAACACCGTGTCAGGTGCCTAAGGGCTCTATTGCATTTTATCCTTAAGAACATCCATTGCCTCATCTCCCCCACCTGGAAGATGAACCACTTCTTGCATCTTGTCTGAATAAGCTGCCGGGTCCATCTTCTGCTGCCAACCTGGCACACCACACTTGAATTACCACCCCTGGACATGGGATTATAGTGGTGATATGATCATATGATTCAACTGGAGTACTGTGTCCAGCTCTGGAGCCCTCAGCACAAGAAGGACATGGAGCTGTTGGAGGGGGGCCAGAGGAGGCCACGAAGATGATCTGAGGGCTGGAGCCCCTCTGCTGTGAGGACAGGCTGAGAGAGTTGGGGGTGTTCAGCCTGGAGAAGAGAAGGCTCCGGGGAGATCTTCGAGCCCCTTCCAGTCCCTGAAGGGGGCCTACAGGAAAGCTGGGGAGGGACTGTTTGCAAGGGCATGGAGCGATAGGACGAGGGGCAATGGTTTAAACTAGAGCAGGGCAGGTTTAGATTAGCCATGAGGAAGAAGTTCTTGACACTGAGGGTGGTGAGACACTGGCCCAGGTTGCCCAGAGAGGGGGTGGAGGCCCCATCCCTGAAGACATTCAAGGCGAGGCTGGATGAGGCTCTGAGCAACCTCATCTAGTTGCAGATGTCCCTGCTGACTGCAGGGGGGTTGGACTAGATGGCCTTTAGAGGTCCCTTCCAACCCAACACATTCTATGATTCTGTGATTCTATGGTCATAGCAGTCTATACATTAGCAGAGAAGACAGCTATGCTCATGCTCTGAAACATCTGCAGAACATGCTGACCGTGGCTTATAGGAATACAATATGGGACTGATTATTTGATTGGAAGCACAGAGATAATATGTTTAAAGGGTTGTAAAATCTGACCTGAATTGCTTTTTGATTATTATTGCAAGTGGATTTAAGCTTGGAGTTGCTGATATAAAAACATAAGTAACATAATTAGTAACAAACATCAATGTGGTGGGGTTTCTTTTATTACTTCATAATTTGAAACAGAAACTGTTTGTGGTATCTTCTGGGATAAAAAAAATGCACAGAACGTCTGCTCCAGACGGTTTGAGACGAATGTGCTGGATTTGATGAAAATGAAGGAACAGACTCCAAGGCCTGAAGTTTGTTGATTTCTCTGCTGCTGTTATTTCCAGTTAAAGTGTCATCTCACTTGAATTTTCTATCAAAACTTTTTTAGACGGATTTGGAAATGTGTGAACCTCAGTCCCACCAGGATCTGTCTTGCACAGTGTGTTCCATGTAAGGTAGCAAAACCCAGCAGTGTGAGCGCATGTCTCACAGCTTTTCCTGAGACAGCTGCTGGAAGTGGGTACCATCCCTGGTTCATTTTTTTGCTGAGAAAGAATCCATCGGCAAAATCGGGCAACCCCAAACTCAACATACCAGCACATGCCCCTCCAGATGACCCCAGTGTCCCCGACCACAGCCGGCTGCTCAGTGTGATGGCATTGGGTTGAAATGATCTCATGTCTTTAAAGGAAGAACAGGGATTCCCATATCCCGTGACATCTGCAGGGAGATCCATTTGCCCTGATTTAGTGCCTAAAAACTAGACTACCAAATGTTAACCAGTCCCCTTGGCTTCCTCCGAGGGCAGTGCAGCTCCTCTAAAGAGCAATTCATCTCCTCGTGGTGGCCTTCTAAAGCAGGGCAGGTGACTCCCCATCTGGAGGAGATGACTCCTTATCTGCTGATCTCTACAGGTTATCTGTATCTGGGGAGTTTAAGGTGACATTTAAAGCTTAAAGCTGGGTCAGAGGACTCTCACTTTCAGTATTTCTCATTTATAGGATTTAGCACAAGAACCCTGCATTTTCCAGCCGCTGTTGTCTCAGTGACCTGAAGGAAAGGGAAGGAGGAGCAGGGAGCTGGCTGTTACTCCCATGTCCCTGCCAGAGCATTCTGAGGAACATCCATGTCAGGGAGGAAAAAATGGCTCTAAAGAAGATACTGGAGCTGATGAGCTAACTGTTGGCTTTTTCAATGGTTATAGAAAAATCTAGTGCCAGTCCATCCTCCATGTGAGGTACCAAATATGGACAGATGTAGGAGAGCTGGGAGGACATAGAGCAGTGGTTTCTTGGAGGACATTTCCTTGGGAGAGACATGGGAAATATAAAGCTCACTGGGAGCAGCCTGGAAGATATTCCTGGAGACTCAAGGGCATAAGTGTCTGGAATAAAAGCCTGGTGAAGGCTCAGTGAAGCCAGGCTGAACCTGTTTGGTAAGGATCCTTTCCATGAGTCAAACCAGTGGAAGATTATTCGGGCAAATAAACAGAAGGCAGCATGGATAATAAAGGGTATGGCAGGAGGGGAGATGAAGCAGTGTTGGATAAAGTCATGAGAGCAGAACTCATCTAAAAACTTCCAGCAAGTGAGCGTATTCCAGTAGTGTGAGCTAAAAACAGCTCCCGTGAAGATGTGAAGGACCTTGGTCAACTGCTATCCATCACAGGGAAAAGCAGCAAGACCTGGTGGTGGTGGGGACTTGGATGCTACAGCTGGAAGCAGTGACCTGAAGGAGGAACATCTCTTGGAGTTTGGTGCTCTGAACAGTTTTGCAAGTTAGCAAAAGTATTCAGTGTCTGCGAGTCACATCAGGACAGCAGTGAGGATTATGGATGCAGCTTCATTTGCAGGTCTAGCAGGGAACTTTCACTTTAGTAACGTTGGTTTCTCTGCTGCTCACCAGCACCCAGAGGATATAATGTGTCAGACTGGAGGTGTTTGTAGATGAGAGATAGCAACTGTTGAAAAATTAAATTAAACGTCCTTAGAAAGTGCTAGCCGAAGTGCAGAAACAAAACAGCTGTAACTGCAACACCTGGGAAGCAGAGTGTGAACTTGGGGAATGCAGGATGGTGATAATATCTTGCTGTTTCACCCAGCAACAGGTCCTAGAGGTAAATTGTCACCCAGCCAGGGAGAAGGAACTGGCCCTTGGAGACATAAGAAGGCATGTGGGCAGGTTTCAAGAGGCACATATGGTCTTGCCAGTCCTTTTATCTGTGTTTTCAATGCGTGTGCTAACAGTTACATTCCCAGGGCCAATTATTCCTTCGTTTAACCCTTCTGTTTTGACTCAGGTGCTTGGATCATGTCTGTCAGCTCAGGCAGAGGGAACGGAAGCCTCGATGCTTGGACCAGCACTTCTGGGTCCCCCATCCTGGTCAAGCCAGTGCAGGAGGAAAGTGTCCTCCACACACAAGCAAACACATGCCAAAACCCCATGCATTTGGCTTCTCTGGGGTGGCTGGAGAACTGGCAGGAAATTCTGCTTCTACATTATTCCAGCTCCCTGTTGGCCAGATGAGGGAGGTGCAATGGGAATGGAGGCATGGGATGCTGCGGGTGGCGTGTGCTGCCATGGATGCAGGGCATACTCGGTCCGTCTGGAGCCCAAACACGTACTACAGACACAAGGCAACATCTTTGAGGTGAAGGTTGTGTGAGGTTGCAGGGCTTGTGAGGATGATCCAGGCCCTGGACATTGGCCAGAGGGACATTGGAGAGTCTGAGGTGCTGGAGCTCCTTCAAGAATCTGGGATTTGGAGTGCTCTTCGCAGTCACACTGCAGATCTGCCCACACTGCTGAAGACATCTCCAGATACTAACTCCTGCAATGCTGAATTCCTGCCTATCCAAAGGAAACTGGCACAACTGACACAGATGGGGTCATTTACCTTTATTTCTCAAATGGAAGCAAAAAGAAACACTTGTTCTTTCACTTCTTCCAGGCAGCCCAAATCCGGCTGTTATAGCAATTGCAAGACAACCATCCTCCCAAGTGATTCTCAGCCTCACAGTCTTGGCCAAAGGGCCACACAGCAGCCCGTACCAACATGGATAAAGGAGCTGGCGAGGAAGCTTCCATGTGCACAAATTGCTGGTAGACAGCAAAGCTAGTATCGGTTTTTAACTCAACTCACTTGGGTAGACAGCACAGAACAAACTTGACACCTGGAAGTGTGGCACATCAGCTCTGTGCTGCACCAACACATACAACACACTGGCTTTGTGCAGATGAGAGAGCAGCGTGTGATCCTGCCCAAAACCAGAGTCTCGCAAGCAACATGATGCTAGTCGTAGCTGGACTTGCAAATTCTGCTATAGCTGAAGAAGTAGAGGCCCATGATGTCTCAGCTTGGGATGCCTGGTCCCAGCTTGCTGGAGTGTTGGGAGATTGATGTAATAAATGTGAGTGTTGTTTGCAGAGTGCAGATTTGGAAAGGAAATCTTGGAAAAGCTAAACCCAAGACTGTCAAGAGAGAAGTGGTTTCCTTTCCCTTTTTCTATCCATCACACCTGCCAAACACTAAAGGCAACCCCAGGAGAACATCCTGCATTCACTTACGGAAAAAAGAGTTTCAGGTTTGTAAGGGTTCTCCACTTGCTGCCAGAGGAAACAAAGCAACAAGAGGACTTTTACTTTCCAGAGTGTGAAATGTGTGGCACATCACTGCCGGAGCAGTGGCTGAAGGAAGGCTCAGGCTTGCGCTGTGTTGGTGGGTAGATGCTTTGAGAGGCAGCCTGGAGCTCTGTGAGATGGGTGGTTTGTACCTGTGTCCTGCCTCTCCTGTCTCGTGTGGTCCAGGGAAAGAGCAAGTAGCCAGTGACTCCCGTGAGCTTCTGAGAATGCCCTGGCTGTTCCCAACTTCACACCCGTCTGCAGCTATGCGCGTTCCTGCTCCAGCTCATGGGATGGCCTCAGCCTCTGCTCCACCCTGTCATCCTTGGGGAAGAGGTTTTCTGTTGTCCTCCTCCCACCCTTTGAGTCTCTCATCCACAGAGCCTGTAAGTCCATCAGGATGGAGCGTTTCTCACTCTGCACACAGTATCCATCAGGACAAAGCTCCCATCCTTGATGGGGTCTCCAGATGTTCCTGTAATTAAAGCAGCTCTTAAGAAAGCTGTGGAGTGGAATGCGTTCATGCCATGGTATAACACTCCCTCGGGGCTGATGAGGGAACAGTGAAATTGCCATTCTGCAATGGCTCCTCAGCCCTCCCCAGCCAGAAGATGGACTCAGGGCCACGCATTTGTCTCTTGGGCTCCTGCTTCTGCCACTGAGACTGATCAATGCTGGAGCCAGTGACCACGTGGAGCCGAGTCCTTGTTCCTCACAATCTCCAAGTCGAGTCTGGATATTTTTCTGGTCGAGATGCTTTAGTCAAACAGAGGTAACTGGGTGAAATTTTATAGCCTCTGTTTTCTGCCTAAGGCCAGATGAGATGAGCTAATCGTCCTCTCTGGCCCTGAAGTTCACACCTCCAGGGTGGTATCATGTGCAGCATCCAACCTTGAAAAGCACGGCGGATGGAGATCCAGATGCCAGCTGTGCGGTGTTGTGTCCAGAGAGAGCCTCTTTGGACATGATCATCCCATGTTATGCATCTGGAGAAAAAGCTGCCTTTCCCTTAGTGTATAACCAGAGAGAGCAACGCTGGTCATCGTCTTGGCCAGCCCCTTCTCAATCAGCAGCGTTTGTCCTTGTTTTCCGCTAACAATGAATTTCAAATGCTGGATCCATGCTGTATGCAGAATTATTTCCTGATACTTTAAGTTTACTGGCAATTAACTGCCACTGCCAGAGATGAGGAAAAGGAGAATATGGAAATGATCTTCAGAAAAGATCTCTTTGCACTTAGTGTTTAACCACACAAGCAGAGACCCCTCAGATGGGCAGCATTATGCCCTTGGGGTGGCCATGCAGAGCCCCTCCACTCTCCAGACCCTGACAACAGGTTCTACCTCTGTAAACCCAAATCAACCCTACAGAAAGAGTTGTTTTTGTGGGGTCACATCACTGGGAGGTAGGTACAGGTCAGGTCCTGCATCAGCAGAAATCAGTGCTTTACTTGTGCAACTCTCTCCTTCTCCTTGCTCCTAATAACTCCCCAGGGTAACCCCACTGGCATCTCTCTCCCCAGGAATTGCCCAAAATGTCACAAGTGGTCCTGTCATCAGGTCGCTGTCTCTGGCATAGGATGGCCCGTGCCATGGGCACTTCCCACCTTGTGAGCAAGAGCAAGAAACAAGCCCTTGGATTTTGTAAATATGAATTTAACAGAAATATGCCCTTCCTTCAAGTGTTTATTTTCATGACCTGATGGGTCAAATAATAGCCTGAAAGTACAGAGATGTTTTCTCAGTAGGCTTCGATTTGAAGCAATCCAAGAATGCTGGGAATCTTCCATGGAGTTGAGTTTGATGTCTCGGTCCTGGGCTAACAATGCAGGACGCAGACGAAGGTCTGCATGAAACATTCACCCTCCACATCTGTTTGGTTTTAATTGGAGATTTATTATGAACAAAGGCAGCTCTTGGAAGAGTTACTCTTCTCTGACATGCCTGCCTGGCCTGTTGGACCAAATGGACAGAAATAGTTTCACATATTAGTCAAATTCTGGATGGCTACTCACCATAAACTACAGGCAGGCATGAGCAGAATGGGCATTATATTGTCATTGATTTATAGACAACCACAGAAAATAAATTCTAGCCTTGTATGGGGATGTTAGCCACTTAAGTTTCAGTATTGATCTCCAAGCCAAGAGACTGAAACTCCAAGTTTTCATAGCCCCAAAGCCAGTAGCAGTAAAAGTTTATATTATCCCCGGTGAATTTGTGCTGCACATTGAATTGGAAAACTGATCTGAGGAGCAGAATAGCAGATTAAATTGTTACACTGGAAACCAGGGGATATATTTCCTAGGCTGCAGTTCCAGGGCTTTGCTTCTTACTGCCTGATTTTGAACAATAAATATTTAACAAGGCAAATTTATCCTCCTGCACTCATAATTAAAGGGAGATAAATTGCATTCCTAATTATTCCTAACAAAAGGAAAAGCAATTTCCTCCAAGATCAGTGAGAATTCCCATATCTCCTCAAGTGAAATAAGAGCATGTAGTGAATTAGGTGAGGTACCGATCTAAACCGAAAGAGGACATTTAGCATCTGATGGAAAATTAAAGGCAATGCTCATCTCTACTTCATAGTCTTACCCAGGGACATTGGGTTAATAGAAGGGATTTCTGGGCTCCATCACTAACTTACCGATGGATTATGGGAAACTCTCCATCTCTGGGCCTCAGTTTCCCTTTTATAATATGAGGATAATATTGGCTAGAGCTCACAAGGACTTTGTTGCTGGAACACTTTTTTTAATGCCAAGATATGAATTGCAACATCTCGTGGAAAAATACTTTCAGAGCATATTTGTTGTTGGAAAACATTAATATTTCAGTTTGGAATTGTCAAATATTGCTTCATATTTTATGAGAATTTTTTCCCATAGTTATTTTTATTACTTTTAAGGATTTTTCCTAACATGCCCCAACTATTAACAAAGTGGTTTATCAACATGCCATAGCTGATAGCAAAGAAAGGAAAATGCAGATTAACAGCATACACACTCACAGAAGGGGCATCTAGCCTCTCTCCCAATGTGGTGCTCGAGTAGCGCTGCCCCTAACAAGAGTGGAAATGTTGCATGTTGACAACCTCCACTGCCCTCAGACAGAGAAGGGATAGGGCTTGGACCTTTCCTGGTCCTGGCTTGGTTCCCTGTAGCATCACTTGGGGAAGCCCACCCAGTTTCCCACTAAATGATCCCATGAAGCTCCAGCTCCTCCTGCCCACCTCTGCCGCATGATTCCTGCCCTGTCCTCTCCCTTTGATGCTGGAGCAGCCCCTGGCACCATTTGCACCCTTCAAGGCGGTCTGCTTTCTGCAAGTGCTCCCTCCCTGTGCCCTGGCTCCTACTCCCGGAGCTTCTCCTGGCACACCGCCTTGTCTGATCCTGGGCATCCCGGGCATCCCGTGAACCTCTGGTTGCCTGTTCTCCCCCACCAGTTCCTTGTCCATCTCCTGCTCCTATCCCAGTTTCAAATCCTTTTGGCTTTTCCTATATCTTTAGCTCTGTTCCCAGTTTCCATGCTCTGGCCTACCCCTAGCCCTGGTTCTTTCCCCTGGATGTGACTCAAGAAGTTTTCAACTGCAAGATCTCAAACTGGTGAATGCTTGAGGGCAGGGGGAAGCCGTGGCTTTGCTGTCTGCTGCAGATTCAGCAAATCCCACTGGAGCAGAGAGATGCAAACACAGAGGGTCCTGCTCACACCTGGACCAGTGGTGGCCCGTGCAGTTGAAGCTATAGGGGCTGTATCTCTATAATGCACAGCTGAGGTTTGGTGTTAAACACAACCCAGGGTCAGTGTGGGCTGCTGGCAGCCTGCTTCCCCCCTCCACACCCTGGCAGCACATGCGTGCCCCTTCCTCGTGTTGCTCCAGTCATGGACCACCATCATGCAGCTCGGGTCCCTGATCCGATGGAGGACTAACCCCAGCCCCATGATGGCTGAGCCCAGCATGGTCGGGGGGGAGCTGGGGCACGGGGAGCCCAGGGAGGTGGCAGGGACACGTGGCCGGGATGTGGCATAGAGAAAAGTTCTCCCTCTGCCAGCTGCATCCAACCAATTCAGTTGATCGAACAAAATTGCACCAAGCTGGTTTGCTGGACCCAGCCTTTGCAGCAATTTTTTTTCCATACAATTACAACTTGGATTTTCTAGGTGGTAACAAATGGCATAAACTTCACCCAGAAATCACCCTTCTGCCCCTGTTGTGAAGCATGGGGGGGGTCACAACTTTTCGAACAAAAGTTGGCCAAAATTAGCAGGCTGGGGAAGACAATATGTTTTTTCCCCTAACTTTGTTCTTAGAAACTGCTGAATTGTTTTAGCTGAAGTTCACTCCCTCCCTTGCCCCTTAAACAGAAAATCAGCCTGAGGTGGATGCTCCATTATAAAAAGTTTCAGCACAAATGATTTAAATTAAAATTATAACTCCAAGCAGTCTTACAAGGGGAGTTTCAGACAGCCTTAATAGGCAATGATGCTATAGATGGGGCTAGTGAATCACTCCTTTTTACTGGATAATATTAATAGGCCTCTTTGCACAATTACATCCAGAAAGAGCAATTAAAGTAAAAATCAGAAAGGGTATAAACTCTAGGCCAGATCCTCAGCCAGCACTAATTGGTACAGCACACAGAAACCAACAGTCCTAAGTAGAGTTACACCAGTTTAGGACTGCTCCGAGGAATTAGTGATTTCCTGCCACCCGCCTCTTGCATTTATCTTTTTTTCTCTTGAAGACCCAAGGGCACAATTAGTTTAACCCTAACCATGGAGACAAAGGAACTTCTTCTCCACTAAAAATGAAAAATAAGGCAGCCTGGGATAATTGCTGATTTCTTCCAGTTTGGTAGGGTTTTTATTAATAACATTTTTTGTTTGGTTTTTTTTTTTTTAATAATTGTAAGAGTTACAATTACATGCATCCTCCAGGACCTTTTCTCTTCCTTGTATCCTTTGATGAAGAAAAAGAAGGTAATACTGAACAGTTTAAAAACGAGATTTTTGTTTCAGTTAAAGAACAGGCATAATGTCGTGGCTGCTTTCCCTTTAGCTCTGGGAAGTAAAGGACTTCACTTGCTTCATGTGTAGAGAGATTAAGGCAGGTGAGAAGTATCTCATCGAAAAGCGAATATTTCACTGTGTATTAGGGATGGTACCTGCTTCTCTCTAAACCCTTCCCTGAGCATGTATGAACAGAAAGAAGAATAAAAAAGCAGATATGGCTGTTTTCCCTCTCCTTTTGCTTTCTCTGGGTCCAAAATCTACATCTGTATTTAATCCATTACCAGAAGACAAACAATTTGGGAATTTCTTATGAAGGTGTTTTTCTTACTTTGTGCCACTTTCTTAGCAGGTGTTAGATAACAACGTCACGTCATCAGCAAATTTATATGGCAGTCTTGGCAACTGGGAAGTTAAATGGCCCCTAAAGTGTCTTAAGAAAATAATCCTTTTCCATCAAAATTAGATTACATAAAACTAAGCCTTTTTTTTTCATCTTCTAAAGAAGATAACAAACAAGCACTGGAGAAACAAAGGGGATGAGGCAAGTTTTAAAATGCATATCTTGAAGTCAACATCTGAATTTGGAGATGCCTGGATCTGTTTACCTACAGACACACAAGGAGGGCTACCATCTTGGCCAACACGTGAAGACCTGGGCCATGAACTGCATTCCTTCATCTCAGAGCCCAGGAAATTGGGCAGAGGGGATAGAGCTGATGCTGAAACGCCTGGTGGGATTTGCAGACACACACTGCCTTGGAGCTAGTGAGAAACCAAATCGCTGTGAAGTGAATTCTAAATGAAGCTCGTTGCATCCCCATCTTGCAAACACCTGCCGAGGGTTGACCTTGGGGTAACACCCCTCTGAGCCACCTCTAGCACTGTCAAGTAATAATCTCTGACCTCCATGTGTACATTCATTAATTTTTCTTGTTCAATGAGTGAATAACGAGTTGTGGAAAGCCTGGTTAGATCCACCTGTGAGTGGAGAGAAACCCCCTGAAGCTCAGGGGGACATGAGCTGTCAGGGGGAGGTTGAGGATCTGCAGTTCTGTATCCTCATGGGATAGCTCTGGCTTGATGTCCCAGCCCAAATTAACCCCCTGCCTCCTCTACACAGGCTGGCAGGGTGCGGAGATGCAGGAGCCGGCAGTGCTGGGATGGACCTGAGGGACCTGAGGGAAAGCAGAGACACAGAGCAGCAGGAAAGGTGGGCTCTGGTGTCACCATCATCTGGGATATTCGTTGGCACCAGTCAGCAAGAGGTACTTCAGGCCTGCTGTGTAAAAGGCTGCTTCTTCCCCTGGGGTCCTGCCTCCTCTCTGCTTTAGTGAGGATGAAAATAGCCCCTTTTTAGCCTAAGGACAAGAGGCTCTTGCTCTCTGGTCACCTGCTTTCTGCTCACCCCTCTGGAGCGTGGGACTCCAGGGAGACAGTCTGGGAGGTGAAGGCCAAGGGTTTTTAAGATCCTAAAAACATCTTAAGAAATGAAATCAATAGGGGAGAGAAGAGATCCTTGTGAACATCCTCAAGAAGGGAATGGCAGCAAGAGACACTGTCGTGGTTTGGGCTGGGCTGGCCACTAAATGAATGACAGATGCTCTCTATACCTCTCTCTCTCCTTTCTGAGAAGAGAAGGGAGAGAAAATAAAGGAGATACTTATAGATTGAAAAGAAAATTAAACTACTTTAACGAAGTATTAATAATGAAAAGAAAAGATAATAATATCAAAAGGAAAATAATGAAATATATATATAATATATACAAAACTGTATCAAGCTCCCAGGATGATGATCATCTCACCAGCAGGCACTGGGAAAGTCCCAGACAGAACTCAGCGGTGGATGGGAACTGGATTCGGGAACTGAATTCAGGAATGCTCAGATCGGGATCAAAGGCAGATGAACAGACAGGGTCCTTCTCGGACACTGGTCATTGAAGAAAGAGGGCTGACCCTTTGATCCCTCAGCTTTTATACTGAGCATGGGGCAGATGGGATGGAATACCCCTGTTGGTCAGTTTGGGGTCACCTGTCCTGTCCCCTCCTCCCCGCAGGTGCCACCCCTCTACACTTTTCCACTTCCGATCCTCCAACAGGGCAAATAACAAAGTGAGCTGGCCTTGGTTGTTATAGCAATAAGTATAAGCAAGGCCCTCTCTACATACCATTCCCTGGTGTTCACTATAAACATCAAGCGTTATCACTCTGAAAGCAGACACTGTCTGAAGAATATGCCGTTAAATTCAGAGAGTGCAGACAGTTAGAACAGACGTAACAAAAAAGTAAAATTATTGGAAAAAAAAGTTGGTTCTGTTTTACCTCAAATCAGGATATTCCACCCCTTATTCCATACCATTAACGTCATGCTCAGGTCACTAAAACGAGAACAGACACCCATCTCCACAAACAAGCCTTTCCTGTCCCGGACTCCTGGGGTGATGGTGCCGCTGTCACCCCACAAAGCCGCAGTCTCGGAGAGTCCAGGTCCTGTGCTTCTCCCCTCCTCATGGACAGCCAGCTTAGCCAGTCCTGGCTGCAAACTGCTTTTGGGGCCAGCACAGGGGGCACGAGGCTGGGAGCAGAGCCCTGCAGTGGATGGATCCAGCATGACCCACTGGAACCAAATTATGGATGACCCATGATTGCTGTTGCAGAGACCTACAGCATCACACAGACACCGGCCGCCACCACCAGCCCGCACAATTCACGCCTGCAAGCTGGTTGCCTGGATCTCATTCAATGCACAGCTGGAAGGGATTGCCAAAGAGAGGGACAGGCTCCTTGTTTTTTATTTCCTTGTTGTATAAATGATTAAATATAAATTGAGGCACGGTTTTCACCTTGTGTTATACAACCCCCCAGCACTTGTGGAGCTTGTCTACAGAGAAGGATGGCTTTAAAGGGATGGATTGAGGACAACAACAAACCTGGCTGCCTTCTGCTTAGAGAAGAGAGGTAAAAACAATCCAAGCTTCAAACCAGACAAAAGATTCAATCTCAGGTTTTCCAGTCCCCCTGGGTTTGCTTTCCCCAGGGGGGAATGGGAGCAGCTCAACCCATGCAGACATCTTTCAGGATGAAGAATGACCTGGTTTGGAAAGGGGTCACATCTTCTGGACCCAGCTGGGGAGGGCAGCGCGGCTGTGCCCCATGGCAGGATTTCTGCATGTGTTTTGCATGCATAACATTGCTGCATGGCTGCAAGACAGCGGGTGCCAGGCTCTGCTAATGGCCATGGTGTGGCTGGCCATCGCCACCCAGGCATCAACTCCTCCTTTTCATCACAGCACATAGTACTCTCGTGAAATACAATGCTCAGCTCTCTTGCTGACTTTCTTAAAGCCCTCTACTAAGTATTTAACCCTGCAGTAAATTCACACCAGGACACAAGTTATGAAAATTATCTTCCGCTTGCCTTTTTGAGGCAGAAAGAAGTGAAAATTCAATTTTTAATGCCAAAAATTCAGAAGTAATGACTGAGGCACACCACCCGCCCCTTAAATATAGTAGGATCAACTTAAAAGTCAAGAACTTTGTTGCTGTTAAAAATAGCTAATGAAGTGACAGTATTTGCTCAGAGGCTGGCTCTCCCGTGTGAGCCTGCTGCCAGCCACCGCGGAGTTGCAGATAATCAGGAAGTTTAGAAGCGACATGTACGACGGCAGCAACCAAGTTTTGTAAGTGCAATCTGGGAGAAAACAGTGATTATGCAAGAAAATATGGCAAAAACAACCATCTGTTTTATTTTCTCCTTTTGTTTGCCCATTGGGTTTTGAGTCTGTGAGGCTCAAGTTTTCCACATTTTCTCCAAAACAAATAATTAGCTTTTTCAATGGAGCTTGAGATTATCACATAATCACCTGCTTCCTAGAGGTGAGGCTGGGAGGCAATGGCACAATCCCCAGCATGGCCAGAAAACCCAGTGGTGCTCAGAAATGAGGTGTCTCTGGGCACACAGAGAAGGAAAACTCCAACTTCCCCATTTCTAGACGTGTGTGAGAACCAATGAACCTTCCCCTTCTCTCTCGAGACTTGCAATTGCAGAGACTTGCCTCATAATTAATGTAGCGGATCCAGAGAAATAAAAATAGCCCCTGGAAAAAAAAAAAAAAGAAACGTTTTCCCTTTGCATGCCAAAACATATGCCTTTTGTTACACCTCTGGCTTGTGCATCCCCCATGTGCTGCAGAAGGGGAAATAAACTCCAGTGATTTCACTGCTATGCCTTGGTCATGCTCCTGTTCACATTTGAGGAGTAATCTCCATGCAGATAATGCTGGTTTGGAAAGCATCATGTGTGCCTGAGAGCCACATGGTGAGAGAGAGGGGAAAAAAGCCCAGCCTTGCTGTTCACTGGTAGTAAATTCTCCTTCCTGGGAGACGCCAGCATTTTTGGGTGCAGTTTGTCTTCAAGGCAAGTGTTTCCTCCTTTCATCTCAGAGGTGCTGGGAGCAGCAGGCAGCATCAGCTGCTGCTTGGTGAGGGGCTCCCCTTTATCAGGCACAGCTGCTGGGAGATTCCTCTGCTTCACTTTCCTATAAATCATATTTAAAGACCAACAGATCATTCTGCACACACACACACAACAAACTGGAGAATGGAAAAAGAGGTTGCATTAAGAAATATGCAGCTTGGGGCAGCTTTTTAGAGGTTTCCCCATTAAAGGGAGATCTTCCCCAATTTCAGGAAGAAATTTTTCACTCTGAGGGTGGTGAGCCCCTGGCCCAGGTTGCCCAGAGAAGCTGTGGCTGCCCCATCCCTGGAGGGGTTCAAGGCCAGGTTGGAGGGGGCTTGGAGCAACCTGGTCTGGTGGGAGGTGT
The DNA here is from genome assembly GCA_013396915.1 of Stercorarius parasiticus. NCBI lineage: Eukaryota > Metazoa > Chordata > Aves > Charadriiformes > Stercorariidae > Stercorarius > Stercorarius parasiticus. The sequence continues at coordinate 1,280,938 of VWZL01000430.1, read as the reverse complement.
CCCTTCCCAGGGCAGGGGGAGGCACTGGATGGTTTTTAAGATCCCTTCCAACCAAACCGTTCTGTGATTCCATGATTCTATGAAATAGATAAGATAGGGGATATCCCCTATAAGATAGGGGCTGTTTTCCCACAGGGGGCTAGACAGGGTGGTCAGAGGGCCCTTTTGTGACACAGGGCTGCTGGGGAGACCTCAACTCTCATGGAGAAGGGAGAGGAAGGGGAGCTTGGCAGGAAGTGAGGCAGGTGGGACCTCTTAAGCCAGACCAGCATTGTGGCGGGAGGACAGATGGCAGCTGCCCTGGGGATAGAGAGCGCTGGCTGTGCTCTCCAAGTCCTGCCGTGGCAGGAGGAGGAACAGACTGGCTTTTTTGTTTCTTTCCTTTTTAGCATCTCCGCTGCCATCTCGGTTCCTCTCCCCAGCAGCCTGTTCCTGTGGCAGTGGAGGATGCTCTCGGGGAGGCGTTAATTCTATGTCTCTGTCTCAGCAGGTCCCGTTCTGCTCAGGTGAGATGCCTGCTGCACTCATCCCTCGAGCTCTCTGCCCAAAGACGATGTTAACCCATCCTCACACCTATAAACACCCTGCAGAAAGGCAGGGAGACAATGCATGTCCAGAAATATGTCTTTTTCTGGTATTCACACATCAGACTATTCAGTCTCCCAGGCAGGTCTTCGGTGTTATAGGGCCTAATCCTTCACCCAGCCATCTCTATTTTGAGTCTAGTAAACTGTATTTAACAGGGTCATCCTCCCCAGACTATGAATCTGCTCAGAGGAAAAGGTTACCATAGCTGGTCGGCCCCTTTCCCTTTTGCATCTGTTGGTCAGCTGAGCAGAACCTCATAAATAACGAAGGTCCTGAGAGGCCCAGGGAGGCAGAGGAGTTGAGGGAGGTGATTCTGCCCCTCTACTCCGCTCTGGGGAGACCCCACCTGGAGTACTGTGTCCAGCTCTAGACCCCTCAGCACAAGAAGGACATGGAGCTGTTGGAGCGGGGCCGGAGGAGGCCACGGAGATGCTGGGAGGGCTGGAGCCCCTCTGCTGTGAGGACAGGCTGAGAGAGTTGGGGGGGTACAGCCTGGAGAAGAGAAGGCTCCGGGGAGACCTTAGAGCCCCTTCCAGTCCCTGGAGGGGGCCTACAGGAAAGCTGGGGAGGGGCTGTTTATCAGGGAGTGTAATGATAGGACAAGGGGTGATGGTTTTAAACTGAAAGAGGGGAGGTTGAGATGAGATATTAGGAAGAAATTGTTTGCTGTGAGGGTGGTGAGCCCCTGGCCCAGGTTGCCCAGAGAAGCTGTGGCTGCCCCATCCCTGGAGGGGTTCAAGGCCAGGTTGGACGGGGCGTGGAGCGACCTGGTCTGGTGGGAGGTGTCCCTGCCCAGGGCAGGGGAGTTGGAATTAGATGAATTTTAAGGTCCCTTCCAACCCAAACCATTCTATGATTCTATGTTGCCACTGGTGTAGATGCAGGTCAATTAGGGCTGTAAGATGTCTGACTTGGCAACAGGTGACCGGTCAAACAGCTCATCTTATCTCCAGAGAAAAGGAAGGTGAATGATTTACACTGCTGCTCCTGGTCACGAGCAGCCACTATCCTCCTGGCTCCACTGTGTCCTTCCCAGGCCAAGGCAGCCTAAGGCTGCACTCCCTGCCGTGCCCAACCTGACCCCAGGGTGTGGGGATGGAGATGCCCTGGGATACAGAGCTGGTACAAAGCTGAGCTAGGGGGCTCAGGTCTACCTTGAGGAAGCATTTTACTGGCCGTGCTGGTGGACATCGTCCCTCCTGTGGATGAGGGTGTGGAGAGGGAAGGCATCGCAGCAGGTGCAGGTAATAATCACAGAAGGTTAAGTTAGTAGTGTTTTAGCTTTAAACCCTAACTAAACCTCTTCAAGCTGCTTCTGGCAGCTTCTGAGCCAGGGATAATGGTGAATAGTTCTTCATCTTTCAGATGAACAGATTCCATTCTTGCCCACTGCAGAGCTGCAAGTCTGTTAGCAGCCTCTGAAAAGCAGAAGCAAGACGAAGAAAGAAAAGATGTCAAGGAAATGACTCAGTAAAGACTAAGCCTTGCATCTGCCACTGGTGGAAATCAGCCCAAGTCCGTGGCCACCAGCAGAGCCGGGCTCACATGAAAGTCCTCCTAGTTGTCATTGCCAGCCAAACCAACACAAAGCCACATTAAAATATTTCTGGGTGTCCCCATGGCCCTGATCCATAGCAGAAAGCTCAGGGATGATATTCCCCCAAGATGTCTCTTCTGGAGGCAGGCTGAAGATAATTAACAAAAACTTCCTTGGGGGACCCATTGCCTGAGCCAGCTTTGGGGCACAAAGGCTCCCAGTGCTGAGCTCTTTGCTGCGGGTGCTGGGAGGACACGGGGGATGTAATTCTACGCTAATGAACAGTCTCACGTGCTAATCAGAGAAGTGGCTCAGCACGGGGGACAGGGCTTCTCCATGCCCGCTGGGTCGTGTGTCTTTACTTACAAAGCTGACGCTGTGTTTGTGCAGAAGAAACAACTGCTGCGTGCTTGTGAGTGCCAGCAGCCACGGCCGTATTGATCTAATTAGCCCTGTGAAGCATGGCTTGGCAGCCTCTGACAGTGTCCCCCGCTGCGATACAGTCATCCTGCGACAGCCAGCTGCGGCCGTCAGCCGCGGGAGAACAGTCACTGTGTAGGGTCTGCAGGCTGTTCTCCTTCCCCAAGCGAAGATGCCCAGGCAGGGCAGACTGCATTGAGCTCAGCTCCATTTCAGCAGGTGTTGAACCAGAGCAGCAAAAGAGACAAGGAGAGGAAGCGGAAGGAAAGCCTTGAAGGGAAAACTCCCTGCTGATGGAGCTGAGGCGTGAGCGCTGCCCAGGTGGTCCCCTGGTGCTGCACCGGTAGCATGACCCAGCAGGTCTGGGTGCTCTCAGCCCTGCCGGGGCCAGGGATGCTGGGCAGAACATGGCAAGTGCCAAAACTGTGTTGGTGCAGTTGGACTCTATCCGGAGCCGACTTCGAATGTCCCTGCAGGTCTAGGAAGGGAGAAAAACGGGGACGGAGCCCAGGAAAGCCAAAGCTGTGACCTTTGCTCATACCCTGGTGGTGACCTTTCCAGAGCTAAGAGCCGTGACAGCCTGAAGCCATCTGGCAGAGCACAGTCACTCTCTCCTCAAACTCCCCAATGCCCCACGGAGGGTGAGAGGGGAGAGCCAGGGTGTCGGGCACTCACAGCCCTGGGGATGCACGGTGCTGGTGAGGTGGCGGAGGCAGTGGAGCTTGTCTCCGGCCGCTTTGTCTTGGTCTCTCCGCTGACGCGGGAGTGACCAGTTTCAGGACTCGGTGGAGCCAGTGTTGGTCTTTGCTCCCCTCTGCCCGTGGGCTGTGCAGTGCTCAGAGGTGGGGGGTAACACCAAGGGACAACTTTAACAACAGGTTGTTGTCATCTTTCATGTTTTATAGTGCAACAGCAAGGGACGAAAAGGAGTTAGGAAGGCTGCCCTAGTTATATTCCCCCAATAATTAAAATGTAGAATTTATTCCTTCTTCCAGTGAGCCTCATGCAGAGAATTAAGCACAAGATTAATGAGGTGCCTAATGGTTTGTGTAGCCCCACTCAGAAATAAAGCAACTGTTTGCTCCTTGTGTGATTGGGTGTCTGAGAGCAGCCAGTTTCTCTCCAGATGATGTGCGCTGCTACCAGTGACAACTGCAGATGGATGTTTATGCTGCTTGCCAAGCTGTTGGGAAAAGCACTGACGCAGATCTGAAAGAAATGCACTCATACTTGCTGCTTCAAGTCACGGGTTTGAGAACAAAAGCTCGGGGAAGGAGCAATACCCAGGACTCAGCTGCAGCCGGGCTTGCTGGATGCTGCTCGCACAGCAAGGTTACTCTGATCCAGTCGGGATTACAGCTTTTAAATTGAGATGCCACAAAGCTGATGGTGACCCAAGGCACCTTGTCACCCAGAGCCACAGATCCATGGGTGGCCGTGACAAGCAGTGTAACCCCGGTGCGGATCTCCCTGCGTCCCCGATGAGCAATAAAATCTTCAGTTGTATAGCCGCGGCGTGTGCTCCAACTGGACGTGTTATCTCTTGCTCTCCCTCATTTATCTTTTTTTCTAAGGACCACCCAGCTAAAGTATTCGCTTCCAAAGCATTTGGCTTCTGCGTCAAAACCACACGCTCTCCCCAGGCCTCTGAACACGGGTTCTCTGTGCTGGCTGCTGACACCGGAGCTTTCTCCCAGTGAGGGCTGGGAGCAAGTGTCCATCCCCAGAGGTGCCCTGCCATGGTTGGGGCTGATGGAGGTGAGGCAGGAATTAGAAATGCCAACCTCTCCCCTTTACAGAAATTTTCAAGGTCTTTTCTTGTTGGTATTCTGTGGTGCATTGTAGTCTGCATAGACAGCCAGCATGGTTTCAGCCATGCCTGCAGGGACGTGCATGGTGACATGCTCTTCCTCTGCAGCTCCTGCTGCCTCCTCCCCATTGGGACATGTGGTGGGGCTGGGGCTCAGCAGGTGCCTGGTCTCTGCTTCTCCTCTTTGTCCCTATAAATCTGTTCATAGGAGGAGCTCAGGGATCTGTCAGTGGTCTGGTGTTCACAGGCATCACAGTGGGGTTCACCTACTAACCTTTCCGAAGAGGAACCGTGGGCTGAAAGATTTCTGTCTGAGAGCACAAGGAGAGAGCCCAGGAGGTGGCACGAACCATCCCCTGCCGGATCATGCCACCCTATGTCCCTGGTGGGCACAAACCTGGCCGGGGCCCCCAACCACGGGTGAGACCCTAAACCACCTCCACTGCCAAACCTTGGACTTCCCACCTCTCCAGTCAGGGTGTTATTCCTATATTACCCTAAATTACCCCTCAAACCAGGACACTGGTACCCAGTGACACGGACAACAGTTTATTCCCTTCTCTTTGCATCAACTGCTTGCATAGCTGAGGGCTGTTATCACGTCTCCCCTCCATCACTTCTAGACTAAACAAGCCCAGTTCTCGCAGCCTTTCCCCACAGGTCATGTTTTTGAGACCTCTGATCACATTCGTTGATCGCCTCTGGACTGTCTCCTGCTGAACACCATCTCTCTTTAAGGGCGGTGCCCGCTGGATGCGGTTCTCTGTCTACGTACGCAAAGCAGAAAGATTATTTTGCATTTCTTATGAACAACATTTGGATTTATACCTCCCAGGGGAGGGGAGAGGGTAGAAAGCCAGCCTCTCCTTAGCAGCTCCACTAATCACCCATTTATGATAGTGCCTCACAAATCAGGCTCCTGATACCCAAGAATCAGAAGACATAGCATTTCAGGCATTTTATTCCTAGTTCTGGCGTCTCAGGAATCACTGGGTTGGCCCTTTGTGGTGTTCCCTGCACCTGGGAAGGCTGGAAGCTCCATGATGTACTCCAGCACAAAGCGCTGAGAGATTACAAATGGACAGATAATAGAGCTAGGCAGAAAAAATACAACTCCCATCCCCTGGGAGAAGATCAGGAGAAACTTAACATATTTCTCATAGAAAATCAAAATTCTGTGAATTTTGGCCTGAAAACCAATANTTTTTTTTTTTTTTTGAATTCCAGAAATGCTCTGCAATGTCTCGTGCATCTTTCTGGACCTTGCTCTCCATTCTCCATCCAAATCCCCTCCCTCAGGACACTCCACTGCCTGCCTGCAGCTGACCACGCTGTTCCACCATGGAGGACTCTCCATCCACCCTGAGCCATCAGAGATGTCATTCTTTGGCGAAAAAATCAGCCTTTTTTTAAACAGACAAAGCAATCCGTGATCCAAAAAAACCCCACAGTGTCCCAAAAGTGTCAATAAACTCAATGCAGAAGACGCAACGCTCAGCAGTAGATAGCCACATGCACTGAGTACTTTTTTTCATGAGTACTTTGATGAGTATAACGTTTTGATGAGAGAGGGATGTGCTGATCTCAGAGCTGAATGCCCAGGGAGGCGCAGGCTTCATGAAGGAGCAGTCGCAAAGGTGGGAGAAGAGCATCCCCATCCAGACCTGTGTCCAGCAGCAAAGCAGCATGAGCTGAATGAGCTGCTGTTTGGCCCCTGGTTTGTGAGCTTAAAATGACGCAAGAACTGGGGGTCCCAGCTTTGCCACTTGTCCAAAGAGTTTCAGGGAAGGCCAGCAGGCCTTCCACAAGCTTAGATGGAAACACATCCCCCAGTACTAATCAGCATCTCATCTTGTCCCACCTCCTGAAGTGCAACGGAATGGGAAACAGTCTGTCCAAGTGCTCATGTTGTAAATCCACCAGAAGCTGTATTTCCTAACTGAGGGGCTTTTACAGTCCTTACAGTAAGTAATAAAACTTCAGGAGGATTTTCTTGTGGTTAAACACTGAGGCCTGTTTTGGCCAAGCAAAGTAGGCTCTGCTCTGTCCTCCGGATGCAGTGGAACTGGATTTATTATTATTTGTGTTTCAGTTTAAGCATTACTCAGAAGGTAGCATTAGTCATAAAGCTGGCTCCCTGCACGGCTACCCTTGTTTTCCTTGTGTTTCTCTTCCTGCCTTTAGCTGAATTCTCTTTGACATCAACCATCAAACATTAAACTGCACATAGATCACATATTGTCAGGGGCTGGCAGGGTTTCCGATCTGGCCTCTCTCCACTCTACAGCTGTTTGTAGAGCTTGCTCTGCTGGAAGGAGGGTGGTCTGTGTCTCCTGTCCTTTGAAGTCCGAGGAGCCCCTAGACACATGCTCAGGCTCTGATGAGCTCTCAGCTCATCCACGTTCAAATGTCAGCTGGACTGTGGCTGCAGAACTACCTCGTTGGATGAGGCTTTGCACTGGGAGGGGAAGAGAAGATGTGCAACACCCACCTTAGGTGCTTCATCAGACTCTACCTGTAGCCAAGGGAGAGAAAGAGGGACCCCCAGGGAGCCTTTCCTCCCACTCAAAGCATGGCAGGCGAATCGCCTGACGGACCACTCGGGCTTTTGCCTGGACATGGAAGGAGTTGAAGGGGGCTGGCTCCGACTGAGGCATCCAGCTTTGAGATGTCTAAAATCAATAGTGCAATCCTATCCTGCACTCCTTGCTCTGCTCCTCCTTCCATTTCCTACATAATTTCATTTTCCTGACCACAATTTCTCCTACACGCTGGCAACTGCACCCACTATCAATGCAGTTTCAGGTCGTTCCTCTTCCCGTTTGCTGGCCTCACTAAACTTTACCCTTAAATTCACTCTTCCACCTCCTCTTCACTCAGAGCTGTCCCCTTGCAAGTATGCCCACGTGGAACCTCTCTTTTAGCACTGCCACCATCTCTTCTGGTGGGTGCAGTCATGCCTCTTCCTCAGCCACAGGTTTACTCCTGCAAGTGCAAAGGACATGGCAGCATCAGTGGATGGAGACCAAGGTGAGTGATGTGCCCACCTGAGAGTTGCTCTGTGGACAGAAAATGTTCCATCAGATCTCTGCCTGTCACCGTTCCTATCAGACAAAGGACCTTCAGCAGGTCCCTGGGGGCTGCCAGCCAAACTGTGGGGCTGGTGACTCCCTCGGTGGTGCCCCCAGCTCTCCATCTCCAGTAGCTGTCCCAACCTCAGACCTCTTTGAAGATAAATTCAATGTCTGTGTCCATGTGCCCGTCTCAGCAAAGGCGCTCAGCTTTCCTCCCGCAGCCTCTGCGCGAGACAGTGTCTCTAAATTCATTTTCCAAAACAGATTATTATTTACTCACCCAAGGCAAAGAAAAATATTCCAACACGAGGCAGCCTCCTGCATTGCTCTTACCCAGCCCCTGGCGTATTCCTCTCTGGGTGCTGTAATTTGGGATGGGGAAGGCAGACAGCCTTGATGTGGTTTTTCTTTCTCCTGGAGCTTCTCCAGCATGTTCCTCCCCTCCTCCCCACACCGAGTAGCTCTTCTTCCCCTCTCAGCCAACGTATAATTGTCCTCTGATATTAGGAAGCTAAATGAAGAAACTGTTAAACTATTTAGAGCTGGGTAAATAATAGACTTTTTCTAACTAAGGGTCCTAAACCTGTGTCCTGACTGGTGGGCCAAGCTGCCTGTCGCTGTTGTGACTGCTAGAGATTTTGGAGGGATCAATCCTGCAATTTAAAGGTAACTTTTCGGACAGCACCCACAGCACTGCTGACATCCGCAGGGGTGCCTGGGATGGCAGTGAACTGCATGGGATTAAGAGGTGATGCTATTTTACTGTCTCATCCCTCTGCTAGCTAAAAGGCCTGATCCAAAATACCAGACAAACCCCGGTGTATGCTATTATTAGTTTTTAATTATAAATTAATAGATTAAAAAGTCATGCTCGTTAATTACAACAGGCAAAAGCAGTAATCTGGCTATATAGGAATGTTAACGTGTGATCCAAGAAGTAAAAGCAATGGTATGAGGGCAGGGAAACGAAGAGAGAGTGAGCAGATCACATTGGAGGGTTAGAGAGAAGGAGGTTGCCATCTTCATGTTTTCCGCTGAAAGCAGTGGTTTCATCAGCACAGAACACTCTGATTCGGAGCCGAGAGCCGGAGCTCCCATCCCACACCGATTCCCAGAGGACCCACAGTGCAAAACCTCCCAACCTGAGAGAGCGGCAGGACCAGTGGCAGTGCTGGGGCAGAGGGATGGTGCTTCCAACACCTGCTTGCAAATGCCATTCTACATTCTGTGACCCTCCACAGGTTTTATGATTGTTGACAGCAAAGTGTAAAGCACACCCCAAATTAACAGTGCCCTCCTCTGGCTTTAAATTATTTTTGTGGATTCTTCTCTTGAAATCACAGCAGACTTCTGGTTCAAAGCTTTGTGCAAAATAAATCATGCAAGGAAGGAGACAGGACAGGCTAAAGTCCGCACTCCTGCAGCTGAGTCTATAAAACCCTGCTGTGCCACTTGCACATGCAGTGGTTTCTGAATGGGACGGCTTCTTCTCTCACTGATGTCTGCAAAAGGCGTCTCACCCCTAGCAGAGCAAGCTGCATCTGGCCCACAGTTTCTCTAATGCTTGCCTAAAACAACAAGCAAGCCCCAGCAAATCGAGCAGTGGCGGCCGAGTCATTAACAACCCCCGTGATGCCTTCTGGCCTGCTGTTGGGTTTCAGCATGTCTAGCAGAGGTGACTGGTGGGGACACGGGGGTGCGGGTCTGTGTCTCAGCAGCTCCAGGATTTTTAGTGAATGGGCCTAAGCCCACTCCTGAAGGTTGGGTTGGATTTGCGTGACCGAAGCGTCAGGACAGTGAGTGCAAACCAGCGCTGGGGGATGCACAGAGAGGAATTTCCCCTCCATGTCTTCTTGAAAGCTGTTGCCCCAGGTTAGGACTGTGCCTTCCCACTTAATGATCGCCCTTTGGCTGCACCAGAGCTGGGAAATGCTTGGAAGAGAGAGGCAGGGCTGGCTTTTTACTGCTGCTAATGAAGAGTGATCCCTGCCTGACCCTCGCATCACATGAGTCCTGGCATGGTAGGTCTGGCTGCGTTTTACAGGGCAAAGCCTGTTAAAGAGGAGAGACTGAAGTTTATTGCCCAGTTTGAATTCCACATACGTCCAGATGAAAAACAAGCCACTTAAAATGATAAAAGGGCCTGCTTTTTATTTACTGGAGTGGCAACAAAACTCTTAGCTCCATCTCTCTTGCAGGCTGTATTCATGCAGATCAGACGCTACCAGGCACACAGTCTTTCTTGAAATAAAGCAATTGCCTGTTTGCAGGACAGATGTGAAGGGTGCTGCAGAAATGCCTGCCTGCTTGTCCCCTGCCTCTGGGGTTGAGGTTGACCCATCCTTGAGCCTGACCCATCCTTGAGCTCGACCCATCCTTGAGCCCTTCCCTCCCAGCCCTACTGCCATGCCAACATCCCTCCACTGTGCAGGGCAGAGGCAGGATGGGTGAGAAGGGATGAAATCGGTGACGGGTGTCCCAGAGGAGCAGCCATACAGGGGAGGGAAGGTGATGAACAGGATGGGAAGAGAGACAAGGTGTACTGCAAAGGGTCAGGTCGATATCTGAATGGGGTGGAGAGGGTCTGAGACAGGGAAAGACTCTAAAACAACGAGGAAGAAGAAGGTACAGAAGCAGAGGAAGGAATGATGGGGACCTGACCTTGAGAGGGGAGAAGAGGGAACAGCAGAGAAGGGACACCGAAGACAGAGCGTAGGAGGATACAGACGTCCCCCAGCCCATCTGTGGGGTGGGACAGGAGAGAAGGGGTGACACCCTGAGGCAGGGGAAGAGCAGTCCAGGCCCCACAGCTCATCCTTGGCCAGTCAGAGATGGGGGAGGGAGGGAGAGCAGTGGTGGCAGGGTCTTGTGGGAATGCCTGCCAAACAGGGCAAAGGCAGTTAGCAGGGTAGAGCCAAACCATGGTCTGAGAGTTTAACCAGCTTACCCTACATGAGTCCCTGCTTCAGTTTTGGGGAGTTGCAAAAAACCCCATTTTTAATGGTTTCCAGGCTCCCACGTCCTACTGATTTCAGTGCGTTACAGACAGACTGAGGGATCTGCAGTCCCCCAGGGACAGGGGCTGCAGGAGCAGGAGAGGTGAAGGTGTCAGAGCAATAAGTACTTTACAAGGCAGCTCACCCCCCACTATCCCCGCACGTGTTCGCATGATGCAGATGCAGATGTCTCTGTCGGTACATGTGCTCTCTACAGCATTACATCATTGCAGTGAAACAGCACCAGGTAGCAATGCAGCAAACTGCAATCAAGGGCCAGGGCAGGCTTCTGCCTTCTCCTTCCAAAATAAACCACGACAGCACTTGGTGGGAAAGGGGAGGCTTCTGAGTGGTAGGTGTTGGGGTTTTGACCAGCCCCATCACCTAAACACTTGTGCCGCGGTCCTTCAGATATGATATATCAATCAGATTTAGGGAGCTGGGTGGACACACAGGTTGCAGTGGTGGGACCCCACAGCGCAGTCCACTAGTGGGATTTAGAGGCTGCCAGGGGAGAAACAAAAGGGGCTGTTCAACGTGCCATCCTTGAATGGAGAACAATCTGTCATGGCAACCATATCAGTGTCATTCCAGCATCAGGACATACGTTGTAAAACAGATATGGCTTAAGGTATCACCCCATGGAGCCAGAGGAGCCAGATGGGAGCTTGAATCCAGATCCAGGGGACAGGCTGTCCCTGTGGGATGTGTCAGTGAGTGGATACTCACCTCTGCAGCAAATGAAGGTGGCCACATATGAGACTATTTGCAACCCATCCTTGCCTGTATAGAAACCATACGGGGAACCTCTGTCAGTCCAAGAAGGTAGGTATGCTGAAGCATTGACCAGGAGGAGTTATATTAGTATCTGAATGGCAAGAAATAATCTCATCATTTGGGCCAGAGCTCTGAGCTGCAATGTTTGTGTTGTTGCACAGATCACGCCAGCTGCAGAGAAGGCAGCGTGTCTGTTTATAGACACTTCATTATCAAAGTGATGCTGATAAATTGGAGCAAATTCCTCCAGGGATTTTTTGAGACACAGCTTTGCAAAGGAGGCTAAAAGGACTAAATGTGCTTAGGATTTACTGAATCCTTTTACTCAGTTAAATGACAACACGGTGTCTGTCAGGTAGAAATGCTAACTACCTTGAAGGGGGAACATCACTTTGGACGGTTTGCAGTGGTAAAACTTCTTAGGATTAATGTAGGCAAATGAAAATTTAGGCTGGGCCTTGGAAAGTCTAAAAGGATGTTACAGAAAAACTTGCAGAGGGTTTTTAAATGGGAACTTAATGAAGGACCAAAAAGTGACTTTAAAAGGTAATAAAAGGGCTGACATTTTCAGATGAGTTATATGACTATCACCATATATTTCCTTTCTGTGATCTTTAATGCAGCTACAATAACTGCTTTGTTGAATGAAGGGCTTGGCCATTCTTCTAGACCATCATTGTTCCACATGCATTTTTACTCCCATGAATTTTAGTCAGGCAAATCATTTGCTACGTGCAGCTTATTACAAAACCAAAACCCTTTTTTCCTGTTTCCGTACTGTAAACACAGAGCAGTTTATGTGACTTTCTTCAGTCTTCATTTATTTGGCAAGTGCAAACAGAACTTGGTTCTTGTGTCACCCGCAAAATTTTTCCACAATTATTCACAAGGTGTGTGTCAGGCAAGATGCGTAACCGGTTTGCTGAAATCACTGACACTATTTCTGATTTTTGGCCAGCATCCCAAAATTAGCTATATAGGCATTTTTGGCATGACGTTTTGGCATCCTTATACAAGTATTTGTTTTTTGTGAAGAACTCCTACAAATAAAAACTCCCTGCTTCCACAGACGTACATGAATGATGAACAGCAAGCATCAGTGGTATGTTCAAAGAGAACCAACTTCAGAAATCACCGAAAGATTTATGATTCTGTACTGTTTGTCTGGGCGTCTATTTGCAACTTGGGAACAGGAACGCTGCCATACTGTGCTCAAGGCATGGTCCGATTCAAGTGTGTGATTATATTACAGCTATGGACCATGCTTGCATGAACAGGTTAGCATGACTGGCATGATAGAGGAGCTTGTTCACCGAATCTGGGCATGGCACCCATTGGGAGAAACTACAAGCACGCTGCAGCACAGGCTTTGAATTCAAAATGATCTCGACAAATTGGAGAAATGGTCTGAAATAATGGAGCTCAATTCAGCAGGGACAAGTGCCAGGGACTGTGGATATGCCGTTGCGCCAATAAGGCATAAAAAGATCTGTTTGGGAAGCAAGTGTAGAGGAAAAGGGAAAAAAACGAAAAGTGGAAGCCGGTGGATTGTAAGCTGAACACAAGTGGCAGTGTGATTCAAGAGAAAAATAAATCAAAGAGAGAGAGAGTGTGAACATGGAGAGAAGTGTAGAGAAGAGGACCTACAGGGAGGGAGCAGGAGACTGGAGCTGCTGATACCCCAGCACAGGTGGGATGCCCAGCAGTCTTCAAACACATCAAGTCAACCTGCAGCCCATGGTGAAGAGCACAGAGATGAGCTCCAACTGCAGCCAGAAAAAGATTCAGACCCACTTTATCACAAACACAACCAGCAAGCAGGCTGGCAAACCGATATCAGGGAGAAACCTGCACCAGAAAACTCCTCAAGGTCTCTTCCTGGCTGATTTTTTTCTATATTTCTGCAAGCTGATTTGAGCATTAAAACTACTAGCATGTCGTGCGATTAGAAAAGGCAACATGGTCCTACCCCAAGTGCAGCAAATTCCTCCCTGGATAAATCAGGCAATAGGCTCAGAGTTTCCACTGCCGGCTAATCCGTGCCCAGCCTGCTCCGGGTACAGCTGCCTCTCTGAGATTAGCTCCAGGATCGTGCCCTGACCTTTACTTCTCCTCCCTTAGCCATTTTCGTTTGCTTACTAAAATGATTCAAAATTCCTACACTATTGAGCACCTTTAGAGTCATGCACTACCTTGTGAGAGACACCAGTAGCCACCAACGCAGTGGTCGGTATTGTAGAAACCGCTATCAATTGCTCGACAACCTTAGCTGAAGGGGAAAACAGGTGTCCCCTGTGAAATCTGCATTGCACGGGGCAGGACCTGGCCAGGCTTGCAAAACTTTTTCCAGCCCGTTTGCCTGGTGAAGCCATTTGTTTTGTTGGGTCAGTAAATATTATGTCTTGGCTTCATTTTATAAGGTTTTTCTTGCTAAGGAGTGTAATGACTCTGATGAACCTACAGTTCACCAAGGGATTTTTAGATCAGTTGAAAAGAAAAAAAGACAGGAGTGCACAGGGTTAAACCTCTGGGAAAGCATGTGCTGCAGCCTGGGAAAGTAGCTCACCGGCCTGAAAATGGACCTTTTCGCTTTTCACGTCCCGTTCTGTATTCTCAGGGGGAGAGGTGGCGTACAGTTCCCTCCAGAAAAGGATTAGGTCCATCCTAAGACTGGTTTATTTTTTTATTTTCTCCTGCTTGTCTTAAGTTAAGGCTATTTCTGCTCTTTGTGTTGGGACAGGCTTCAACATGAAGCTTAATTTTTTAAGGGAAAACTTATCGCATCTATAAACACTCACCAGCAGCACTGGGAACAGTTTTCTTTCCTTATCTCACAGGGTTCCCGGCTGGTTTTCCCACTCCCCTGCACCAGTGAAGTTTTGGGGGATGACGTGCCCTGGTGGCTCAGATGTGGGCTCAGTGAGCAGCAATCCGGTGCGAGACAGTGACAACGCGGTGACAGTCAGCTCCCCGTGCAGAGAGCAGGCTAGCAGGGTGGCAGGGGCTGGGCTCAGAGGGATGGTGCACTCGTGGAGGCACTTTGCTCCTGCAGGTTGTTCGGGTGCTGAGGTTCTGGGCTGTTTCCAGCTTCCTTGAAGCATTGCCTTTCCCACTCACTTCTTTGCACCTCATGTCCTTGACTGTGGGATTGGAGAGGGTCTTTGTGGTCAGCGCGCACAAGAAATACAAAAAACCTTCTCTCCTGCCTCCTTAGCAGAAATTGTGAGGGTTGCCGAGGTAGTGTAAGTGAATCACCTTAAATATCAGGACCCAGAAACTCATTGTAAATGGAGATGGCAAAATATATGGTCTATAGAATCATAGAATCACAGAATGGTTTGGGTTGGAAGGGAACTTAAAGATCACCCAGTGCCACCCCCTGCCCTGGGCAGGGACACCTCCCACTAGACCAGGTTGCTCCAAGCCCCGTCCAACCTGGCCTTGAACCCCTCCAGGGATGGGGCAGCCACAGCTTCTCTGGGAAACCTGGGCCAGGGGCTCACCACCCTCACAGCAAAGAGTTTCTTCCTAATATCCAACCTAAATTTCACCTCTTTCAGTTTAAAACCGTTCCCCCTTGTCCTATGGCTCCCCTCCCTGATCCAGAGTCCCTCCCCAGCTTTCCTGGAGCCCCTTTAGGGACTGGAAAGGGCTCGAAGGTCTCCCCGGAGCCTTCTCTTCTCCAGGCTGAACCTCCCCAGCTCTCTCAGCCTGTCCTCCCAGCAGGGGGGCTCCAGCCCTCCCAGCATCTCTGGGGCCTCCTCTGGCCCTGCTCCAACAGGTCCATGTCCTTCTTCTGCTGAGGACTCCAAAGCTGGACACAGCACTGCAGGGGTTAAAAGTACTTATATAAACCCTATATAAGTAATATAAGTACTTATATACTTATAAGTACTTGTATAAGTACTTATATAAACCCTATATAAGTACTAATCATCATCCACAAGCTGTAGGGGAGCAGAGCAGATGTAGAGTTTGAGCTGTCACATCATCCAAAGAGTTTTACAAGCTGCAAAGTGTCATCCAACAAGTTTGCTTTGAAAAACACTGCTGGCATTTCATTTTGCCAGTGCTAGCCCCCGATGTGGCTTGTGAGCAACCAGACCATGTGCCTGCACTGCTGCCAGATAGGTGATTGTTGTCCAGGGCACAGCCTGACCCAGCACCCACGCGTTTTTTGTGCTGTAAAAGAGAAGTGCTATATTAATGCAGCCCTAAGTTGTGCTGAAATACAAAATCCAGAGACAGACATGACTCAGGAAGCAGATATATTTCATTTATTTCTCCCAGTGGATTCCCTAGGTAGGGAAAACGCTATATTTTTTTCCCCAGACACTAGGCCATGACTTCTCTGCATGCAAGTGGATCCTGAGGACCTGGGTTTTGGGAGAACGTAGTGCAGGTCTGCCACTTGTTGAGTGGTGTTGCAAAGACATTTCACCTCCATCCCATGTGTCTGCTTTGTCCGACTCGACAAAGCTTTACAGGGGCAGGTTGCTACATTTTTGTGCAATATTTGGGACACTAGGGTTTCTAGAGCGCTGGTAGATCCAGAGGATCCTGGAAATCAACAGCACTTTCTTAGAGGGTCCTGCAAGGTTTGATCTTTCCTTGAGTCTTCTTAGCGGAGAACGAAGCAGACTCTCTACAACTCCCTGAAAGGAGGATGTAGTGAGGGCAAGTTGGTCTCTTCTCCCAAGGAACAGGCGATAGGACAAGAGGAAATGGCCTCAAGTTGTGCCAGGGGAGGTTTAGACTGGATATTAGGAAAAAATTTTACACTGAAAGGGTTATTAAGCATTGGAACAGGCTGCCCAGGGAAGGGGTTGAGGCACCATCCCTGGAGGTGTTTAAAAGCCGGGTAGACATAGTGCTTAGAGATATGGTTTAGTACTGGTTTTGTCAGAGTTAGGTTGATGGCTGGACTCGATGATCTGAAAGGTCCCTTCCAACCCAAGCAATTCTATGATTCTATGATAGCTTCTTACCCCAAAACTTGGCTGAATCTTATCAGTATGACTAAGGCTCAGTATAAGAACAAGTATCGAACCATGGGTATTCAAGTCTTACCTGGGAGCTCACCACTCTCATGAAGGTCTAATTTCTTCAGGCACACGAGGGGGTTTCTGGGTGTGCCAACTGGAACCACTTCAAAGCAGCAACTGCCCTGAAGTTGCTGTTTTTTCTTTCCCCTACATTCCTCTTCAAGGGAGAAACAGCCACTTCTCACCCAGCTAGAGCACTTTGATCTCCGGGGGGATTTTTGGTTCTGCAGCCCATCTGGGAGGCACCAAGCGGCATGCCTGTAAGCCAGAGGATTTCCCATTGTCCTGCCATAACCACCAAGCTTTGCTGCAGGAACCCTTATCATTTTTTTCCTCCGTCTCTCTTTGTTTCCCAACTTGGACATAATATAAACATCCCAGCAATCAGGTCAGCATACTGTGCTCATAAAGCAGCAGAGGAGCTCCGGGGTCATTGCGTTGCAGAAGGGTATCAGAGCCATGGGTTGTACCTGTGCTATGGATGTATGGTACTGGTGCCACACTTGCACCATCTCTGTGTGTGTACCACCAAAATGATGATCTGAGTGCTGCAGTGATATCCATGATGCTACTCTTGTGCCATACCCTGAACCACTGTGCTGGTCCCGCCTGCTCCTTTTTGCCCTGTTTGGCCCTGTTTGGCCCTGTTCTGTTTTCTTCCTTGCCCCACTTCCCAGCCCAGGCACTGGTGGGTGTCACAGGGTTGGAGACCAGTGATAGCAGGACAGCAAGGATGGGAGAGGGAGGACACACTGAGAAGGACAGACCTGAGGCATCACTGTCACCACCTTCTGAGAGACCCCTCATGCCAAAACAACCCCAGGTTCCACGAGCACAGCAACACTGACTACATTGCACAGGGATTTTCTCCAGTGCCTGGACCACAAGGTGGCCCACAAACAGCAGTGAGTGAGATGTTGAGCTGAATTGCTCTGTCTCCCAAACCATGGCTATCTCCCTGACCAGCGCATCTTCCCATGCAGGTGACACAAGGGGATGGCCTACCCAGCAGGCCGTAATGTGATGTTCCTGTCCCCTTTGATAGGACATATTTTCCAAGCAATCTGAAAGTGCAAACCACGGCGTTTCTCACGTGTAATGTCGGCAGGGAGGAGCGCGGCAGAGCTGAATTTAGTCACATAGCTCTCCCGATGTGTCACTGCTGAAAGGTCACTGCATCTCTCCTTACCCTGCTGGCATGGTGCCCAAGGGAGAGGGCGACATTGTATAAGCGAGCCTTGTCAGGACCTTTTTGTACTTGTCAGGGCAGCCATACCTCCGATTATTATTTCCTGCAAACAAACAACCTCGGTGCTTTGCAGCACCCTTGGAAACCCTCCATGCCATGGGGCTGGCATGTAGCTGAGCCATTGCCGATACAATGCTGCTGCTTGATTGCTCTCTGTCTTCCCCATGGCTCGGCTGCTGCCACCACGCTCCCACAAGGCCAACCCTCTCTTCTGCATTTTCCTTTTCTGACAGTTGATGACCCCAAACCTTGAACCTGGAGAGCTGCAAAAAGAAGAGCCAAGCATGCCAGGAGAGGCAGCACGATGGCAGAGTAGAGAGCAGGCAAATAAGTAATGACAGGCAACATAAAACTGGTCATGATGTTGCAAAGTTCCAGGAAGAAGCACAGCTAGGGGAACAGCCCAGGGAGGGGGACTGGTGTGCTGAGCTTGGTGCCCAAAGTCCCCCAGGGTGATGGGCACAGAGGTGGGAGTGAGTCACGCCGCAAGATGCTACTCTGCATCATAGGCTACCATTGCACCGCTTGTGTCCATCGTCATGTCACACCTGCCTTGGGACTCTTCTTGGTCTTCTGAGCTCCCCAGCCCGATCTTCTCCCTGCCCACTTCATGGCAGAGTCTTTGCCCTCCAAGATGCCAGAGTAGACACTTATATACATCCTACAAACAAAAGCTGGACTGGGCGACAAGGACTAAATGTATTCCTGAAATAATTGTACTGATTTGTGCAGTTGAGAATTTTGCCCGAACATCAGGGATCTGCTGTCTTTCCACCCAGAGCAGCCCATGAAAGCAGTGATGTTCTTTGTGGCTCTAGAAATCAGATCAGCCAGATGGATTGGAGGTGATGAATATGGCTGGAAGAACCAGATGCAAGCGGTAAAGAAAGGGCCCAGCACAGCAGGGCAGAGAGCAGAGAAATGAAAACCGCTTCATAGAGTCATAGAATAATAGAATGAAGGAACCATAGAATCATAGAATGGTTTGGGCTGGAAGGGAACTTAGAGACCTTCCCGTGTTTGCAGCTGGTCCTCAGCACTGCCCTTCTTTCTCTGACTCCAGCGGGACCTTGGCCATCGATGCTGGGTGAGGTGGGTCCCACCCAACGCCCACCTGGAGCTACTCAGACTTCTCCAGGGAGGGGAGAGCCGGCTCTGCTCGAGCACTGCCCGCCCACGATTGCCCGCATGGCCCTGGGCTCACCCAGCCACAAGTCCTGGCTGCTCCCGAAGCATCCTCCCTGAGTCACATCAGCACACGGGGGATGTCGGCTCACCCTGGGGATGTGACCGTGGTGGTGGGAGCGGAGCTGCTGCAGATACTCACATTCCCAAACCCCTGGGAGAGTGAGCTCAGACCTGCCTCTCGGGAGGAAAACGCCGGCACAACACAAGCCCTCAGATTGCTTTGTTGAGAGAAAGAAAAAACAAACATTTTACTTCTTAATTAACATCCTTCAACCCTCAAACACGCCAAGCAATTATTCCTTCTATATGTCACACAGTCTAATGACTAGTTAATAATAAAAGCCATGCTGGTCTGCAGCCTTCAAAGCCAGGAAGCAGATTTTAGAGTTAATCTCCTTTCACAACAAGCTTCAGAACATGTCTGTGTTTATTCTGGGACAAAACCATGGGGAATGAATAGGCCTGAACAGGGCGAGCAATTTTTTTTCTGTACGGGATTTTTTTAATGTATTGTTATTAAGAAAAGTGAATAATGGGGGAAAGTGCTTTGAAATGATGGCTGGAAGGTGGCAGCAGGTAAGGCTTTGAGCCTTACTATCTCTGAAAGCAAAAACCATTCAGCTGCAAAGGACTGGTTAAAGGCTGTGCCACCCTCACCCTGCCACCTCCTCCTCTTCTACCTCCTTCAGCCTGTCACCGTTCACTTTGTCTCAGTCGGGGCTGAGTTTCAAGCATGCCCACAAACCCACCCACATGTCCAGAGCCTCCCTGAGCCGTGTTTTGAGCAATTGCTCATGCTGCTCAGGTAGTTTAGCATAAGCAATGCCGAACTTCTTCCAGGCTTTTAGATCACAGAATCACAGGATCACAGAATCACAGAATCCCAGACTGGCAGGGGTTGGAAGGGACCTCTGGAGATCATCTTGTCCAACCCCCTGCCAGAGCAGGGTCACCCAGAGCAGGTGGCACAGGAACGCGTCCAGGAGGGTTTGGAATGTCTCCAGAGATGGAGACTCCACCACCTCTCTGGGCAGCCTGTGCCAGGGCTCTGCCACCCTCACAGGAAAGAAATTCCTCCTCATGTTGAGACGGAACTTCTTATGGTCAAGTTTGTGCCCATTGCCCCTTGTCCTGTCCCTGGGCACCACTGAAAAGAGCCTGGCCCCATCCTCCTGACACCCACCCTTTAGTATTTATAAGTATTGATAAGATCCCCCCTCAGTCATCTTCTTTCCAGACTAAAAATACCCAAATCCCTCAGCCTTTCTTCTTAAGAGAGATGTTGCAGTCCCCCCATCATCTTGGTAGCCCTTTGCTGTCCCCTCTCCAGCAGTTCCCTGTCCTTCTTGAGCAGATGTCCTACTGCTGCCCTGTCCCAGGGCTGTGAATCCTTCTTCAGGAACAATGGCCCTAAGCCTGCTTCTTGGTGGCAGGATGGAGCATCCCCAGGCTACCTGGACCATCCCTTTCCCAGGTCTGGATAACCCAAGCTGCCCGAGGCTTGCTGGAGGTCAAGGTGAGATGCAGCTCCTGCTGGCCCATGGAAATGTGGGTGCGGAGGGAGGGGGACATGCCTTGGCCCTGTCCCGACATGTAGTCAGGATGCGGGCAGTTGAGCATCCAGAGCCAGAAGCTGGAAAACTGGCTGGTGTGATCAGCAATGAGCATCAAAGTGCTCTGATTCACCCGAGGGAGAGGCCTCTTGCTGGTAATTGCATTATTTCTTCAAGGACTTCTATGTTCCATTCCCAGATCTCCGTATCCCCATGCCTTGAATAGGACAATCCTTTCCCAGTGCAATGTCAATGGGGGAATGGAGAAACTTAGCCCAAAGCACCAGAGACATCAAAGTGAGGGAGTTCTGTAATTCATGATGTCTCTGCGAGGCAGGCTTGGAGAGAACAAGAAAAATTCCTTCTCCAGAAAGATGTGGCAATATGAGCAATGTGAGGGGAGGAACACTCTGGGGAGACATGGAGCAATTATTAAACATCTGTCTTTCCGAATGAGGACTCAGATGTTCAGTGACGGCAGATGATTTGAAAAAGAGAAGGAAGTGACTAGAAATAAAAAAAAAAAATGTGGTTGCACTGAGCAAAACAGTCAGGTCTGTACATGGTACTGCAGAAAGCAAGGTGGGAAAAACAGAAAAGCCCAGGCCTGCTTAGGGAAGGTGTTTTCTCACAGCCTGGGGAATGAATCAAGGTTCAAGCTGCCTGTAGAGGTGGCCTTCCCTGTGGCTCTGTGCCACTCGCAGCCAAAGGGTGTTTCAGCGTGCACCTCTAGTGCTTTCAGATGGGAACAAGGCGCCTAAATACCTTCTTGGTTTGGTGTTTAGTCTCACTGGGTTTTGGCACCTCTGCTAAGAAAGTGCTGCCCCCATCCCTTGTAGAGGAGTGATGGGGATGGAGACTTTCCTCTTCGGGGTGCTTGTGCACTGTGTAATGGGTATCTCCAACAGCTTCCTCCATAGCCTTACTGGGAGGGCTGGAGGAGGGCTAACATCACTCCCAACTGACAAATTTCCCATTTCTGAGGCATGTTTCAGCTCGGGCAGCTTCCATCCACTGCACGTGGAGTGTCTGACAGGAGAACAATAACCACCAGGAAAATACCAACGCAGGTATAACTGTCTCTTGTGAAAGGTGTCTCACTTCTTAGATTTTTCAGGAATTAATTGAAAACATATTTGTGGGGTTTGTTGTAATGGGGGTTGCCATGACAACCTCTACAGCTACTCGGAAAAACATAGGAAGGGCTCACACTGTCACGGAGGCCATCTGTCCCTTCCATGGAGGGTCATTATAAAGTGATGTACCAACCTCCCCGAGCCAAATCTTCATTTAAGCCTACGGTGATAAAAGTGCTTGGTACAATTTATCAAAAAGCTTCTCTCCTGAATTACTGTTTCTTTTCTCTGCACTGACATGATAATTTCCTCTATATCGGTGCAAATTAAATTCTAATGAGGAAGCTCCGCATTTCAATGTGATGGAGAGCTTTTCTTCTCTAAGGTGCACAGAAGCATCGCACCCATTGTGGAGGGAGGGGAAGGGAATAAATACGAATCAAGGTGCGTGAGACAAGAGCACGCTTTCCTCGCCTGTGTCTCTGATGCTGCCTCCCAGAGCTAGAGGTGCAGGAGCCCTTCAGCAGCCCTGGGAAAGGCAGTTCTGCTAAGGTGTCTCATTATTATTTGCCTTAATGCTGTGGAATTATGTGGCCTGGGTGGCTGCGTGTTCCTCCCTGAGTTGAGACCACAAAACCCTCCGAGGAGGGATGCAGTGAGCAGTTCCTGGAAAGGCGTCCGGAACGCAGCGGAGGGCAGGGCTGGGTGGCCCTGGGCAGGGGAATGGCGGCTGCTGTGGAACCGGGGGCTGTTCTCGGAGTGTTTTGGGTGACATGTGACACCATGGTTCTTGACACGGCAGTGCTTCCAGATCTCCCAGGTCCCGTGGGGAGGAAGGGGGTGCCTCCACTGGTGCAATTTGACCCGGAGGATATTTTCAGTTGTGCTTTCTCAATGACACTGCTACAGAGAGGGCACCCCCACGTCTCAGCAATGTGAACTGTCCTTTCAGCTCTGTTATCCCCATCATACAGCCCTTCTGATGGTTGAAAGCCTGTGGAGCCCTTGGCAGGGAGCAGGGGGCTGTGTCAATGGTTCTCTGTGTGCAGGGGAGATCCTTGGCAGAGTATTAGATGGGGAAAATGTGGAGATGATGGGGCCTGGGGGCTTCCCTGCCCCATGGGTCCATACGCTGGTACAGGTGTGTCTTGGGGGGATGAGAAGAGCTCAAGCATGGAAACAGCATTGGCACAGGCTGCCCAGAGAGGTATGGAGTCTCATCTGGAGATATTCCAAACCTGCCTGGACGTTTTCCTGTGCAACCTGCTCTGGGTGACCCTGCTCTGGCAGGGCGTTGGACTGGGTGATCTCCAGAGGGCCCTTCCAACCCCTGCCAGTCTGGGATTCTGTGAAATCTGCTCTCCACATGGCAGGAACAAATCCCAGCCCCACAGGAAAAAAACACAGGGGAAAACTTCCAAAGAGACCCCCAGCTGAAGCTCAGCAGAGTGACGGCTTTTAATTTGGATCCCCTCTGGGGCAGGTCTTGCTCGAGGCACGGGGAGGCTGAGTTGCTCCAGGTTCAACTCCAAACAACTTATTTCCAGGGTCACTGCAAGCTGCTGAATCTTCTTCTGCCACAAATTCCCCATCAGAAGGTAGGGCTCAGAAAGTTCAGAGCTTCACCGTCAGGCAGGAGGAGGCTGAACCTCTAAATTATTGCAGAGCCCATTCCTGGGGCTGCTGGGATCCTGCCAGCAGACTGACAAAGTCTATTTGAGCTTGACTTTCAGTGTAAAGTCAGGAGCAGGCAGAGAGTCAACTCCAAGCGAAACTGCACTGGTATTAGCTTGACCCCGTAATGTGAATCTGCTGTGCCCGCGTGACACTCTGCATCAGAAAAATCTCTGACATCTGCTGCCATACGGGGCCAAAGCCACCCTCAGTGGGAGCAGCAGGGCTTTATTTGTCTCAGTGGCCTTTACTCCAGGGTTGCTTTTGGCCCCGAGAATGCAAGCTGCTGGCTCCACAATGTTATTTACTGGATGCCTGTCTGTAGTTGTAGCTGCGCCTTTTTGGGTGGCAACTTGTATCCTATGCTTTGGAAGCTGCTTATATTGAAACTTCACAATGAAACTCAAGCCAAAAGATGCCAGGCAGAAAGCAAAAGATTAGAAGCCCTGGAAGAAGGTGGTCAGTCTGAGTCATTGTTCTTCTAGGACTGTTAATTCCAAGTAATCTCAGTTGTAAACAAGGTTTGCAGCAATCATAGAAAAAAAGAAAAGAATGTAGTTGAACTCTATCCATCCTTGGAGAAATGCAGCTGCTGGGTTGTCCCAGAAACCTTTTCCTGGAAGGAAATAGTGCATTGTTCTGGAGAAGTTGCTTAGAAGTTGCTTGGAAGACCTGGATTTGAGAGCGCTGCAGAGTCCTCAGCCCCATCCTGATGCTGGGGAGACTGATGCGCCTTTGGCCATGTGAGGAGCATCAGAGTCCTCAGAGCTGCTCAGGGGGTGTTAAGTCCATGTCCTGTTGTAGGTCTACACCATGTTTGTCTCTTTGTACAAGAGGAACCATCTCATTTCCATGACACTATTAATCTGTATGATCCACAGAACACCGTGGCTGATAAGGTTGTCAGAGCTAGACAAAGTAAAGCTCTGCTGCACTGGTATGTGCCATGACTGTATGGGCTGAACATGATGTAGGCATGGGGCAATCCTGGGATAACCTGAGAGCCAGACAAGCCAAACATCACTGGACTTGCATGTGATGCGTTTAGAGTGAGCCAGGCAGGCAGGACAGGGCAATTTAAGAAGTAATAAACTTCTGCATAATGCCCGTGCATCCCATTTTCAGAAAAAACAGGCAAATCAATCCAATAGAAAAGGAATGGAGAGGAACAAGGGCAGGGGAATAACAGTGCAAAGACATCAAATGAAAGCATGTGCCCTTGGAAGGAGCCTAAAAGGGTTAGTGGAGGACAATTCCAGAGCTTAGTGTCTTGTTTATCTTTTGGGAAATGATTTTATCTTTTGGGAATTCCATTTCCCAGATTACAATTAGAAACTTGCTGTGACTTCAAAAGACCCTTCTTGTTATCTCTAAACTCAAGTGCCTTTTCCATTGAGTGTAGAGGGGTGGAAGGACTTCCCATTTGCTTTTTCTCAGTCACTGTGATTTCCAGGGAAGAAAGCAGAGTCAGGAGCTCTGTACATGTTGGATCTCCTCTGTAGCCTCATGCATATCATGGTGCAACTCTGGTAGAGAATTAATGAATCTTGCCCTGTTGTGCGCAGTCCCAGGAGGGCAATCCCTTGGCTGGTGTGATGCTGACACATTTATCCAAGATGCATTGCTGCATACTCAGCATCTAACTTGGGAAAAGAAAATGTGCTTTGGCAGTCCTCTTGGAAAGGCTTTGGACACCCACTTCAGGAACAGAGCTCTGCACAAGCATGTTCCCTGTGTTTCTGGAGGCAAGCTCCACGTACCTGTGTGCACGGCTGTTGTAGGAGCAGAGCAACACACTGTTTTTTCACATGAGGACTAAGGGAAGGTGCCAGGCTTGTTCCCCAAGACCTGGACCCAAACCAATAAGCTGGCAGGAGAAGAAGGGCTTTCCTTATGTGAAGCCAGGGTTTGTGCTAGTGTAAAGGAGAACAGCTCCGGTGGACTAGCACTTACGCACTTGTGAATGTAATGGGGGCTGCAGCCCACCAAAACTCTGATTTTTTGTATCTCTGGATTTGCAACAGAGGTTTGTCCAATGGGAGGAATGATTTCTCTTCTAAAAGAGAGAATGATGTAATTTTTTCTGTTTACCTTCCCTAAACTAAGAGCTGAGCCGATGATTGCTTGAGGTCTATTCCTGATTTGTATTTGCTAAAAGCTGTTTTGGTTGAATTTTGCAAAGCTCTTAAATAAGTGGATTTTTTTTAAGCAAAAATTTTAAGCAAATTTTTAAATTACTTTCCAGTTGCTACATTGTCTCTCTTTGTTCTGGGACACCCAAACTTTACAGCCTGGCCTGATTAGTACATTGAAAAACAGATGTCCTGTCCCCTTGCTGGCCTAGGGACACAGGGATAAAATTAGAACAGTAATTGTCCATGTTAATGTGAATTATGGCTTTGTATTTATTTGTTTCTTATATTGCTTGCAACAATGTGGTCTTATGAGGTGGCTGTCCAGCCCACAGACTGTGAATGACAGGGAAGGGGAAAACCAATAAATCCTTAAACGCTGTACAACTCATCAGAGAGACCGTGACACAGGTAAAGTTTGCTTTTCTAATTTTGCCAGCTCCATGTCTTTCATTTCCTACTTTGCCCTATGCCTGGGGACAGTGAAGTTTCTCGCAATGCCCAGATTCCCAGTCAAACATCAGGTCCTCTTGTACTGCCCTTGGTTGTGCGTCCTGTCAGTGCAACCAACCCACACAGCTCTGTCTCCTTTCTTTGGGATTTTGGATGATGTGGGAAATTTTCCTCAGATCCAGGCCCATCAGTAGCAGGTAATAACAGAGTGAAAAAAAAGAAAGCAGAACATCTACGTTGGGTGGTCACTTGGGAGCACCTGGCATTGGAACCTGGACTGTAACTCATAGATTGCATATGCTAATGGTGTGTCCATTGCTTTCCTTGTCATGAGAAATGCCCGCTTTGTTGGACTTGTCGCTGCACAGATGCAGGACTTTGTCCATCCTGTTCCCCTTCCTCTTTCTCACGTCTCTGTAGCTCCTACGTCTTTGCTCTGTTTTGGGATCTTTCTCATGCACAACCATTGCTTCATGGGTCAGCTTCTCTGTGACTTTCCCTCTGAATCGCCATTTTGCCTTTCTCAATCTCCTAAAAATTCCTCCCTTACTGCACCTCTTAATTTATCTGCTGACATTATTATCTTCTATTTAGCTCTGAAAACCATCCAGAGTGATGGTTATGGGATGGATTGACTCAGAAATGAGCCAGACACAAGGCGGTTTTGTCACTTGGGAGAAAGTACCTCTAAGAGAATTTGGCTCTCTAACTCCTCTGCAGTTTTCCTGCAGTTCCTTAGTGATATTTTTAAACCATGAGTGAGGATGACTGAATTTAATATGGCAAAGCTGAGGATGCAAGAAATTTTCAAAATTCAGCTGTTCTCATTCTTAGGAAAATGAGAGTCCAGAAAGCTAATCCCTATATTATTTTTTAAAGACAATAGGGTTTGATTTTATTCCAGTTACAAAGAAGAAGCTGCAGACACACGGATGCTCAACTGGTAACTCTCTGTCCTCAGGGCCAGAAAGTCCCTACACGAAGTGTCCCAGCCAGGCATGGATGTTGTGAATTAAGGGTTGGATTCCAAATCTGATTGAACTTTAATATTTGCAGGTGCTTTGAAGACTACGAGAATGTCCCATCCCTGGAGGTGTTCAAGGCCAGGCTGGATGGAGCTTTGAGCAACCTGGTCTGGTGGGAGGTGTCCCTGCCCAGGGCAGGGGGGTTGGAACTAGGTGATCTTTAAAGTCCCTTCCAACTCTAACCATTCTATGATTCTATGATCTCAAATATGAGATTTGTGTCTTGAAACTATCAGGCAGGTAGCTGGATGGGGTGTTATTGATACACTGGGTGACGATGCTCCCAAGCCTTCCCTCAGCCCCGACAGGTAAATACACCTGCATTTTTATGCATGCATGTAAGAAAGGAATGAGAACTTGGCAACTAGCATGGCAACGTCTTAACCCTATCTATGATTAGCCAGCAAAGGACATTTCCCAATGACTTGACAACTCAATTATTTCAGATTGTCGGTAGATGATGAATGCTACTGGGAATGTATGGAAATTTCAAGGATGTCATCACTGCTGTTCAGTCTGTAAACAATCTCTGATGGATGTAAATCCAGTTCTGAGCAATAGTTCAACATGTCCATGGGCAAGAGGCTGCCCTATGAGAAGAAACCAGAGCTGCCAAAACCTCATTGTTGGTTTGATGTGGATGGTGATTTAGCTTTACCAATACTTGTGGTGAAGCTTCCATCATGTAGGAAGAGCACTCAAAATGAGTGAACAAAGACATAATTTTTCATTACATTAAACCACAAGTTTTGCCTTTGATGAAAAAAAAACAACAAACCCAAATGTTTTCAGGCAGCATTCTGACATTGAATCTCTGGAAATGGAAACCAAGGATCATCACTTCTGTTCCCAGAACCAAGCTTTCTGCCATTACAACTCCTTTGAAGTGCCAAGGAAAAGGTGAAGAAACACCCAATGTTCAAGGTCTTTTATGTTCATTTTAGGCAAAGTCTTGGCAGAAATTCTTTGCCGACATGTCAAAAACTCTACAGAGTTTCCTTTATGAGGGTTGTTGACTCAAATTAACATCTTCTGTTTACTGGTCTTAAATGACCACCAGAAGTTTCTGGGAAATATTTTACTTGCCTGAATACATGTGTAAATAGATCCTGTAACACATAAAAAAATACTAGGTAGTACAGCTTCTGCATGAATGAAACCAAAAAAAGTCCATCCTACGTAGTCAGATGAATTTTATTAACTTGTGAAAAATTCTTGAGCTGTGTATATCCGTATTAATGTATATCCCAGTTAAAGACACACAAGGAATTAGAGGACTTCAAAATTTCATGTTCATACTCTGCTGATAAGACCGTATTTTTGGAACATCTACATTTCCAAATAAGGAAAATGCTAATAACAGAAATCTGTGAATTAGCTACTGTCCTCATAAAGAAGTCTTTTTATCCTTCTTTTCTTTTTTTCCCAGTTTCTTTGTTGCACAAGAGAAGCATAGCAATTAGCACTGATTGTGTGACTGGTAAATTATCAACTGCTAACTCCCAATCTACAATACATTTGAAAGACAGCTTTGATTGTAGAAACCAAGATCACAACTCAGGATGTCTAGGGTCCAAGGGCTTCTACAAGGCTACTCTGAACATGGAGAAATCTTTAGCTTTCTGTGACATTTAATAATTTTCTGGGTAAGAAACAGTGCCTAGTATTACTGAAATTATGTTTGAAGATATTAACCTTTGTGGTTGTGTAACTAGTAGTTTGATAAAGAAGGACAGTCCTGAGATGTACAGCTCACAGCTCACAGATTTGTTTAGATCATACCAAACTGATCTAATTTCCTCTTTGACAGGGCAAGAGAGAGTAAAGAGATAAGGAGCAGCAGTAAAAAGTAATTTATCTTCAACTTGGGAAGGTTTTTGTATTGCTTCATATGGCATTTTCCTAAGGCAGCTCAGCAAACAAGGTTTAAGGATAAATACTGAAAGGTAGAAAATTGGTTGGAAAATCATATTGAAGAGAGAGATTCAGGGTTCTCTGCCAGACTGGTGTTACTGGCACTGTACATGGAGCAGCTCAGCACTGTTCACTATTGTCCTTAATAACTGGAGAAAGAAGAGAAGAGAAGAGAAGAGAAGAGAAGAGAAGAGAAGAGAAGAGAAGAGAAGAGAAGAGAAGAGAAGGAGACAATATACGTGCTGCACATGCAATGACACCTGGAAGAAGCTGCAAGCATGTTGAGCTGAGGGTTATGACTTAAAATGACCTTGGTTAGTTGGGAAAATATCCCAAAGAAATGTAATGCTGTCTGATAAAAATTAATGCAAAGTTTGGCGCATAGGGTAAGAATAATCATATAGATACAGGAAGAACATCTGGATGGTTCTACATGAGATGATAATGGTTTGCAAACTGAACATGTGGCAAACCGAACATGTTATACTGCTGCAAAAAAGGTAGTTCTGCAGTTCAGCAAAGATACGGGCTGATGGGAAACAGCACAGAAGACAACAAGAAGGACCATTGGCTGAGATGTCTAAAAGTGAGAAGGTTGAGGGAAGACATGATAATAATTTCCGATGCACAAAGGACTAGCAGAAAGAGAAAGGGTGGAATATGCGCTCTGTGTGCAGGGCAGATAGGACAAGACGGAATAGGTGTAGACTGCAGAGAGGAGGTTGGAAGTTAAAGTTTAGGAAAATTATCTAATGATGAGGACTTCTGGCACAGGGAATTGTCTGGGGTGGCTGTGGAGGTCCCATCACCAAGGATTTTGGAGGACAGTATAGACAAAGATCTCTCAGAAACAGGTAGTTACAGATAAGCCCTCCCCTGACAGATGAATGAAATGGCATTTCAAGATCTTCCTCAGGCTTGTTTTCTTTAGTTGTCTTATTAATCCCTGTGTTTGGCAAAACTCAAAGAACATAGTTAATAATAGCACTGGAGAGAATTGTTTGCTATTTTCCCTTATTTGGGGGATAACAGTAAATCTTTCTTTGTGACAAGGAGGAAACCATGTCTAGGAGCATGAGGGGCTCAGAGTGTGTCTGCATTTGATGATTCAGGAAAGAGCGCAGACCAAGGATCCTGGTTGCCTCCCTGGTTCTCCATGTTCTCCCACACAGGAGCTGCAGCTAAAGCCAGCAGCGTCATTCTATCATTCTTGGCCTTTACAATTATTTTTTTTTTTTGCTGTGCAACCTCAGCCACACATTTCATCTCAGCAAGCCAGGGTACCTCTTGCTGTGCAAAAATGGAGATCCACCAGCTAGGATCTCACATTAGAAAGTCATGTTTTTAGAATACCTCAAGACCCTCGAGCAGCAGATGCAGAAAAATGAGTGGGTTTGCAGTCAGGGAGAACCCCGCATGCCCAGAAACTCTTGTGCTCACGGCAGAGCAGTAGGAAGGCACCTGCAACACAGGAGAGAGAACCACGTGAGGCATCCAAGCCCATCTCTCAGAAGCGTGGGCTAGACATCCCCTTTTCACCCCTAAAAAGCCTCCCCACTTGAGCATAGCACATCAAACTTAGGACCATTGGTTCAAAAAAACCCCTCCGGAATACAATTTGCACAAAGAAGCAATCAAGACAGCCAAAAGACGCTATCAGTGCCTAGATATCTCATCCATCTTCACTGATGGAACAGGCACAGTCCACAGAAGCACTCCACGGCTTTAGGAAAGGCTGTATATACAATGAAATTTCCAAGGCCTGATCAGAGTTTCAGCGATATCAGTGTAAATCAAGGCTATGGAGCTATGAAGGCATGAAATGAGATCAGAATGAGCCCTGCAGCCTTCTCCCAAGCCCAAGACCTATCCCTGGTTCCCTGTCAAACTTCAAGTGAGATCTCGCTTGCAGAACGCGCTCTCATTGGCATAATGCCACTGTCGGACTTTCTGCTGGAATCAGCCATGCAGTAACTCATTACTTCCAAATCATTAAATTATTTCTCTCTAATCCAATTAGTCACGTAAGCACAGAACAATCCATTCTACTTTCTCCTATTGGATATTTAAGCAGGCGGGTCCGTATTAATTTACTGATGTTCAGAGCATTAGCTTTGGAGTGACTGGCAGGCAGCTTGCATAGGTAAATGCAGGCAGACAGCAAGTCGTTGATGGCACAGCGTGGCTAAAGGGTCAGCTGCAACATGCAGTATCTTAAAAACTCCAGCGTTTTGTAGTCATTTCCATTTCAAAGGGTCCTTCTCTTTCCTCTTCTGGTTAAAAGGCAAACACTGCTTTTTTGTCTGGCTTGAAAGGCGCCTGCACCTCGTGGTCTCAGCAGGGCAGCGCTGTCAGCGTGGGACGCCTGGGATGCACATTTGCCAGCACGTGTGCCCAGATGCTCCCCGCAAGCGGGGAGCCAAAGCCCACAGCTCTGCCTGGAAACCAGCCTAGCCATGACTGCAGCTTGACGGACCTCTGCTGCCGTGTCGCCATCGTAACCAAGCGGGGTCTGCAGAGTGAAGAGACAGCACAGGGCTTTCTCCATCCACCCAGCATAGCCTTGCCGTTGCGGAGGTCTGATTGCGCTGGGTGCAATGCAGGGGCTGACCCAGGGCCCAGGCAGGCTGCGATGCTGCAGCAGTGCCTCTAACACGCCAGCCAGTACGTGTCTACCTGTGCTACCAGAAGATGCAGCAGAAACACAGCCAAAGGCTGGCCCAGCATCAGGTGGCAGATACTGAGACCTTTTCTGAGGCTGTGAATGCCCCTGCAGGCTTCAGCAAGGGAAAAATGTCAACCTGGGCCAAATTCCAGGCTAAGGAAAATATCCTGCAGTCCATAAATGCTGGATCTGCTTCAGCCCCAGCCCCACACATCCCCCGGCGTGGCACAGCTCCAGCTCTGCCATGGGGCTGCCCCAGGCAGCTGGCAGGAGGCAGAACTCAGCCATGAGAGGGAGAGGTATCTCCCAGGTCTTTTTCCAGGGACCTCACACCTGAGACAACCTCCAGACACCAGAGGGTGAAAAAGAAGCAGCTACAAGGTATTTTTCCCTACCTGAATTTTATTATTTTTAACATTGCACATGGCTTTCTTGCTCCTCCCCAGAACCCTTGTGATCCTCTGTAAGCTCCAAATTGGGTCCCCACCTCAGATAGTGGATTTAGCAGTTTCTGTCTGTTTTCACCGGGCATCTCCGCCATCCTTCTCCCAACTGTCTCCCTCATCAGCAGCTCAAACAGGATCCTTCAGGCGATTGCAATGGAGGGAAACAGAGGTGAATGGCTCCCAGCCTGAGGAAGGAGCTGCTGGAAAACCTCCAAGCACAACTGGGATGCTGCTAGTGCTGACAGTTTACATGGGTTCAGAAGGCAACTGGAAATATTCACAAAAAGAAATGCATTTGGGATCGCTGACTGCAAAGAACCCACCTCAACAGCAAACCCCAGAGACACAAACCACTTGGGAAATTAATCTGGGGAACCACCTCCCTCTTCTCCCTGTTCGCCCCCAAGCACCCACAGCTGCCTCCTGTTGCAGGGCATACCCTTGGTCCAACCCCATGTTGCTTTTCTTGAACTCTTAAGAAAAGCTCTACCACTCAGACAGTTTTTAAGAAGCCAGAGCTGTTCTCAATAGCCGCAAGGCCAGTGTTTAATGAGCTTTCAGCTTATTGTTACTAAGTGGAAAGGCACAATTAAAGCCCATTAACTACCATGACATCACCAGTTTGGAGGAAATGCTCCGTGCTGGGCAGGAAGGGGGCAGGACGGCCGTGCAGTTATCTGCAATGATGCCTGGGGAAATGTTGGGCCCCGGGAGGCGATTTCTGGTCATGCAAAGAGGTTGCCGACAGC
Organism: Stercorarius parasiticus; assembly: GCA_013396915.1. Classification (NCBI taxonomy): domain Eukaryota; kingdom Metazoa; phylum Chordata; class Aves; order Charadriiformes; family Stercorariidae; genus Stercorarius; species Stercorarius parasiticus. Next base: position 1,248,567 of record VWZL01000430.1, on the reverse strand, counting down.
CCATTTCCAAAACAAAACTCATTACTTTTCACAAATGGGCTGTGTGCTGGAGACGTGCACAGATTCACCAACTCTGATGGCTAGGCCATGCTGCAAAAAGTCAGAATCATAGAATCATAGAATGGTTTGGGTTGGAAGGGACCTTAAAGATCATCCAGTCCCACCCCCTGCCCTCAGCAGGGACACCTCCCACCAGCCCAGGTTGCTCCAAGCCCCCTCCAACCTGGCCTTGAACCCCTCCAGGGATGGGGCAGCCACAGCTTCTCTGGGCAACCTGGGCCAGGGGCTCACCACCCTCACAGCAAACAATTTCTTCCTCAGATCTCATCTCAATCTCCCCTCTTTCAGCTTAAAACTGTCCCCCCTCGTCCTACAGCTCCCCTCCCTGATCCAGAATCCCTCCCCAGCTTTCCTGGAGCCCCTTTAGGGACTGAAAGGGTCTCTAAGGTCTCTCTGGAGCCTTCTATTCTCCAGGCTGAACACCCCCAGCTCTATCAGCCTGAGAGAGTTCACCCCATAACTGATGAGGGGTTGCAGAAGACAGAGCAAGACAACGTGTCCCCCGGACAGATCAAGACCGAGCCTGTTGGGTTTCCTTGCTGGGGCAGGCGCAGGCAGCAGGGCAGCACCCAGCTGCTTCATGTCAGCACAAGCAGCAGCCGCGCTGCTGGCACCCCGAGCCGCCGCGGCCGACTGCGTGCCACAACTGAGCAGCAGCACAGAGACCCGTGGGGATTTCTTGAACTTTGGCTGTCCTCACCCCTCCTGTGAAAGAGACTTGGGTTGTTTTTTTTTCTTCTGGGGTCATGTTTCTCCGGGGCAGGGGACACAGCCCTGCTAAGGGAATGCCATTTGGGTTGCGGTGGCAGAGCGGTGGTGCTGCGTCCACAAAGTGCTGGAGCTCTTTGCAGTTTTGGAGCTGTCAGGATTTCTAAGCAGCAGCTCGGGACAGGTCTGAAATAAGACACGCTGCCTGCTGTCCCCCAGCAGGGCTGGCATCGCAGGAAGACGGTCACAGCCCTCCCAGTGTGACAGGCACACGCATAGCACTCCTTTATGGCAGGCAGGGATTGCCTAAAAAAGCCATTTGAGCTGGGGGAAGGGTTTGGACTGTGTTTTTTCACAGATACATGCTGAATTCTTCAGTTTGTTCGCACTGAGGAGCTGCTCTCTTGGATCACGGGGGTGCGCTTTGTATTTTCAAGCTGTTTTTTGCAACTGTGAAAGTCTTTCTCTTCTTTCCTTCCTTCCTTCCTTCCCCCTTTCTTTTCATCCTCCCTTTGCCAAGTGAAGTGGAACCCCCTCCTGCTCTGGCTCCTGCCTCCGGGGGGAACGGCTTAAAGGCAGGAGATTATCCTAACAGCTGGGAAGATTTTCTTCCCCACCATGGAAAGACGATATGAGTTTTGCAATCCAGTAGAGCTCGGGGCTGAGGGCAGCAAGCCAAGCCCCACGTAAATCAAAGGGAGTTTCCCCTTGTTTCCACAGGGGCCAAGATTTCACCCCAAGAAATTCTGCAGTTCCTTCCCTGCCATGGGTGCAAAGGTTCAGAGTCCTGGTGGTTTTTATTCACTCTCATGGGAGATTTGCAGCTTCTCCCAGGCTGAAAACAGGCTCTCCCCATACCTCTGTGACCGAGGCCCTGGGTGACAGAGGGGTGAGCAGCAGACTCTGCGCTTTCAGGGCTCTGCTGGTCTCTGGGCTCCCAGAGGCAGAAATATATAACTTTGCTTGCAGCCAGAGAATAGCTGGTCTCCCAGATTCCCTCCTGGCATGTGTAAAATTGATGTACTCGGAGTAGGGCTGTAGATCTGAGCCCGTCAACTCTTGTTCCTAAATCTAGTTAACGATGTTGCCCTGTTTGAGTAATTAATTACATTCTCAGTTGCTAGAGAGAGGCCTCAGAAATGTTGTGCAGGGATCTTAGTGTCAATTTTGAGACGACACAGCATAAACCAGGAGAAAATACTTAGGTGGGAATAAGATTGCACTGATGTCAAGAAAAAAGGAGTAGGGGATACCTGCTAAATATTTTTCATCCTCTCCCACCAGTGGAGTTTGCTGTATGTCCCTCCAGCTGCACAAGCAGAGCTGCCGATTTTGTGTGACACGTGGGAGATGCCACAAGCTGGGCAGGGCGGAGGAATCCGACATCCAGCCCTTCAGACGCCATCAGCTCCTAGCTGTGAAATGCCTGTTGCTCATGAAGAATTTCTAAGGTCCCCTTCATCATGGAGAATCTTTGCATCGCCACCTTTCACAAAGCCATGCGGATATTGCACAGGAAAATGTTATATCTTCTCTTGCCTGCGTACGGCCCTTCTTACCGCAGAGGCACCGAGCCATGTACAACAAACATAGAAATGGAGGATGCAATAAAACCAAAATCTGTCCCATTGCAAAGGGATCATTATAATCCAAGATGTCACTTGCATTTATGGGAAGGCATTCAACGACTCCGGCACGAATAAATCTCTGTTGGGCAGTGAAGACCATTCATCTTCAAAATTGAAAAAAAAACAACAAGATTCCTTAAAACCGAATTCTTAACATATGCACAGAGCACAAAATTAGAAAACCACACTTCTTGGAAAGCTGAAAGGAAGGTCAGCTTTCCCCAGGGAAGGAGTCCTGTTACACGTGAGTGAAATCAGAAGGAAATCGGGTTATCTGATATGAAAGCAAACTCCAGAAAAGCAAAATTTGTTAATAAGTGTGTAAGAAGGGCAGGATGGATGCATCCCCAGCTCTGCTATGGGTAACTTGGACAAGCTGTTTCACTCTCTTCTGCCTTTCAGCATCCTCGTCTCTCCCAAGAATGGCTGCTTTGCAGGTATTACTGGCTGTAACCGATGCTTGTAAACGACAATGGATTTCTGGGATCGAAGATGCTTGAGGTGTGTCAATGCAGCCGGACAAATGCATTTCCTCTGAAGGAGCACCCAAAGTGGGAGTGTAGGAAAGGCAGGAAAGTTTGCCTCTCATTTACTGACTTGGGAGAGAGCCTTGAATCCCCCCAGAGGCGTGATGGTCTCGCGTCTTCTGGGTTGGGACCACTGGTGGGACACATGGCAGTAGATGTCCTGCAACACCCAATACGTTGCCTCCCCAGGCTCTTGGCCACCTTCACACATAGGGCTTGACACCCCCTGTCTCATTGGGGTCTGATACATGTAGCTGTGGTTTCTTTTTCTGTTTTTTCAATTTTGGGCTGGAATAATGTGAAAGGTGCCATGGAGCCTGATGGAGCTATCTCTGCCTGGCATGGGCCCCGTGGCTCATGCCTGCAATGGGGTGTGACACAAGGCCATATGGGGTTACAAGTCCTTTGAGAGTATTCTTGGATGTGATGTGGTCCCATTTACACCGCCTGTATGGAGCAGCTCCAGGGGAAAACCATCCTGCGAGCCATTCCCAGATTTTGTCTTGTAGGCACCAGGCTGGTTGGCTCCAGGGAACTTAGGGCAGAGCAGGATGCAGGACTTGGGGCCCGGGAGCAAAGTGGGGGTGAGAAAACATGGAGTGAAAAGGCACCACTGGATCTGGACATGCTCTAAATAAGGCAGTTGTGTCTGAGTCCTCTCCTTGGGCACCTCCTACCAAAATCCCAGTGCTCCCCCCGTGGCTCCTGCATCCCCACGTAGTGTGCTGGGGGTCCTACAACCTCCTGAGAGCCTCAATTCTCAAACAGTGCAAATACTCACCGAACACCAGGCTGCTCAGATTCAAGAGGCGTTTTATATTTCTCCTGTTTTTAAATGGGTTATAAAGAGTTAATGATTAAAAGATGTTCTGACCACATTACAGACATGTCTGTGTTAGATATGCTTTATGTGCTCATCTGAGAACAGCATTAGAGATCATTTATAGGGAGTTTTTGCCCTCTTGGATTCTATCACAAACACTAACAAATAATTATCCATGTTTATTAACACTTTGTAAATTTATTAACACTTTGTAAAATATCTATAAATGGAACCTTAATATATAGTAGGGCCCAGAGCAGCCACCTAAATAAAAAGGCATTCAAAGTCCCAGCCACTTCTGCAAACGTTGGCAGCGGTGTTTGCGAGCCCGTGGCATGGGGCCAGGTGTTGTCAGGGCAGCTCTGGGGTTTCTCTGATACGCAGCACGAGGCTTGATGAATGCTGCTTTCTTTCTGAATTTGCAAATATTTTGTTTTGCGGGAGAAGGTTTGGAAACCCAGGTTTTCTTCTTCCATGCTGAAAGGGGGGTATAATAAAATAGCAAAAGCCTTCTTTGCTCAGCACTGTCATGGTTGTTGGGTTTGAATGCACGCACTGTCTTCAACTCCTTAACTTGGAACTTTACCTTCGCCCTCCCCAGCGCTGGAGTGGGATCCCTGCCTGCATCGGGGCAGCAGGATTTAGCCCAAAGTTGATGACTGAAAGTACAAGAGAGCTGTAACAGCTTTGCAAGCTGAGCCCAAGTTATGCAACCACGGAATTGCACATCAGGCTTCATCTCTTGCAGCTGGCATTTCCTTAACAGTCAAGCTTGAGCCTGCAAAGGTCTGAGCTCTGTGGCCTGGGAGATTTTTGGGAGCTGTGGGAATGCCTGGCTCCGTAGGAGCTGGATACTTCAGATCCCCTCACTTCCCTTGAAATCCCAGCCGGGAGTCCTCTCGTGAGCGCAGGCACGCAGGCAGCTCTGGGCTGTGTCAGTGCGACTGCCCAAAGAGGCTGATTTTCTCATCCCAAACTACTGCAATTTTAACAGGTTATTCCTCTGGAACACAGGCAAGAGCGGCTGATCCGCAGGAGGAGAAGAACCATCTCATCGCAAACAATGTGCTGGATGCTTCTCTCTGCTCCAATTCAAATGTTTACGCTCTTTTTTTTCCTCTATCTTTCTTAGTTCAGTTTTGTCCATCTCCTGACAGTTCAGACTCACTAATTCCATGTATTCAGTGGTGGGTTTTCTTAAAAAATGTCTAGGGGATTGATGCGATCAGGTTGCGGACAGAAAAGCATCCAGTGATCATCCAAAGATACAGCATTTTCGTGTTTCAATACGAAGCAGAGAATTGCTTCTATTTATAGAGAAAATAGTGCACGATTCCTAAACAGTGTTTGTCAAATCTACATTCCCATGGTGTCTCCTTTCCTGCAAGCATTTCACGTGTGTGCATCGCTAGAATTTAGAAACCTGTTGACCCTATGCATTTTATTTTCCTTTGCCATTATTTTGCCCCCTTGTTCCAAGCATAGGAATTTCCTGCCAGCGCCTGCAGAGTGGAGCCAGCAACGAGCACTTCTCAGTTTTTGCAGAGAAACCGCTTTTCCAGACCCAGCTCCTTTCTTCATCTCAGCCATTTCCAGCACCCCTTCCTCGCACAGCAGCCAGCGTGCACTGCTACATTAACAATTAATAACAAAGCAGCAGTAAGGAAAAAATACTTGACAATAAATTTGCTTTAATTGGGCAGGAATGTTGCCAGGTAACCTCCTTCCCTTTTTCTACCTGGGCTCTTCATCGCTCAGTGAGGCTCTCTGAGGGCAGACCTTTTTCCGTTAACCACTCCAGGATGCTCATCCTGGAGGCTTACACCATCAAGGTTTTTGGTGTCATCTACACAGCGGATCAAGGCTAAACCAACGCGACATGCACCTGACAGAGCTCGGTAGCACAGAGTTGAAACACAGAGAAGGGCTTTATTACCGTGGCAATGCAAAAAAGCATCTGGAAACCTTGAAACAAGCCCAGACTGGGCTACGGTTACTGCAGCAGGAAGCCTCACCGGTTGGGAACCGGCAGATGGTCCATCATCCTGACAGCAGCAGCTCTGCGGGCTACAGCCGGAGAGCTTTGGCCTGCAATATAAGCCCTGTGAGATGCCGAAAGCTCCTTGAGTGATGCTGAGCATCCTGGCTCCCTGCTGGCTTCAACAGAGAAGACGGCACGTGGCACCAGGCAGCACGGGTTCACCCCTGAAAAACCTCAGCGTGTGGTTTTAAGTGTCTGAGTTGGGTCGCCACCTTCAGCGTGACCGTCGGCACACCGACACGGTGTGTGCAGGAGTGTTCCAGACACCGCTGCAGCCCAAATGTGTTGGCACAACTAATCTTGGCACCATATACAAGCACAAAAAAAATCTCATTTCATCAGTGGCTGTTGCCACATATACACACAAAAAACCCCTCATCAGTGGATATTGAAGTCAGAACCTCCACTGCCAAGAATCTAGGTCCCAACCACTTGGGTTACAGAAAAATCACACCAGCGGAAGTGACTCTGACTACCCAGCGCAGTGGGGTGCGAGGACAGGTTGAGGAACAATTAACCCCTGATTGCAGAATCTCTGCTGGACTCTGCGGCTTGGGACAGGGATCTGCAATCTCACAACGAGATGCCTTAAAATATGACTGTTTGTGCAGGTGGGTTAAACAGAGCAGGTTTACTCCTCTGAGAAAAGTGACCCAGGCTCTGCCCCTTCAGATCTGGCCCTTCTTCCTTTACTCACTTTGAAGATCCCATCTGTGAAGAGGGAGCAATTAGGACTAATTAGTGCAAGATGATGGTTGTGGTCACCAAGACCATCGTTTGCACTTATTTTGGATGGGAATACAGCCTGAGCAGCTTCTAGAAAATAGCTTCACTGATCTTCTGCCTGCTTAATTTTTATGTATGATGTCAAACATCAGGTTGTTGGCATCAAAGAAACGGGGTAATTATGCCCTGGGTATCTGAAAAGGAGGAATTGAGCCGAGCAACCCTGTAAGACAAAGGGCCAGAGCAAGGTGTTGAATGGCAAGTGGGTTGTTCAGACCAGGCTTCATCAAATTTCGTTTTAGTGCCTGTTGTCAAAAAACGACCTTTTCCTTCAAAAGAAGGGAGAGTAAGAAATACAACTCCACCAACGCAATCCTCTGCAGCGGATAATGAGAAGAAGGAAAACAAAAGGCATTTCTTGGAAATCTCTTATTTTACTGATACCCGTAATTGCCTATTGCAGAATTGCTGGGTTTTTCTCTCTAGCTAGGCATTTTCCCTGGGTTATAAATACGTCATAAATGTGCCAGATCATAAAGTTTACAAGTTAAGTGAGGGCCGACTTACTGTATAATTACCTTGTTTTTGTTCTCGGGCACTGCTGTCTTCAACTGTTATTCTGCAAGATCTCTCAGGCAGCAGGACCAGCCAGAAAAATAAAAATAAAAGCAAGAAAGAGGAGGTGTCCTGGTATTCAGTGGCTCAGTTCCGACATAAACACTGCCGGGATCAGGCAGACGTGCTGGAATGCTGCGGGACTCAGGGTCAGAGCGAAAATCCCCCGGTTTTCACATTCATACACCCCGAACCACAAAAGTGCAAGTTTCCCATCTTCAGCTTGAAACCTCAGAGCTCTTGTAACCAAAAATGGGACAATTGACAAATAGGAACTCCAACCACGAGCTGCTGCTGAAAGACTGGCCAGAAAAGAAAAAGCGAAACATTTCCAAATAGAGAAATGTGCAAAAGCTTCACTGCTGAAGACAAAGATAATATTTGCTATGTTATCCTAACCAAATATGCCACTCAGCACTCTCTCCTTTATCACAGTTATTTTAGTGGTGTTGAGCCAGGGTTAAACTAAGTCAAAAATTCACAATTTTGCTTTCCAGACAAGGCTGTTTCCCTAATGAAATACAGACTCCACTAAATGTGTCTTTCTACAGATCACCCTTAATGCAGAGGCATCATTAGGTATAGCGATTGCTGTTCACTGCTCGCTTTTTCATCCTCACCATCTTGTTAATAACGTCTATGTGTAATTAGCTATTTTATAAAATAACTGGAATCCCATCTCCTAACAGAAATCCCATTTGAAATTTCAGGCAGAACAGCTACATTTTGGTAAAGTTTTAATAGGCAGAGCTTAATGATCAGAAGCTCTGAGCAGTTTTAGCCATGAGGATGCCACCAGCTCTGTCACTAATAAATTGTACGAGGCTGGGCATAAATACAGCATTTTTACGCTGTATAATGGGTTGTGTCTATAGGAAGACCAGTGTTGCACAGAGAAGCGTGAGAGATCTCCACAGTGCTATTAAACAGCAAAATGACCATGACTGCGCGCCAGAGCCTGATGCAGCACCCATTAAAATCAAGAGAAACTCTTAATTAAGGACAGTGGATGGGGATGCTGATCCTGCAACTCCTCTCAGCAACTCGCTGAGGAAGTGCTTAATGTTATGAACAGGTTTAAGTGCTGCCAACTTCAGGGGGACATTAGCACGTGTTTAAGTGTCCCTGCAGCAGATAAATGAATGTAAGCACAGGCTTAAGTCCTCTGCTAAACTGGGGTCGTGGAATGATGTTTCTGGGAGAAAGAAGCATGTTGGTCTTGCAAAACAGCAGGATGCTTTTGATGTGTCTATGTCCTCCAAAGGCACCCCATGGTGGAGAGGTTCTATTAGGTTTGACATGTTAGAGCTGTTATGGGGCTGAAGAGCTTGTTTTTGGTTTTAATGAGACCTTTTAAATGAAAAGCAAACGCTTAGTCTCACATTTTATGTCACAGAGCTGCTTCGAGGCTGGAAAGAGACACATGAATCATAATTTTAGAGTTGCAGAATAGGATTTCATATTTCCCAACTAAAGTTTTAGAGCTCTCCAGTGTAAGAAAATACTGCTATTTTTATTTACACTTTAAAATAATAGCGAGGCTTTTGGGAATGAAGACATTTTTCAATAACATTTTTAAAGGCCTCTTTGCAAATGTGTGGCTTCCACAAATCAGTTTCGCAGCCTCCGTCCTGCAGCGCGGATCCTAATGGGAGGCACAAAAAGAGTCCCTTTTGATCCACCGTTGAACAATCAACTCCCAAAGCTTTGGGACCCGCAGCATCAATGCCCTCCCCTCGCCTTGTTAACACAGTTTGGGTCTGTAAAGTTTTTAAGGTCATGGAAGCTTATTCATTAGTCATTTTGGCTTTGTTTCCCTGTTCTTCCTGATTTGGACCAGTGCGTAAGTGAGGAACGGCACACAGAGTCCATCCAACAGCTCAGGCTAAATAAAGCTCCCGCGGACCCACGGTGGATCCCCAAGAGCAGCAGTGAGTGATTGCATCAAACAGGCGTCTTTGACGGATAAGACAGCCCCACTGCAAACACAACAAAGATGGACAGGTCTTTGAGCAAATGGACTTTTGGACTGGGAAACTGCCCTTGCCTCCTTTGTTAAAGGCTTTATCCATTTATTTATTTATTTATTTATTTTCCTGTTGGTGGGATATTAATTTTTTCAGGCAGAAAGGTGCTAAGAGGGCAAGGACCCAGGGAACTGATGGGGCAGATAGGCATCTTGTGGATGTCTCTTCCTTCTCCTGTTGAGCTGGTGGCACATTTTCTGAGCATAGCAAAATTCATGGAAGTGAAGGGCTGAGATTCGGGAAGGAGTTTGATGACAAGGAGCAGGAAGGTAGAGACCAGGTTAGGGTACTGTCCCCTTTCTGTCCCGGATGACCCTGAGTTTCCTAGTGCCTCAAAAGCCACCTTTGGAGATAATGAGTTGATTCCTCAGGAGAGGAACGCAGGAAATGCTCACATGTGTAAGTAAGTCAACCAAAGCCAGAAGAGGCTCCACTTAGGTTTTCGCAGTCTGAAAAAACACAGCAGTTTTCAAAATAAAAGAGAGATTAAATAAATATCCTGTAACCTATTAATATCTAAGTTATAGCCCTGCTGCTTCTTTGCTTAACAACAAACACCTCATTCTCTTCACCATATGGAATCAGAGAAACAAAGAAGTTGATTTATATTGTTCAAAATTGGACTTACGACTTACTTCTGCTGGATACTGTAGGGAACAATCTCTTGACTGTATATGCCTTTTCATCCAGGGGGAAATATAACCCAGTGTCTGGTAAATACCCAAATGAATGGAAGTTCTGCTAGAAGGTTTAAAATGTTATAGGGTCATATTTTATTTTTTTTTTTAACTTGTAAATAGAGACATCTTAAAGTGCTCTTAAAGCTGCTTTACAACAATTAAGAAAGAGATTTTAAGAGACCACAGTTCCAGGATGTCAGCCTTAGCACTTTAAATGAAATTAATAAGTCTCACAATTATAGATGTCTTCCTGCTTGAAAAGCAAGTGCAAGCCACTCATCATTCTGAAACCCATTAGCAGAGACGATTAAGGGCCTTTTCATCCGGGTGCAGCGGGGCTGTAGCACCCTAATTCAGATAGTAAAACTTTGCTTATCACTCTCAGTGACACTGCAGGAGTATTTGGAGTTGCCCTCCTAATGAACTCTAAATGATCTTGATCAATGACCAAACTGATTTTCTAGTCTGTGTGTGTCCCTACAGGTTAAGGGAAATTTCCCTTGCATCATTTTAGGGGTTCAGTGCAGGGAAATGAGGTTGGGGGCTCACAGGGCTCCAAAGCTGGCCATGTGAAATTACATAAAATCTGTTTTTCAGCAAATCTTTGACACAGAGGAAAGAATAGCTTCACTAATATCAGAATGGGATTTTTTTTTTTTTCAGTGCTGTCTCTAACTTCTTGTTACTATCCTGGAATAGAAGCAAACAGATTAATGACTCAGATGACATCATTTCCCACCATATATGATGTGTTGTAGGTTAAAGTATTCATTAAATAGATAATTCAGGCACTGTGGATTTGACAGTGCCATTTTAGGAGCAAAGACATTTTGGTCCCTGTGTTGTTCACACATGTGCAAGTGAAATAAATGCAAAACTTCAGATAATAAAATAATACCACAACATTTTTGGCTCTATCTCTTCTTCCAAAAAGGTAAATGCATAACAAAACATACATTTTTAATGCACTCTGTGGTTGTGTATTTGTACAGTATGATTACCATACAGGAGTACAGCTGTTACAAAGATGTATATTTTCTCTCCTGCAACACTTCAGCCTACAATATTAAACTACAATTGCATAGTATATATGCTAACAATATGGCAAAAATTATTCTTATTAAAGCCAATGCACCAGTTGGGAGGAGGCAAAGCAAATATACCTTGGAGGGATCTTGAAAACACCCAGCATGGAGGAGACTGGGCACATACTTGCTATATTGAACTCTCAAAGAGCACTTAGCAGGTGCTGAACGATGAACCCTCCCAAAACCCCAACAAGGAGGGCATTAGCAGGCCACATTTTCAGAGAATGGTTCAATTCTTCTCTCCCTTACATCCTCAAGTCACCAGTAACTGGGGGGTGGGGATTACTGTTGATCTTCAGCAGCAGGAGGAGGATTAGAATCAGTTGCCAAAAATGAGATGGAGAAGGGGGGTAAGTGAAGTCTCTGTAAGGCAAGGATGAGATGTGAAATGCTCAGGCTCATGGTTGCATCGGGCTTGCTCAGCCCCACTGTCTCCAAGGAGGCTGGGGAAAGCTGCCTTGTTAAAAAAAAAAAAAAAAATTGTTAATTCTGCACAATTGCAAAATATTTCCATTCAGAGATGCCAGTGTAAACGTGGCATTTCCTTCGGGAAATGATGTCTTCCTCCATTTCAGGGGCTCTGCATATACACTCCAGCATGTAATTAACAATGGCAAATAAATACCAGCACGTAAAAAAGGCAGGGGAAAAGATTGCAGGTGAAATACTGGTTCCTCTGATTTCCCCTCCACCCAGTGATTGTCCAATAGCAATGACTTGTGGCCTAAGATTGCAAGATTTTAATGTAATAATATCGCCCTTTCTTAATGTGTGAATTATGTGTAACCCATCTCCCATCTGGAGAAAATACAGAGCTGCCTAAAGGTGCACACAGGACACGGGAGGTTCTGTGGCTCGGGAGCGTTGTACCAGCTGGTACCTCCTCGGAGAGAATTTGCGGGAGGCAGAGCTGCCTGCGTGGTCTAAGACACAGTGTGGGGAAGCTCCATCCTGAATCCCAGATGGCCAGGTCATCCCTCCTTTCTCCCAGAGGGAATAAAGACCATGAGGTTTGTTGTGTGGCAGATGGTCCCTGAGGTTTCAGGGCCATAAGCAAGTGGTGAGGACAGATTCGGCTGAAAGATGAACCTTCAGCCCATGAAAGAGAAGGAAGGTGAAGAAGGCTGGGCAGAGAATGGCTGGAGAGCAGCCCTGAGGAGATGGACTTGGGGGTGTTGGTTGACAAGAAGATCAACATGAGCTGGCAATGTCACTCACAGCCCAGAAACCCACATCCTGGGCTGCATCCCTGTCCTGGTTCTGGTGCGGATAGGGTTAATTTTCCCCAGAATCTGGCAGGGACACAGGAATTCCATCCCTTGTGAGCCATGCCCAGTCCATAGCTAGAGCTGTGGGGGAGGGGGCAGGAAGTCACAGCTTGGAGGGGGCTAGGGCATCCCAGGTTAGGTCGGTGAGCTGTCGTACCTTAATAGTGCTTGTACATTCCTCTGTCAGTGCTATTGTTGTTGTTTTCCTATTCCCTTTGCGGTTTTGGTAAACTGCCTTTGTCTCAACCCACGAGTTTTGCCTTTTTCTTCTGATTCTCCCCCACAGCTGTCCGGGGTTGAGAGAGCGGCTGCCTGGTTCTTTGTTGCCATCTGAGGCTGAACAGCAGCAGCATGGGCAGCAGGGCGAGGGGGGGATTCTGCCCCTCTGCTCTGCTCTGGGGAGAACCCCCTGCAGTGCTGCCTCCAGCTCTGGGGCACCAACAGCAGAAGGACATGGAGCTGTTGGAGCAGGGCCAGAGGAGACCCCGGAGATGATCCGAGGGCTGGAGCCCCTCTGCTGTGAGGACAGGCTGAGAGAGTTGGGGGGGTTCTGCCTGGAGAAGAGAAGGCTCCAGGCAGACCTTCGAGCCTCTTCCGGTCCCTAAAGGGGCTCCAGGAAAGCTGGGGAGGGACTTTTTAAAAGTCTTAGGAATAAGACGAGTGGCAATGGCATCAAACTGAAAAAGGGGAGATTTAGATGAGATCTGAGGAAGAAATTTTTCACTCCAAGGGCAGTGAGCCCCTGGCCCAGGCTGCCCAGAGAAACTGTGGCTGCCCCATCCCCGGAGGGGTTCAAGGCCAGGTTGGAGGGGGCTTGGAGCAACCTGGTCTGGTGGGAGGTGTCCCTGCTGAGGGCAGGGGGTGGCACTGGATGATCTTTAATTTCCCTTCCAACCCAAATCATTCTATGATTCTATGAAGCCAGAGTGCACAGCCATGACTCCATTTGCTGAGATTCAGGATGAGTAAAGTCGTGTTTGGATGGAGGATTGTGTGGTCTGGGCAAATACTTCAGAAATGGTTGTCTGATAAAATCAATTATTGGCATCTTAAAACTGAACATTATGTGGCGTATTTCATAGTGTTTCTTAAAAGACATACTTTCCCACCTAACCTTTATGTATGAACAAATACATGTGAACATAGATGAGATGCCTCTGGGATTTTTTGCAGTCATCAGCGGTAACTGGAGAGGGGTGTGCAGCTGCAAACTTGAACAAAGGGAGCCGCAGGGAATTTCCCTACTTGCAATGTGACAAAAAAAAATGGAGGATCCCTGGACTAGTGTCAGGCAGGGCTAACAAATGTGGAAGAGATGAAAGCGAACTGGATTTCGTTCGTTTTCTTGCTCCTGCTCTCACAGACCTTGTTGCAGCAGGTCTCTGGTGGCCCAGGTGGTGCTTTCTGTGCCATGCATCTTGGGCAAGCATCTCTGCGGGGGCACATTCTAAGTGTCGCTGGTGCTACGTGAACAGCACATTGATTTAAAAGCAGCACATAATAAAACCACTGCACTACTCTGTAGGCCAAGCCTGAGGAAGCATTGGCGAGGTCCTCCAGCAGAAGTGAGAAAAGACATGAGAAAAGCCCCTGCACCAGCCTGGTCAGGGTCTGTTGAACATGCAGATGGGGGAGAAAAATATCACACCCACTTTGAATTTGCCTGGTTTCTCTGCATCCATGCACCACGGCTCTTGCCCTGAAGGATCTCACCGGATTTAGCCTTGTAGCCAGAGTTTGCTGCTCTCAGGGGAGCAGGAGAGCACAGCCCATGCTCCCCACATAGCCTCTTCCCACGAGGCAGGGGAACGGGGTTGTCCTCACTCCACCCAACCACCAAATCCCCTGGGACAGCCCCGGGCAAAGCCCGGACAGAGCTCTGCACTGGTGCACGTGTAACCAGGAGAGCACAAACGTGGTCAGGGCTGCTGGGCGCATCCCTGCAGCTGCAACGCCGTGTTGCCAACTCATGCTGTGATTTGCTCAACATCTGCCAGGGCTGGGGAGAACATCCTGCTCATGGGTTCATTAATGTTCTGGGTTATGTTACAGCAGGTAAAGATTTACATTCAAGAAATGTTTTTGCTTATTTGCCCTATTTGCTGCTGAATAGATATTATCCCTGAGAAAAGTTCAATAAACCTTTGTAACATTACACGTATCCCATAAACACAGCAAAATGTTATTTCCGAAAATCTTGGTGCAGCCCCTCGGAGGAGCATACCAAACTTGTGTTTCGCAAAAAGAACATACGCAGCCTGATGAAATCCTGTGTTGCAGCGCACAACAAAACCATATTTCAGCCGCGCTGTTGAGCAGAAGCATGAGGCAACCCTGCTCTGGTGACTCCCGTCCCTGCTTGCTTCAGAAGTCCCTTCCCTCCCTGTCCATAGTATTCCCAATGTCCATAGAATATAGCAGCTATTCTTTTATTTGCATTATTATTAATAATAATTTTTGCAGCAGCAATTTCTTCAGAGTATTATTGTAAGTGATGTCCTAACAGAGACGCCCAAACCCTTTACTTAAGGATATTGACTGTGAAAGGACCCTCAGCTTATTTTATCCCCTGGCAGTTGTTTCAAGGGGGTTGAGCGATTACTGCATCCATTTCTCTAAAATAAATAGGAAACTTTTTGCTGTTCTCTTCACCTTCAGTCTCGAGGAGTTACTGTAGCACTTGTAGTACCGCCACAGATTTATAGGGCAGACAAACATCATAAAACAATCCGGAATAAGTTCATCTTTGAATGGGTTTCAGACCACAAGAATTTTGAACTCTTACTGTGCTAGCGGCTCAGGCAACTATCAGGGTTTGGTTTTTTTTTTTTAAAAGCTTGTTCAAAATTAAAGGCGTTTTTATGCCAATTTAAATAGGGAGTTGAAGATAAAATTCCAGCCAAAATATCCTACGTCTCTGTATTCCCCAAAATAGGTTGGTTATTCTAACTGAAAAGGCTACGTGTTAAACAAGATAGACTTGTGCGGAGAATAATTTTTCCCTGTACCAGACTAAACATTTAAATACAGTGAAGTTGTTTTTGTATAAATTCCTGTTAAAGATTAATGTTAAGTGAAAAGATAATCTTATAGTGAACCAGAGGGTAAAAAGCAATACACTGTAAGGACGAATGTTTTGGAATTATTATTTTTTGGGGGTTTTTCTTAATAAAATGTTATTTTGCTTTAGAGGCAGTTTTCCAGAGATATTGCAAATTTTTATCAGGAGCTGCATGACTTTAGGAAAAATACATTAGAGCCATGTGCTCTTGTAGGGCTGTGCTTATGCGGTTGGTTTTTTTTTTCTGATTTGTATTCAGATAGCAATATTTGGGGAAAAGCTGGGCAAGGGAACAACTTAGAGAAAAGTAGCAGATAGGGAAGAAGTCACACTTGTACCTCAGTGCAAAAAAAAAATGAATTGTATTAAAAAAAAAAAAAAGGAAATCTTATCGTTCTGGTTCTCCACCTGGTCCTCTACAGTTTGTGGGCTGAATTATACCCATGGCTTTTGCCGGAGGAAGAACCCATCCCCCTCCCTGCAGGGAGGAGGACCCGCAAAACTTTGGCTGGGTTGGGGGAACTTGTACAGCTCCTGCCCCCGGCTGAGGGGCTGGTTCCATATGGGGAGCTGGAGGAGTGGAACGTGGGCTGCTGGGGGCTGTCGGCAAACGCACAGGTTCTTCTGGCTGCTGGGGGCCCTTCCTGGAAACGGCCGGTGCTTGGTATCGCATCCTCACCCGTAGTTGGTGGTTCACGCCAAGACATCTATGCTTTGCTGAGCCTTTCTTCCCAAACCTGAGGCCCCGTGAGGAAAAACGGTGTCGTTTCTTCGCTGCCAAAAGGGAGGTGCTGCTGCCTGTCGCCCTACGGCTTCCCGGTCACAGCTGGACGGGTGAGGAAGACTTCGCTGCTCTGCTCCTGCCCCAGCCCCTTCTGCTTACCTCAGCCCTGAGCTTTAAAGGTTGAATGATGCCAAGAAGTTTATGCAAACATGACTGTGACCCCAGCATTGAAGCTGGAAAGATTTTTGGGGGTGGCTCTCCTCCCTCCTGGGGCTCAGCAAAGCCGCGATGGGTTGCAGTGGAGCTGCTGGATGTCCCAGGAGACCCAGGGTTGTGTTGTGGTTGGGGCGGTGAGGGAGGCCTTGGGGTCCTGGGCCAAAGCTTTAGCTGCTTTCCCATCTGCAGAGCGGTTTTGGTCTCATTCTGCCCGTCTTCATGTGTCTCTGTAAGCCAAGCGTTCACATTTTCTTGAGGGAGGAAAGGGTGTGAGGGCATTTCACAATGTTTTTCCAAGAAAATAAAGCTTTCACTCTTCCCTCTCCCCTCAATGACTCTTGGAGCCGTGTATCACTGGTCTGAGATGATTTAGGAAGCACTTCCAAGGGTGCTTTGCTGGGGCACGTCTTCTGGAACAGGAGGTGGAGCAGAGGCTCTGGTTGGATGCCCGGCAAGGGCAGGTGATCTTGGTACAATCTTATGGGGTTAGCGCTGGATAAGGCTGCTGGAAAGTTGGTTTTGCTGGTTTCCCTGCTGTGAGGGTGTTCATGAGGGTTCATCATGATCATTTTTGTTGTTGTGGAGTTTTGGGGGCTGAGCGAAGTGTTTTCTGCCAAACTTTTTTTTCTTTTTATTTCTTTAACAGACAATATTTCTCCCCAAGCATTGCATTAATAAACAAGCCAGCTGTGGGACAGGCGGAGGTGCAGCAGAGACAGCTTTCAACCGATGTTTGTTTTGTCAAATAAAACCATTTTCTTCCTCAAAATAAGGAGAAAAAATTAAAACCATATATTTAGATTATGGTGGAGATACTTTTCATGATCTGTGGCCAACAGGAAAAAAACATTAACTTGACTCTTCTCAACAAGTTGATTCAAATTTTAACTCTTGTAAAGTTAGCTTCTCTGTGCAAAAAAAAAATAATAGAAAAGAGGGATGTTTCTAAACATATAAACAAAAGTGAAACCCATCTGGCTCCTGTTGCCAATGTTAAAGACTACTTGACCATAAACGGAGTGTTAAATACTTTTACTTCTAATAACCCATAGTGTTCTATTAATCGTTCTCTTTGAATTTTTTTTTTTATTTTTTTAAATCTGATGATAGTACTTTGACGAGGTAACTAATACTGGATAGTACTTTGAATGCAAATATTGCATGCAAAAAATGGTGAGTTATTTGTGTATGACTTAAGGTTAATCAAGCTTTTAACTTTTACACTTTTTGACTTGTGACTCTCCTAAGTATGTGACCTTAGTGTTTCATCAACACTATTTTGATTTTATTGCCTACTACTCTTTAAAACTACTAAAGTGAAACTGTAATGGAAGTGTTAAAACCGGATTCTTGGGAACTCCGTGTGCTATTTCATTGCAGTAACACCGTGATCAGAAAGTATTTTGACTACGTGTGAGCCCAGGATTTTCCCCCCTCTTTAGGGCTGTGATTCTCACACTTATTAAATCTTGGGGTGCTGGTCTTTGCCTGTGTGTATGTCTGTGCTCCCAGATCTGTGTGCCCCAGCCCTGCCCCGGCTGAGCTGCAGTGTTTGCCCTCATTTGTTGCCATCTTTGTCTCCAGTCCCTGCATTTATGTTGGAAAGGGGTTGCAGGGAAGGGGTTGCATCAGGGGGAAGGGAAAGGCTGTAGGAGGGTTTTCTTTTTCCGGGGATTCATGCCGTAGTGTGTGCTCCCCCTGCAAGTTTGAGAAATGAAGTCCAGGTGATGGACTCCTGTCTAACACTGTACTGGACACTGGAATTCAGTGACTTTAAATAAGGACTTTAGCTCCACAGATATCATCAGGCAGGAACAGGCACTCTTTGCTGGTTAAGAAGGATGTAATCTCTAAAAAATAAGCACACATGGCTTAGGATGTCCTAATATCACCCTGAAGTGCAGGTTTGGTCCTCCTGCCAGGGCACTCAGTCTTGTGAATCATCAACATGACTTTCTGCAATACCTCTGTGTTACTCAGTTTCTCCTCTGTGCCCAACCTGGCATGAGATACAAGATGCAGGAAGTTTAATTGAACTTTCCAAGTTAATTAGTGTATTCTGCAGCCTCCTCTTTGGTCAAACCCTTGCATCATTGGCCCATCCTTGCAGGATGGATAGGACAGATAGGATCCCAATATGATCCTATCTCTCCCTGTCACAGCAGCTGAGCTGCTGATGCATTTCTTGGGTGGGATCCAGTTTAGCAGGTATCACATAGGGGTTTTTTTTGTTTGTTTGTTTGATTTTTTTTGGTTGGTTGGTTGGTTTTTTTCCCAGTAAGGGTTTTCACCCTTTTGGATTCCTTTTGGCCCAATTTGCTTTCTAGGTCCTGAGTTCCCTTTCCCCACCTGGTCCAAGACCATTTGTGCTGAAGGCAGAGGTGAAAACTTTGAATATGCATCATAGACCATGTTTAAACCTAGATATGAAGAACCCCAAGCAATTGCTAAAATGTCTTAGGCCAAGGAAGGGCTTGAGAAAACATGCTTCACTCTGTCCCATGGGTACAGCAGGTATCTCCCAGAATGAATTTAGGGATATGACAAATGGTTTCATGCCAGAAGAGTTGGGAAGTGCTGTTATGTCAATGGTATGATGAGAAGTGATATACTCCGGTGCTGCTATGAAGCAGACAAGTGTGGTGTTGGCATGTCCAGCCTGCTGGAGTGGTCCCTGGGTGCACAGAGAGCAGCCTGTATTTGCTGCCATGGGACCACCCTTGATGGGGGTCACCCACAGCAGCGTGGACATGGGCTGCTCAGGGCTGAGATGTGATGACTGCACTGTGGGAAGGGCCAGGACCCACGTATCCAGCAGGGCTCTATTGCAGTAGCCATCGTCTAGCACTTTGCTCTTTTGCTCAGAGATTTGCAAAATCGTTTGAGTCTCCTATGCCCTCCCTTCAACTTGTGTCAGGAAGAGATGAAAGCTACCTTTCCTGGGCACGTCAAAAAACTAAAAAAAATTGTGGAAAATAAATTTCCTTTTCCCAATGAGCATCTGGCCAAAGATTTCCTCTCTTCATTGCTCTTTCTTCAAATCAGGGTAATTTTAAAATGCCATTGGTCATACTTTTTGCTTTCTGCTCATGTCTATTTAAATACAACTCCAGCTTGTCTCTTATAAAGTGAAATAAATTGACATATGTTGATTCCTCCTCTTCCTCCCCTCCAACCCATCCTCCTCTGTGTGATTGCAGTGCTTGGCTGGGAGCCTCGGCCTCATCCCAGGGCGCTGGGAAGATTACACCAATATCGCAGCTCCTTTTTGTAAAGTTTATCTTTGCAAAATTTTTTCCCTCCATTTCTTGGAGTATGGGGTCTACTACTTCAAATGTAAGTGTATTTCCCCCTGTTTGAGGAATAAATGATAAGGAATAAGCATTGCTAACATATTTGACTTCTCTTCCCCCACTGTTGCAATATAAACTGAAATTAGAACTTTCATCTCATGAAATAATCTGTTAATTTTAAAGGCCATTTTGTCCTTGTATCAAAAGGGTAATTTCAGGGAAATTAAACTTGAACCAGCTGATTCATTTTTTTCTGATTTTAGTGTAGGATGAATAGTCCTGGATGTTGCAGTAATACACTACCAAGGGCAGCAGTAATTTTGAGCTGTTTCTCACTGAAACATTCCAGTTCTTACTAGGAAATATCAATAGCAGCAAAGAAAATGGCATTTTTTCAGGAGCTAGCCACTTTTCTCTGGTGAGATTGCTGTGTGCTCTGACACTCGGAGTGTAAAATAAACAACTGTCATCCTGGAGGCAGGGTAAGGGATCAGACCTGCTCGCGCTGCCCAGCAAACGCTGTCTGTTCAATGACTTTAAGTCACTGGGTCTGATGTGTCTTGGTAACCTAGAAATGAAAGGCTCCTTAGCTAGTTTCCTAGGAGGTAGATCTTGCTTTCGCTGTTTATTTATTGAATCTGTTCTCTGGCTGGGAAGCTGAACAAGTCTCTGTTTTTGTTTTTTGCAATCACAGCTTGGCAGAGAGTGTGCTGCTGCTGAGGTTACCACCAACTCCGCACCCCAGAGAAGGGTTCTGGTTTTATCCAGCACCACTTGGGACTCCTGAGCAAAGACACAGGGGCAGCAGTTCAATGAGTTCATTAGACCTTTTGGCAAATCAGTTGGGCTGCTCGTAGGAAACCTCAGCTCCTGCTCCTGCTCTTTGTGGTGCTAGTTTTGCATTTTTCTCATCAGTGAACATTATAAAACATGCAATTCCTAATGTCAGCGAAGTTCAGGTGCTTTCTTCTAAATTGATTTTGAGGCATACCAGACAAACAGAAACCAATAATTTGTCTCAAGGAAATTTAAAGCAATGACTTTCCAAGTCTACAGGGCCTTGTGCTGAGCTAGACTGGCCACCCAAGGGACACCAGGTCTACCCAGGGGATTGCAAGATTTAATCTACTGTTGCTTTTCCATTAATCATCTTTCGAAAGGGCTGCTCCCAATAAAAATGCTTCCTTTTGGTTCAAGCTCAGGTATTACTTGTTGGGAGCCCCAGCCTGGATAAATGAAATCGGTATTTTTGCTGTGGGCAAGCTGAATTTTTGCAGCTGCTCGTGAACTGCTCTGGCCAAGACTGAGCAGCTCTGCCTTAAAGGAGAGAGTGTCTAGATGTAAATGGAAATAAAAGCAATCAGATCAGCTTCATTTCTCCTCTGCCAGGTTGGGGCAATTGTGTCTTGGAAGAAGTCTTTCCCTGAGCAGAAACAGCATGTGCCTCCAGGGAAAAGAGTGAATGTGCATGGCGGGATTCACTGTGCAAACAGGTATGGTATGGCAGAGGAATAAAAAATACTGGTTTAGTGTGAGTTTGACCTCCTTCTTAAATAAAAGAAATCACAAGTGTTATAGGAGTGGGCAGCAGCCTTCTTAATATACTCCTAGAAACAAGTGAGGTGACAACACAACATATGCCTGAAGTATCGAAACACGCTGTAGTTCAATTTTCACCATTTTCTTTCCAGAGAGAGAAGTTAAACATATCCCTTACCTCAAATGACCTTTGCAGGAGGCTGAATCATTTGCATTTTGATGCACTGGCATTTTCTAAACCAAAGAGACATGAGAATTTTTATCACCTTCAACAACTGTGTTGCCAGGGGCAACGCTCATAAATCTGCTTACCAGCATCAATTTCTGCATGCAGCAGAGGGCGGTGTTTGTGTGTGAAAAAATGCATATTTATAGAAAAAATTATAAAATCTCTCTTGAACCTCGGGCAAAATTTGGGGTCTGAGACTATCGTATTGCAAATAGCCATGGTAACAGTATCAATCAAATTCACATTTTGATTTGTTTGCATCTGACCGTGTGTTATTGGGAAAATGCTGGTGGTGTATTTTAATTTATACTGGATAATCCCTGTCCCAAGGGGCTTGTGATTTAAAAATATACCTCCTGATGCATTGCTGCTGTCTTCCTTGATAACACAGCCTTCCCTGGCTCCAATTCCGAGGATACTGTCTGCCCTGTTCTAAAAGGAAAACTATGCAAGGAAAAATAACCCATTAAATATTTTCTATGGTTGTTTAGATGAGAAAACTGGAGCACAGTAAAACTCCTGACATCCATTTCCTTAGCTGAACTTTTTCAATGCTGGCCATCCAGCTTCAACCTAGTGTTAGATTGTGCTCTGCCAATGCTGCAGTTGGATTTCTATTAGCATAGATATAAAAGTTATTTAATTTTTGGTATCCATTTTAAAGTGAGAATGAGACAGCCGTGCTGTGTTTTGGAGGACTCCTTGAGTCCTGCTCTGGCTCTTGCTAACCTTTGGGGAGACCTTCAGGACATTTTCTCTGGGCTTTCACTACCACCATCTTTATATGGATGAGGCTGATGATTCCCAATGTTTTAAGGCATCGTGTGCTTGCAGCCCAGAAAGCCAACCGCATCCTGGGCTGCATCAAAAGAAGCGGCGGCAGCAGGTTGAGGGAGGTGAATCTACTGCTCTGCTCCACTCTCATGAGACCCCACATGGAGTACTGTGTCCCGTTCTGGAGTCCTCGGAACAGGAAAGACATGGAGCTGTTGGAGCTGGGCCAGAGGAGGCCACGAAGATGCTGGGAGGGCTGGAGCCCCTCTGCTGTGAGGACAGGCTGAGAGAGTTGGGGGGGCTCAGCCTGGAGAAGAGAAGGCTCCGGGGAGACCTTAGAGCCCCTTCCAGTCCCTAAAAGGGCTCCAGGAAAGCTGGGCAGGGACTCTGGGTCAGTGTAGCGATAAGATGACGGGTGATAGCTTCAAATTGAAGAAGGAGATTTACATGAGATCTGAGGAAGAAATTGTTTGCTGTGAGGGTGGTGAGCCCCTGGCCCAGGTTGCCCAGAGAAGCTGTGGCTGCCCCATCCCTGGAGGGGTTCAAGGCCAGGTTGGACGGGGCTTGGAGCAACCTGGTCTGGTGGGAGGGGTCCCTGCTGAGGGCAGGGGGTGGCACTGGATGATCTTTAAGGTCCCTTCCAACCCAAACCATTCTATGATTCTAAGATTATTGTGCAGGAAAGTGGAATGATGCCCACTGAGGGTTGGTGGGTGCTGCAGCAGCTCGCTGTCCCGGGACATTTCTCTATCAGAGGCTGCCGAGAGCCTGGGAAGGGAGGTAGAAGCCAGACTCTTAAATTTTATGTTTCTGCATTTAAGAGGAAACTCTCTGACAAATCAGACAAGAAAATGACATGTTGCAAGAAATAGTGAAGCCACTGGTAGGCTGATGGTGTCCCTATTTAACTTCTTAGCAGTTTTTTTTGGGGGGGGGTTGGGTTTTGTAAGAGGAAAAGAAATTGTCCTGCCTCTTACAGAGAAAGACAGCAGGAGCAAACTGCCCTGCAGACAGATGCTCAGTGCAAATCTCCCCTTGTCAAACAGTCACTTCAGAATATGTTTTATGGAGACTTAATTAACACGAAATCTCTTATTAAGAGGAAAGGCTCAACCTCCACCCAATACCTTGCTTTCAGACTGCGCTTCAGCTGGGGAACTGATAATGAATGATATATAGGAATTTATCTGGCTTTTGTAGCATCCTTTCAGCACCGATCCTGCCCCTGTTACAGTCTCATATCTATGGGATGGGTCCCTGAGGGACAGGACCAGAGCGCAAAGAGGTTTTGCCTTGTGGCTACGTGCAGTAAACTTGGTAGTTAGCTGTAACCTACAACAGCAATGTGAGCTCACTATCTATTTTTTGTTGAGTAAACATCTTGAATAACTTCATTATGTTAAGTAGGAACCCTTATAGTTATGTGGTGTTTTGGTTTTAAATAAACTTACTTGAATGAAAGGGTAGAAGGTGGTGGGGTGATAAAAAGGGTACCAGGAAAACCAAAACCTTCTTAGAATAAGGAAGAGAAAAACCATAAGGGGGAAAAGAGAATAAAACCAGTAGCTAAAGTGCTGAATGGTCTATAAATAGCAATAAAGTCAGATTGGGGAGTCAAGTACCAAATGGACTTTCGCTGCCACTGACAATTAACCTCTTGCAGTGTCCCTGATCGTGGACTTCATGATACACCAAACTTCATGATACACCAAACAAGCCTTTCTCTGTCTATAAATACACACTGCGTTACAGGCTGCAGTGTCCAAACCGGTGTGGTTTGGCTGTCCGGACATCAGGTGTCAATGCAACCTCTGGGGCAGGAGTTCGGGCTTTTTATTCTGGTACCCTCTGGGCTCCGAAAGATGGAAGAGACATCAGCACCACTGGTGTCACAGCCAAAGGATGCAAAACTGGGGTCAGTGCCAGTAAAAGCTGCTGAAAGCAAAGGTGGACTCTGCTGCTTTTCCAGAAAGGTCTGCAAATGCAGGTGTATATTGAGAGGGTCAGGTTTTCTCGCTGGCCTGAATTTCATGCTGTTTTGGGGGTGATGGGGATGCAGCTCAGCCACTGGTCTGGGCAAACAGATTATTCTGATTTAGGTTCAGACTCTTGCATGGGAAAATCAGGGTGCGAGGGACAACAAGACAGTGAGACCCCGCATTATTCCTGGATATTAAGAACCCCCCCTATATAAACAACACATAGGATCTGCTGTTACAGCCCCTTGAAGGTGCTCGGTTTGACAGGGAGGTTTCCCAGGGCCAGGTCGCTCAGCATCACACGGCTGAGAGAAGCAGCCTGCCCTGCCTTATTCACCCATCAGCACTGCAGCTGTAACAGACTTTGCACTTCAATAGGTATTTATCACTTTTTTTTTTTTTTTAAATAACTGGACCTGCAAGGAAGTTATTTCATATATTCAGCCCTCATCTGCCATCAGCTGCAGTGACTTGGTCCTGGGGCAGGGTGACTGCAGGGTTGGACCACTGTCCTTGTTGAGGTCTCAGCTGAAGGCTGGTGAGATGTATTTATCCCCTGGTGTGCTCTCAGCTCCCTCTGGCCAAAGTGTGACTTGTGTGACATGGTACCAGGTGATACATGCATGCAATGGTCTGTCCCCAGGGGAGTGGTGTCTTTGAGAGTTTCTCTAGCACCTTTTCTTCTCTCAGGACTCTTCTGTCATGAAATGACTGGGGAGCCATCAGCTGACAGCGAATGTTGGTAGTATGTGTTGAACGTGGTTGTATTCCCTAAGGGGTTCTGATGTCCCTTCTCAGAGCAATATGAGTTCTGTGTCGTTCTTTCTGTCTGTGAGAACAAACTTGTGCTGAATGATCTGAAATGCACACTATCCCTATTTCCCCAGCCCATTCCTGCAGAGTCCAGCCTCTGAAGGTCAGGACAGAGATGTGCTTGTAGGAGACCCAGGATGAAACCTTCCCTGTCACTAGCCACAAATCTTACTGAAATGCTCACAGGGACTGGCTTATCACGTTCATTTATTGACTTCTTCTTTCTAAAAGGCTATTGAACAATTGAGGAAGTGATAACCGATGCTTGGATTTCACTTCCTATATCATGCAGACTTCCACTAAAGTCCTCAAAGACTCCTCACTCCTCACTTCTTTTTTTTTTTAAATTTAATGAAAAGTGTGAAGTCATTTTATTTAAGTGTAGTTACATACAGAAACTTAGGGCAAAATCATATGACAGTATAGTATGCATATTGAAAAAGGATATGAAGTGTTATTGGAAACTCCCATGGAAAAAACATGAGTTAATTTTACAAGTTGCAGGTGGCATATTTTATTAAAGGATGTCATAATCTCTGAATAACTCATAGAAAGTCTAAAACAATTGCTACACTTCACAGCTGCTTAATTTCTTCCATCTTGCCGACACGTGATTAGGAAAGGGCATTTGAGAAACTACAAATACCACTTGTGCAAACTAGCTGAGGTTTTTGGTGAGAATCTTTAACCAAAGGGTCTTCAGTTCATGTAAATTAAACTGAAAACCATTTTGGATGCATCCTTTGGGCTTCTTTTTCTTATTGAATGGTCACAACGTAATAAAGGCTTAATCTTCAGGCTGATCTTCCTGAACTGGAAAGCAAAATATCTGCTAGATGGAGGGACAGGCTGAATAGGTTCAGTTCCATGGAGAGCAAGATGCCGGGGCAGGAAGGTCTGTTTTCTGTAGTTTTAAGGAATATATTTCAAATCTGCCTGACATTTCATGGACCTTAGCTGCTGGAGGTCTGTGAGAGCCATTTCCCATGTGAATCCCGCAGTGCCTGACAGGGTGTGAGTTCACCCCTTTGCTGTGCAAGGTCTCTTCCCACCAGGTATTTGCCCATTTTGCACTGGAAGAGGAGGAACACAATCCCCTTTACCCTCTGATCAACTTTGTTTGAATCAGTCAATCAGTTCAAAAGCCATAAGGAAGGGAGAGCTGTGCAGCTGAGTGATCACACCAACTCACTGAGCACCTACTCCTCGCTCCCTTAGGAAACATTTTCTGCCATTATGCTGAAATACTGCTACCACAAAAACATTCACAGAGATGTAACGCAAAGATTATTTCAAAGTTAATTTTGGCACCAGTGTGTAAACCTTAGTTGGTTTTATTTTTTGGTTTGAAAATTTTTATTGGGGTTTGTTGGGTTTTTTGTGGTTTTTTTTGTTTGGTTGGTTTTTTTTTTTTATTATTTTAAATATGTTATAGATAACTTTCGTTATCAGTTTAAGACGTGGTCAGTGTAAGAAGGAATCTCTGTATACCCTGACTGTCAACCTCTGAAAAGGTGAGACAGGCACTGAGCAGCCGTAATAGGCAATACCTTGAGTTTCAGTTAATATTATTTAGGTCTTACGAGTTACCCCTTGGTGAGAAACCGCTAATTTTGTTGCTGATGGAATCAAATGACCAAATGTTATCACTGCAGTCACTTGATATTCTTCTTTCTTTTAAAATATGTTACTGATTCGTTGAATACACATGCTACCTAAGGTCTTAATAGTTCTTCAAAATCAAACATCTGCTAATTTGGGAATTAAAAGTTCCTGCTCTCTCTTGTAGATCTTGTGTACGAGCTTCTCCCTTTCCTCTTCTTTTAGGTACCGCTTTACCACCCCAGGTCAGCACGGCTGCAAGAAGCTAATAAATCTCTCTTACAAGGCACTAACACTTTCCTGATTGGTTTTTGAATGAAGTACTACATGCACATAGTATGTTAACCTTGAAGTCCAGCATTGACACCTCATTATTTTCAGCCTCCTTGAGCAGTTTTCAGGGGCGCCCTGTACCTGAAAATCCTCACTCTTTTCTTTCTGCAAAGGAGGAGCACAAGCCTGCTGCAGGTAATAAGTTAATTCATTGGAAGGGCAGGTAAAGAGAACATTAAATGAATTTTTTCTAAATAAATAAGACCATGTAATGATTTTTATGGCCTGGTTCATTGTCCTTGAATTCTAGGAACTGGCCATATGGAGATGTTTTGTCTAAAAATATTAGGTCTCAGAAGTTAATTCTAGTGCCTGGAAGGGGTGGTGTGTTGGGAAAAACCTGAGAGATGCACAGCGTCATCCTGGTTCCTTCCAAACCCTCCCTGATGCTGTCGGATGACACTCTGGTCCTGTAACCCCAGTTTGTGCTCCTGCACGGTGGGGCCATGCTGCTCCTCTTGGGTCTGGCACCTCCTGCACTAAAGTGACCGTGCCCTTGTCCTACGTCTTTCTGGGGGGTGCAGAAGCCAAAACATGAACAAATGAACTGATCTTGCAGACCATGATCCTGGCTAGGAGAAAATACAACAATTTTATATTTAAAAAAAGTCTTTTTACATGATTTTTGGGTTTATAGACTTTTGGGGTCACCATGAGTAGTCTTTTCCTACAACTACATCTATGTCTTGTCCCACTGCATAACCAGGACAGAGGTGCAGACACCCATCCCACCAGGATAGGGACTCTGAAAACTAATGAAGTCTGAGTCATTTCTTACACAAAAAAAATCTGAAAACACGCATATAAACCTGTTTTGGTTTAGGTTTTGGTTTTTTTAACACAGATTATTCTGAAGGACAGAGCTTTACGAAAGGCACAAGACGTGGTTTTCCAAAGCTTTCGGAGACCAAGCAATGGAGATAGCACAGTGTACGAAAACCTTCTGGTTCTCAGCATAACCAGCAGGATTTGCATGGTTTTGCTACAATATTGTTGCTACAATATTGCTACAAATCAGTACAAATAACACTCACTCATTTGTAAACTGCCTCTTCTGGGGTCGTGGTCATCAGTGGCAGTCCCGAGTCATGAGTGGAGACTCCCACTGTTTTTGTTGGGATTCTGGCAAGCAGTGGCTATTGCCATCCTTTTTTTTTTTATTTTCTTTTTTTTTCCTTCTTCTGGTCCTTCAGCTGCCCCAAACAATCCTACACTAGAAGCACGGAAAAGCACCCTTTTACAGAAGGTTCTAGCACCCAGTTAGATACCAACAGGTCTCATGAGCTGCCATGCAGGTATCGCTACCTGTGTCTCTTCTTCACTGGAAGTTTGTAGAAGTTATAAAAGTGATATAACATGGAGGAATGCCAGCTCTGTTGTTTCCAGGTTAAAATGCATCAAGTTAAAGCCAGGTCTAATTTTAACACGTCCAAAATAAACTTGTAGGAAATTAGGATTTTTCTTGTGGTTTTTCTATTATTATTTTTGTTTTTTAAAGATCATCAGTGAGGTTTTAGAGTGATCCTCTAGCAGGAGCAAGGGAAGGAAGAAACCTTGTAGCTGCCCATGATAGCAAAGTACTAGACCTCATAGCCCAGGGAAGTCTCCTCAAGCCTTATAGTCAGAAAGAAACCAAACTCCTTGAAGGGAGGCTTTTCTTGGCAGCTTTGTAGAAGCAGTGAATGTATTGAGAAAATCTTGAGTGATTTATTTCTCTCGTAGTACTATTATTTGCTGTTTGAATCAAAAGAGCAGTCTTCCCGCTGCTTGAGCTGCAATCCAGCATCATTAATAAATAGCACTGGTAAGAAAGTGAAGTGGGTAAATTGTCAGCTCTCCTTTGGAAGCTGCCCTGATTAGAATATCCATTAGTATAAATTGTATTTTTATGGTTAACCCACTGGGCTAAATATGAAACTGCATTAAGCTATTATGCTCTTTGTAGCCACTAAATTGAATTACCTGGTGCATCTGTTTAGTAAACTGTGAAACCTGAAGAGTTTGGCAATCATTATTATTTATTTTGTGCATTTTAAATCTTTCCTTTGACTAATATGTAGGCTCTGTTAGGCTTTGGTTCACAGCATTATACCCCTCTGCATTTAAACATAGTTGCAGAGTGCTGAAAATTGGATGTTAAGAAAATTGCCTTTTTAACTTTGCAGTGTGCATACCATAATTCGTTTTTACTCCGTATGCTCTAGTGCCAGAAGATTTGGAACACTTTTTTGTTTATATGAAAGATGATCCATTTAAAATGGGTGAAAACTGCATTTCAAATTTCCCTGCCTGTTCAGATCAATGCTGACAGCTTAGCTTACATTGAATGATTTAATGCATTCCTCCACCTGCTAACCGAGAGAACGACTTGACCCTAAAAAATCTGTGCACAGTGAAAAAAAAAAAAACCCCTCTTTAAATCTCTTTATGACTCAGGGGGAAAGTGTGTTTCTCATTACTGCTTAGTGACATGCCTATATCAGGGTAGTGGAGACACCTGAGCTGGTTTTGCTGTGGTGGAGGCTGGGACTGGAGGGAGCGCGGTGCAGAGCAGCTGGTCCAGGCTGGGAAGGTGAGTTAATCCTTCTGGTTTTACTCCTGCCCCTGGTGTGTGAAGCCTATGAAAGGCTTTGAGTGTTTATGGACTGAGGTCTCCTCTGCCTTCGCTGTGTCTGTGCTGGAGTTTGTTGTGTAGTGTAGACATGGTGATGTCCCAACCTCTTCGTGCCCTGCTCTGCCTTGTGTTTCCTGCCTCTTCTTGCTCACGGTGTTGTTCCGCCTGCTGCTTGCTCCTGCCCATTTTCAAGCTATGAAAGGCATCAGCTCTTGCAACATTTTTGTGAATTGTGCAACTTTTTCTGAAATTCTCAGCTCCTGCAAGCGTGTGGCTGTGGGGAATATCAGCTTGCAGAGAAGCAGTATTTGGGTATTTCCATAACCTCAAGGGCAAGAGCTTACTGGCCTGGCTCGGGTTACCCTCAGGGCTCTGAAGCTGTGAGGAAACAGAACCAAATGCTTTTTGAAGTTTTCTATTTCCTGACTGCTTGGGCTTGGTAGCCCCAGAGCGTAATTCCCACCTCCATCTGCTGTCCTTGTTTCCTACGCTGTTCTTGGCCCTTCTCCAGACCCATGGACCATCCCATCAGCTGAGGAGCTGGTGGGAGGAGGGCATCCTTTACTATCCAAGCTTGTGCATGATTGCTTTTCCCTATATAGACCTCTGGTGGGTTTTTTTGGAGCTTATAGGAACAGGTGGGTGCTGTGCTAGTAAAACCTGGAGTGAAGGTGCCTGTCTGTGTCTTCGCTCCCTGCCCGGTGACCGGGAAGCAGGAGCAGCCATGATCTCCGCTGTAAGTGGCACAAGGGAATGCTCAGGGCTCGCAGCCATGCTCCTGCTGATGATGCTATGGCAGGAAGCGAAAACAGCCGCATCGGCTCTGTCTTAGCCTGAAATTCCCAGATGCCAGCAACTTCTTGAGATATTCACAACTCCTAAATTTGCACTAAAAACAAACAAAAATGCTGACAACCAGAGCCTGCTGATTTCACTGCTTAAAACACAGTTTTATTTTCTTTTTTTCCTGCCTTCTCCTAAAGAGCTAAGGCTTGATGCAGAGAGCTGGATCAGTCTGACTCCTGAATCATCACTAGCATTGTCACCCACACCAGCTGCAGAACTTCATGCTGTTGATGATCCTTAGCCAGTTTATATTTGCTTTTCTTTGAGCTTGCAAGGCTGGAAGGGAGAACAACGGAACCTTTACCCTGCAGACTGTGAGGTTATCCTGCCCAAGACTTAAATTGGAAGTTTCATATTTCTGCTTTTAATTGAGTGTCTTTTTAAACTACAGCCACATTTCAGCTTTCTGTTCACTTGCTTAGTGCTAGAGGTGACAGGACAGGTTTGGCTCAGCTAAATACCATGGGAAGTCAGGAATGGGCTAGGAAATGCAACTGAGCTGGCTCATTTGTGGTCAAGTTAAACACTTAGCGTAATTCTGAATTAATCTGTCCCTTAGACAGCTTAGGCATGTCACAAGTACAGCAGTAACATAGCATATGAATTAGTGATTAAAGATTCAAAACTGCGACAGCTGAAGTGACTTTAAGTCATAGGTCCAAGCCTTGCTGAGGGAAAGAATCAAAGAAAGTTCAGTGCAGACGTACTGGTACTTACAAACCTATTTGAAATATTTTCTACAGCAGAGCGGTGCTTTCTCCTGAGGTATATTTTTTTTCAAAAAGCTATCTTTTTGTAGAGTAGAAATTTTTCGTATCCCTTGCCAGAATGGCATTCATTCACTCTTCTTTTGATGAGTGATATTCCTCTCACCAGTTATTTGTTGATCTACTTGGAGATGGCTGCAGCCATGCTTGAGATGGCTAACACGAACCTGCTGCAGAGACTGACGGAAAAGAGGAGTGGGAGGGCTATACTGTATTTGATAGAAACCAAAGAAAGCATTATTCAGCAGTAAATGTCTATTTTTTTTTTTTGCTGCATCTGCCACTATTGAAAGGATCAGCTGCAGTCCAGTGTCTACCATTGCTAACAAACAGCATCGGCAGGAGAGGGTCTTTGGCTTGAATAGGGAAAGAAAAGTCTAGAATATGTTAGATAAGTCTGTGTTTTTTTCAGTTACCTTGGGCTGATGAACTTCTTGGTGTACTTGAATATATACATATATAAAAAAACCCCCACAAATCCTCAAGTAATCTCCCCTGTCAGTGGTTATTTCTGAGATATTATGGAGTTCAGTCACTGGGTAGGAAGTTTTGCAGGCAGGGGAAAAGTGGCAATGGGGTGTATTTAGGGGTTTTATTAATGCTTAATGTAGCTGCAGATGCACGTGGGAATGTTACAGTTTTCCTAACTTATTGTCTTCTGCATCTTGATGACGCAATTATAAAACGGGCCCTAAGTTCTTTCACAGAATCAATCACAGAATTGTAGGGTTGGAAGGGACCTCTGGACATCATCTAGTCCAACCCCCAGAGGTACCTGCAAATTAATTACAGTTTCCTGTCAAGACAGAAGAGTGTGCGGCACGGGGCTCTGTGATGTGGTCCTGCTCTGGTGACATCAACTATTCTAATTGATGAGAGAACGCTTATTAAATTTGCAGATGGCACAAAGCTGGGATGGACTGCAAGGCTATTAAAAGACAGGATCAAAACTCAGATTGAGGATGAGAAGGTGGACAAATTAGAATGTAATTCAATAAGGGCACAAATAAACTTCTAAATATAGACAGGACCCATCAGCAGTGCACACGCCAGGCTAGGACCTGCCTGGGGGACATCATCGTGGGGCTGCTGTGGTGTGTGTGGAGCAGCACAGGGCTTTGTGATGCATGGGGTCAACTTGCTCTGCTCATCATTAGGGACAGTTTTTGGTAGCCCACAATTTAAATGAATGTGGAACAGGTGAGAGAGTGCTTAGAGAAAAGGAGCAGGAAGGATTCAGAGGGCTGGGAAATTGGACTTGCAAAGGATGATGGAGAATATTTAATCTACAATAAAGATTTTTTTTTGTATGTGCTATTGGTTTTCAAGTTGGAAGATGTTACTGCAAAGGATAAGGAGATGCTGAGTATGATCCGATCCCCATGGCAGTGCTTGAAATGGTGGCTGGACGCTGGGGATATACTGTTTCTATAAACCCTATTGCAGAGTAGGAAGACATCTAATGCAAGAAATGGATGCCAAAGAATGAAAAGAAGCGCATCCTCATTATTTCTGTATTGCTTTTATTTGGAAAACTCGTGTCTAATCCCAAAGCTTTGGTGTGATTCTGAATGCATTGCTTAATGCCTCACCTTTTAATGTTGGATGTGGGATGCTTCGTCCTGGCTAGTGAGGGCTGTACCCACTAGCCCTACACATGCCCCTTGGCCAGAGCCTGTTTTGCAAACACACTGTCGTTGGTTTGCCTGTGTGCGGGAGTTCTGCTCTTTCCTCCCAAATTGGTGAACAAATTCACAATTTAATACGCGGGGCAGAATTTCTCGTCTGGAAAATGGAGATGATAACAGAAGGGAAAGAACAGAAATCCATTAATATTTTATAAAGCATTCAAACACTATAGCAATGAGTGCCATAGAAAAGCCTCTGAGGAAATAAACAAATTTCTGTCTTCAGAGCAGATGTTGAAATAATTATAGTAAATAAGGCACAAGGCCACACACTGAACAGCGAGAACAAAACGGGCTGTTGAATCTCAGCCCGATGCCTGTGCAGCATCTCCTCAGTGCAGTGGGGGAGGCAGAGAGCCTGTGGAAAAAAGAGTCATCTCAGGTTTCAGTGAAATTCTTACGTACAACAAGGTTTATTTAAGTTTGGGCAGAAGAACCTGGTTTTCACATTTCCAAGCTTTGGAGACCTTGAATTTGACATCTAAATTGTGTAAAGCACGCTGTAAGGTAGACTTCAGTGTAGGGAAAAACAGTGAGACTGTGAAGCTAAAATGGAATATTCTGTTGGCTTTAGAAAAAAAATATCACCTGTAGCAGGAGAGATGGGAAGCATTTTGGCAATTAAAAAGATGGCATATATGTTCAGAATAGAGAGCTAATTGCTGGGTAATTTTTGTGCCCTGTGAAGTCCAGCAGTAACATTTACACCGGTATTACAGTACCCATGGAAAAAGTCTTGGTCATCCAGACAGCATAAACTAATTATCGTTAAAGTGAAGGGAGTTTATCTTTTTTATACTTGTGTCTCTAGGAACAGTTTGAATAAGCTTTGAATGTTTCTACTCTTTCCTTGCCCATCCTTCTTCACCCCAAAATCCATCCTGCAGTGAAGACTGAACAACGCCTTATGCTGGCAAACTGGTCGAGGTGAGCCCTGGGTCCATGCTCTCCTTCAACACTACGAATAGGACATTTTTTTCAGAATTTTACCCATTCTGTGATTCAAAAGCTTGCACAAGGTCTGTCCTAATGCGTAACAACTGCGTAACGTTGCAAAGACTATGAGTTTATGATGGGGGGCATTGCAGCAGGTGTGGCATTGAATACTAGGAGAGAAACTTGTTTCAAACTGTGACTATATTAATGGCTTGAGTTAGCAACTTGTTTTCTAATGTCCAAACGAGGACTTGTATATTTAAATTTATAGAGTTGGTTAAGTTCCCCCAGCTTTATTTCTTCAAAATTTCTCCCATCCCCAGCTAGTAATTCATACCGTTGAGGTACACAGTTGGTTCCAGCAGGTTCCTGACAGAAACCGAAGCCATGAATTTCTGACTTGTAGCAATATTTTGCTCTGTATTGCATTTGTCAGGGAAGAGTTGTTCTGGTTTAGCAATGTTGCTTTTCTAGAGAGAGAAAAATAACTGCATGAGCAGCCCAGATGAAGTATGCTTTCCTAGGGGTTTGAGTCCTTGGGTCTCTACAGCATTTGTGGTGCGTTGCAGTAACCCTCACGCAGGGTCCCTTGTGTCCCTTACAAGGTGCTACATGCTGGAGATGACCTCACGTATAGTCTGCACGGTCACTTCATGCCTATGGGCCTGTTGATGGCACCCAGAGAGAGATATAACAGCTTTGCTCTGGCTGCTTTTTCCATGTGTTGAGGCAGCATTTGTCCACTTACATCTACCTGAATGCTGCTTTTCACCAGTTTTTATGCCTTCCCTTTTGTAGGGACACAATTCCCTAAGGTTTATGCCCATATTTTGAATTTAGCCACAATTTGGATGTGCAGAAGTGTGATTGTATAAACCTTGTTTCCATAGGAAACCTGGCTAATAAATACTATTGCAATGTATCGCACTTCAAAAAGCCACCAGAAGCACAAATCCACACTTTAATTCCGCACTTCACTGCCGTTGGAGGGACTAACTCAGCCGCTGCGATGCGTACCCACATGTTGGGGCATGATGGTGCCTTGGGCTCCCAGGTTCTGCAATGCCGAGTAATAATTAAGAGAAGGCGGCATTTTGAGATTTGCCTCCTGGGTATCTCTACTCCATAAACATAAAAATGCAGACACAGTCCAAAAAAATCAAAAAAGCCAGAAGTTCTATAATTAAAACAGCACTAACCCAGCACTTGCTTACCGGTTGGACTTGGACCTGGCTCTCTCTGTTGCTGACATTATGCATGTACATATGCATATATATATGTGTGCATATATATATTGCTAGGAAGGGTTTCCTTTCTCAGCACCTTTCTCCGTTCTGCTCAGCCACCCCAGTGCCGGCGCTGCCAACCGCCCCAGCTGATGCTCAGCTGCCTGCGCGGGAGGGATGAGGCTTGTGGCTCAGGTCCCAGCTGTCCTTGCATCAACCTCTGCCACTTCTCGTTATTTTGGCGTGCTGAACTCCAGTGGTACACCTCTTTTCATGAGCGTACTCCTATTTTCCTTGTTAATCTGCATAAGGGTGGAGGAGGTGAGGGTCGTATACCACCTCTCCCTGCTTTAAACCCAGGCTGACACCTTTGTTGTGGGGGAACCTGGTGATTTGGCAACGCAAACCTTCCCTCTGATCAACTGAGACCGCTTTTGAAAATGTTCCCCTGCTTCTTTAGCTTTGTCCATCTCTGTTTCCAACTGAGATGTCCCCAACTCATGGCTGATTAAATTTCCCTGCAGCTTTCTCCATTAGCGCTTGAAGGACCTTTGAGCAAGGCAATAGGCTTACAGTACAGAACACGCAATATCATTCTGATAATTGCTCTTAATTCAGATTTCACTAGGCTTAGGGACATTGCCTACAAATAGTCATGCAGATTTTCAATATTCGTCCTCTCTTTTAACCCACAAAAAATGATCCTAATAAGCTGTACTGGCATTACTGAAATCTCCTACAGTATCATGTAGGGCTTTGTGCATTGTCTTTGTTAGACATAATTAGCACTTTGAATGTGCACACATCAGATGGTCGCTGAATGGGAAAATTCGTTTAACCCTTCAGCCTCCACGTCGCATCCCTCTGCATGCCCTGGAATGGCATCGCCAGGGAACGGCAGGCGAATTTCTGGTTTCGATGCCATACTTTGCTGCTTGGTGTGGTACCAAATCAAAAGCCCTGAGTCCACGCTCGGCTCTCTGCATGTGGAAGCAGGCAAGGGTGAGACTGACGTTTGTTTACCGGTTCTGTATTAATTCCAGCATTGAGGATCTTCTTTCTTTTATGTGTTTGTGCCACATCTAGCGATGACACAGTGATTTTTAATGTCCCTAGCAATACAGGGCAGAGTAGGGCTTCAATCGCGTCTTTTAAAGTGGCTCAGTTGGGGTGTGGGGGTGACGTTAGCATGGAGAGAAGCTGGTGCTGTGCTGCTGAATTCAAGATTTTTCTAAGTAGAAAGAAAAAAACCCTTGCTATTCCATTGAATTCTCTTACTTCAAGGAGTATGATTTTAAGGTTGACAATGGGAACCTGGAATTATGAGCTTCACCTGAGCAAAGCATGGCCTGGGTAAGCAGGACCGGGAAGAGAGGGGCTGACAGTGGTGGTCGGGCACACTGCCCACCCGCTTCCTGCAGGATCTCCTCCGCGCCTTCCAGCAATGAGCATTCCCTGGCATTGATTGCTTATCCAGAGGGCATTCCTGGAGGAAAAGCCTGTGGAATGGCAGAGGCTGGGGTCAGGGAGCCTGATGGACATGCCCAGCCCTGAGCAGGTCTGCACCATGTGTCGAGTTGTGCTTGCAACAGGCTGCGGAAAAAGCTTTGTTGTCTTTTCTGGAGTGATAGCTGCAGCAGTGCCAGAAGTTGAATGTTTGTTTCTTGGCCCTGACTTGGCTCAGCCTCTGCACAGGATGGCCTGCACTTACAGACCTCAGGATGAAGCCCGGCCGGTGTTGCGATGTGGGGTGTGCATCAGGCAGCTCTCCCGTGCGGATACTCGATGTGACGGGTGACGTGAGCTGAGTCTCATGCTGTCCTTTCCTCCAGGTTTATGAGCAAATTGAAGTGAACTCTTGTTTTTGTCTATTCCCTGGCTCAAACCTTAAAAGGGGTGTTTTTGTATGAAATTGAGAAGTGATTTGCATACTTCGTTTTCTTTACTCTCACAAGTCCAAACAGATCCCTTCCCCTCTCTCTCTCTTTAGACATCTGTTACTGGATTTCTCGTTTTGTCCTTACCGAAATTTTGAGCCTGCTGCCTGAGTTTCTGGAGCCTGCGGGGTGTTCCCAGCAGAGCACTGGGAGCCCAGCCTTGCGACCCTGTCCCGCCAGCATCCGCCCTGGCCGGGCTTGCAGCACCTCACCGTTGGGAGGGCTCGGACTTTCTGACGTTCCTTTTGATCTCTGTTAATAAGGGCTGAAAATAGCACTGAGGGGCCCTCCTCCTTCCTCCCTCTTTGTTCATCTTATTGCTGTTACAGAAAGTTGAGGCTCCTGTTGGAATATAGTCATGAGGTTATCTTTTATTTATTCGTTGCGTGCACGTAACCATCACTGCAGAGGAGGAGGCACTGTGTTTTAAAAAAGGGAAGGCACGAGCCAGGCATGGTCTGCCCCAGGATTTATGCAAATATGTATATTTTTATGCCAATTTACAGTCAACTGTCTGTCTTGTTAGGGGGAAAAGTGGCAAGTCTGGCTAAAAGCCAGAGCACAAGCCAGTCATTCTCCCTGTGCTGGCTCTGTTGGCAGGGAGGGGGCTCCCGTGGATGCTGTGCTGGGGGGNTGGTCTTGGCTTGGTCAGCCCATGCCAGGGTGTTCTGCATTCGCGTCTGGGCTGTAATTCCCATCCACCAGCTGCCCAAGATGCTGAAATCCCTGAAACACCCAGCACAGAGTACTGTGAGGGAGCAGGGGAGCCAAGAAGCTGCCTCTCGTAGTCCCACCCTGTGGTTAATTTTTTCCTAGACGTCCCCCCCTTATCAGCCTTTCGTACCTCTGAGCCTTGTTAAAGCCATCG
Organism: Stercorarius parasiticus; assembly: GCA_013396915.1. NCBI lineage: Eukaryota > Metazoa > Chordata > Aves > Charadriiformes > Stercorariidae > Stercorarius > Stercorarius parasiticus. The sequence continues at coordinate 1,210,931 of VWZL01000430.1, read as the reverse complement.
GTGAGAAAAGCCGCCAAGAAATCCGAGGCACGCTAGTCCGAGCTGCTGCAGGAAGCGCTGAATTATGTGTGAAGCTGGAAGTCTTGCAGCTGTCTTAGACATGTGAAAAACTTTCCATAAACATTTCTGGATGCTTTGGGGTTTTGAATGAGATTTAAAAAAAAAAAAAAAATTTAGAAGAAAGAAATTAGTACCGGGAGATGCCTGTTTAATTGGAAATCCTGAAAATCTGCTTCAAGTTATAGTTTACATCATCTATTTTAAATAACTGCTGTGGAAGAGTCTGTGTGTGGGACCTCTTTGAGTTTTAAGACATTAAAAAATATTTCACAAGTGATAAGAGTTGTCTCAAGCACTGGAAGTCAGCTCAAGCTTACTGCATACATACTTTCATACATTTATTTAATCTGTGGGTTTTTTAGTCTCTATAAATGAGGACCACTTGGGGAATCTCTGATTTTATTTCCAATATAAGTTTTGTCAAAATCTACGCTCTAAACCTTTTGGTTTTGTCACTTTCATTTTCAATTGAATATTTGGGAGGGCTTTTTGTTTTATTTGGATTTCTTCACGCAAAACTGAGTAAAAGGATAGGAATTACAAAACCAAGAAAGTTTGTTCTAGTCTACAATTGAAAACACTCAGGGAAGGATGGACCCAGCCACCGCCCCAGTCTGGGAGTCAGACTTCCAAAGCCTTTTCGTTACCTGAAAGTCTTTGAAAATCCCAATAGATACCTGTGGAGGCTGGGGACGTAACTCCTCCTTTCAAAGCTACTTTGCTATTTAATTTTTTTAGGTACTTTAAAAACTCCTGTTAGGTACTTTATATGCATCTCAGGGCACATAAATGTATTTGAAAAATCACATGTTAACCTGAAAGAGTCAGCTTACTACTGTTAATGCACCTCTTGTAGAAGGCACTTAGTTTTACATGCAAAATATGCTGTGATAATTCATTATTTCTGGAGTTTTTTTCCCGCATATTTTAATTTGATTTTCTAAAATGACAAGCAAATAAAAATGCTGGTTTTATACAATTTCAACTAAATCCCAGTTTCAACTCAAAGACAGCATGGCAAAAATTATTAAATAATAAATGTATGCCATTCTGTATTTCCTAGAATAATAAAGCACATAAAACAAATAAATTAGGACTTCAAATATAGCTTCTGACTAAGAGAAGCTGGGTTATAATTGCTTGACAACACTTAGAGAATATTTTGTGTTCTCTAGGTAGCAAAAAAGTACCCAATTTAACATGAAGGCTAAATTACTATATACTCATCGCTACACCAGTTAACAAGCATCAGGCTGTCTTCAGGAAAATAGCTAGAACTAGATAAAAATCAGTTTTTTAAAATTAAAGTTTCTTGTGGTTTTAAAACATGCTCAAAATTGTTGTGTTAATTAAATCTACTCTGAGTTTGGTATAAATTAAAGGGCAGGGAAGGTAATTCTTGCCTAAATGTCAGTTTTGTGTTACAAAATACTTGTGTTATGCTAACAAAGCATAACACTCACACAAGACCAGAGAATAAGGTAAACAAATATAATAATATGGATGCTTGCTATGCAGGTAATTAATTTCTGCATTTCCGAGGAGACTGGACTTTGTAGCCAGACTCAGGGCAAAGGAGAAATCCAGGTTTGAAGTCTGCCCTTGCCAGCCAGTGTAGAGGTTTTGTTCCTGTTTTGCCCCGGATTTCATCATTTTAGGTGAAATACTTGCGTCTTTGATGTGGTAGAAGCCCAAGCTTTGGCAAACTTAAAATAAATAAAGGCCACTTGGGTACCTCATGGAGGTGTATTTGTGACAAGCCATCTAACGCAGTAATTTTATTAAGTCCTTCATGGGACTTCATCACGGAGGTTGTTACTATCTCCGTCCGAGGTTTCTGGGCTGTCATGCGAGTCTAACCGTGGGGTGCTCCATCCTTCTCCCATGTGTTTCATGCCCTGTGCTGCTGGCAATGCTGGGGGGGATGCAAAGCTTGTCCCCAACCTTGGCTCCAATGGCTATATGAAATTTGGATTGTACTGATGTGAGGGAGATAGCAGGAAGGCGACATCACCAGTGCAGATAAGCGAAACCTCTCAGGAAAAATTCCTGAAGGCAGTTGCAAGGCAGCAGCAGAAGCATGCAGGGTGAGGGTGCTGCTCCAGCCCGCACCTAGACAACTCTTCTGCGAGACAAAATGAAACGTTTCACAGTCAAGCTGGAGGCTGATCTGTTTTCCTGCCTTTATTTACCCTTAATAATGGTGATACAAGTCTGGTGGTGCTCTTTTTAAAAGACTTAGAGGCAAGAAGCTCTTGCTAGAGCATCTCATTGACCCATGGCCCTTTTACAACCATTTCTGGACAAACGTTGCTTTCAGAGGTGGTAAAAATGCAGAGCAGCAGGACCTCAGTACTGCTGTGCTGAATTGCAAATACTTGGTGTGGGTGAACGAGAAACCTTAGCGTGGTGGAGAGATGCCTCCTGGAAGTCCTGGGAGCAGGATGGGTCTGGTCCCATTGTGCTGTTCCAGCTCCAGTGCCAGCATTCCTGAGTTGATGGACACTCGGAGAAGCTTGCAGAGGGAGGGTGCTGGGATGCTGCTGGCAGAAAATCCCCATTGCTGCAAGAATAAGAGAGGACATGTCGCACCCAGCATGTGTTGTCCTCCAGCACAAGCAGTTCTTGCTGTGCTCCATGGGGCAAACCTCGCCTACATCCATCTGTCTGCAGCAGCTGCCTGGGAGCAGGGCTTCCCCTGCCACCTCCTCCTGGCCGTGCAGGAAAGCCTTTCCCGCTCTTCTTTTGTCTTGCTGGTAGCAGCTGGTTCCTCTCTGCCACCCGGGATATCTTCCCTCTGGCTGCTGCAGAGCTTTGGAAAGGGGAGGTCAAAAGATGCTGGGTTGCTTTTCTTTATTTATTTAGGGGGTTAAATTAAATGCAGATTTAGTCCTTTCCTGTGCCTTGTACAGCAGAGAATAGAAAACCACATTTCCTTACTGTAGCCTGAGTCCTGCCCCTTTGAAAATTAACTCTTGGGCACAGCTAGAATACTGTTTTCTGTGAATATTTGGATGTACTGCAGCTGATGGGCTCTGAAGCTGTTCCCATGCTACTTTAAAATAAAGCCATCTGCCAGGAGTCCTTGTGCTTTTGCCAGACCACTGAACTGGCCCATACAGGACAATTCTGGGATGGTTCTTCTGCACCTCATAAAACCCTGTTAATGCAGATGTTAGACTATCCTGACCTTTTCTTTTATGTGGCATTTCTGAGGATTTCAATTGTATTAATGGCTACGTGAATGTATGCTTTGTGATATGGAGGGGGGGAAGAAAAAAAAAAATCCAGTGGGGACTAGAAGGAAACCGAATTACATCCTGCCTGGGCTGTAAGTGAAAATTAAACTGAAATTTCCCCAGGTGAAAGGCCAGCAAAGCAACTGTGCAGCTGAGCGTGGCTGGGCTCTTTGCTTTTCACACCACTTCTTCTGCCTGGAGTCATTACAAGGCAACGCAATTTGTGTTTCCGTTTTTATAGGTAGACCCATATTTACGTGCTCTTTGCATCTTTGTTATTGCTGTTTCGGTGGAGACTAACTGCCAGAGTATAATTAAGACCTGGATGGTTAGGGTGAGGGGAGGGGAAAAAAAAAAATCAAACAGTAGCTGTGACATTCATCAAACTCTGCAATTTATTATTTTAAGTTTTGGTGAAAGGTAATGGGTAGCCTGAGAGAGGTCCTGTGTGTACCCTCCAATTAATGTGCCTTATCTCTGGTGTGGAAGAGTAAGTGTCTCCCTAAGAGCCCTCATTGCATAGAAACATATATTTTCCCTGTATGTGTTCACTGTGGGGCCATTCAGCAGCAGTCCTGGATCCTGAGAGGGCGAGAACTGAGGACCACCAGACCCTGCCGATCAGATCAGCATCTACTAGCTATTACACTTTTTTCCCCACACAAAACTTGACAGGACAGGATGAAGGCTTACCGATAACTCAATGGCGATGAGCAAAGGCTCCATTTGTCTTTGTCTTTCCAATGCAACTTCCCTAAACTTTGTCTTAGTGTAAAAAAAACCAACTCCAAAGCCCAACACCTTATGGGATCACACACCTGTACTCTGTGGGCTGATGTTGGTGTTGCTGTATTGCAGAGACGGAGCATGCAGAAGGAAGTGCTGAGTTAGTTTTAGGCTTGTGGACCAGCAAATTGCTAACCAGGGCTGAGCATGTTTGTGGTTGGTGGTATGGGAGCCGGAGAGAAACCAGCCCTAGTTGCAGGCACCAGCCTATGTTTTCAGGGCTACGTTTTTTTCTTAATAGTTATGATTTTTTCACTTGTTTTTTGGAGAAACTTGGTGGAGAAGCTCACACCACCACTCTCTGCTCTTGAGAATATGAACATATTTTATGGTGCTTGACCTTACTTAGTAGTCTGATTTAAGAAAACTGAAATACAGCATAAAGAGACATTCCTAAAGTTTTTTAGTAAAAAATGGAGAGATCACTAAAGCACCTCTCCTAGAGGAGATCCTCTTAATTTCAGAGACATAGCAGATACAGAGGGTATGCTGTGTTACTTCCCTCACACCTCCTGGTAAATTAATGTTTCAGAGCCCTGCAGACTTCATGGCTTCTGGGAGCACAAACAAGCTAAAATCATTATTTCAGGTTAGGAGAAATGCTGCATGTTGGAAATTAAAATACTTCCTCTGTGGTTTGCTTATAACTTTTAACTTATGTTTCTCCTGACATCCATAAAAATGAAGGCTCTGGTTACTGTATTTAAATAGCAGTATTAAAATGTGGAGCAGTTTAACTAAATTACTCCGTTAAATGGAGAACTTCTTATTTCTCTTGAAAAGTGCAAGATAGAGACCAGTCTTCACAGGTACCAAACTGCCTGGACTGGTTCCTGGGTTGTCCTGGGAGATCCTGGTTGCTCTGGGGTTTGAGGAAGAAGTGATGCTTCAAATCACGCCCATGGCATCATACTTCAGCTCAAACAGTGGGCAAGCCTTCGTTTGTCATCATACGTTGACAAACCATGCCAGGCAGTGTTAGTATGTGTATTTTAAAAGGACTTAATTTTTTTTCTAGGATATTAGTAATCCGTCTATTAATGGTTGGTGTATTTCTTCCACTTGATCCTGCTGCATAAGGTTCTGTAGCTCCCAGCTGAGCATCTTCCAAACATTTGTGCCATAAATTTCGTAACTAGCATGCCAGGATGCACAATTTGGAATATGATCTTTACTGAGGTCACAAAACCCCAGGTATGTTAAAATCTCCCTATGGTACTATAATAGTTAGGCACTAAAATACTTGTCCCCTGTGTCCATGCTCTGACTCGAAGGCCTCTCCATGGTAAGACTGAGCCGTGAGGTCTGTATTCAAAAAGAGGGAAGTGGGAGAATATGGACTGAGCAATTGCCTCTAGCTTCTCTATCAAAAAAAGTCTGAATTTTGCTAAGTCAGATACTACATAGTTTAATAAGAGTGACTGTCATTAGGCAAAGTCTAATAGATGAATAAAGCCAGGTATAGAGACTCTGCTCAGTACTTCTGTGCTCATCTGAAATAGAACATCCACAACAGCTGTGTTGTATACAAAGTTGATAGTATTTGGACCTAAGAGAAATTAAAGCTGTGCTACCTGTGACACATACCATCTTTTGAAGTTCCTTACAAACATTAGGTATACACCATTATTGCAAACTGGGGATTATTTAACACCTTTTACAGTTAGGCTCCAGGTCTGGTTTAGGTTATGCTCTCCCTTACAGGAAGAAGGAACCCACCCCAGGGTGACACGTCACCATGAGGCATGCAGGGTCACTCATGCATTGCTCTTTCAGCTAATTTTCAGGTGTTCTGGACAGAGAAGGGCTGAGAACCTACCCGCAGGCTTGACCCTTCCTACATTTTGTTAGATAAGGATATTTTATTTAGGGATGCAGCTGGGTGACAGCCGGGTCAGAAGCTCTCTGTACTGAAGTCGATCTCAGGTTTGTGCAAGGAAATCTGAATGTCTTGGCAAAGCTAGAGCTGAAAGTGTAATTAATATATTGCATTGTGTAATGTATTTGTAATGTATGTGTATTGAAAGCTATGAACAACAATTATTTCTCACTTTTTTTGGTGCACACCCCTTCCAGCCTGATGACATTGCAGGGCACCTGTGGGAGAGCAAACAGATCTTCTTCCTTTCTTTTTTTTTTTTCCCCCTCCTGTACTTTGATACCAATTATGAGTGATATTTCAGTTGGCAAAGCACTTGCAGTGATGACACTCTAGATAATAGACATAGTAAAAAAAGGCCAGGAATAATTTTCGTGTTCCAGACTAGAGTCTGCAGCACTGAGGAGCTAAAAATAAATAAATAAACAAAAAAAGCAAACTTGGGAATTGCACACTGAGCACATTTTCTGTGGAATTACTAAGAAAGAAGCCCATGAGGTCAATTGAGTAGAAATGCGAGTTAAGACAAAACAGTTCTAAATTAGTAGCTGTCAGGAGAGAACTAGTTTGGCAGAAAATGTTGAACTAGAAGGAGTCTTAGCCAAGAAGGAGTTGCGAGTAGACTCATTAGCACGTGAGGAAGACGGGTTTCCAGTTAAAGATATTTTTAACATGGGAAAGAACTAAATCCTCCTCCTCAAATTCAGGAATTTGAGGGCCAGATTTCTGCCCCAAACTCTGGGACATCACTAAACTCAGCTGAAATGCATGAATATCATATGAAACATCTCAAGCATTGGAACAGGCTGCCCAGGGAAGTGGTTGAGCCACCATCCCTGGAGATATTAAAAAGACGGGTAGACGTGGTCCTGAGGGACATGGTGTAGTGGTGGACTTGGAAGTGTTAGTTTTATGGTTGGACTTGATGATCTTAAAGATCTTTTCCAGCTTAAATGATTCTATGATTCTATTCTATGAAAAGAATAGTTAAGGAAACCAAGATGGGTAAAGTCGTGCTTTAAATGACTATAGAAAAATATACTGAATCAGAGTACAGTCATCAAACCAACTTCAGCCTCTAAAATACCTGAAATCTTTTGGAGTCTGCATTAATGTTTGCTGGCAGCATCTTTAATTGCAATAGGAAATCAGTTTAGTAATGATTTGGACAGCAAGATGGTATTGCTGGAAGACATAGAGGGCTGATTGTCTTGACTTGCATATGTGCTGCCAGTCATAACTTTTGGAGAATGGGAGTAAAATGCAATTTAATGAGCGTATTGGTGTTCTCATTCACTTTTCCACTCACTGGGTGGCTATCCAAGTGTGTGAAGAGGACCCAAGAGGAGAAACAACGTTTTGCAAGGTACCTGGGGCCAGACCTTGCATTCTTGTGGTGCCCCATGGTGATGGAGAGGAGGTACAGGTTAGGGAGGAGCGAAATCATTCTGTGAGAGGTTGAGTTTCAAGCCATCATTGAGGCCATTAGATCCTCTACTCTGACATCCAGCAGATGACAAGCCATTATGGGGCACTCAGATGCTCTCTTTTGCAATTTAGGACTTTACCTGGCCTTACAGGAGATGATGCAGTTGTCTTCCTCTGTCCCTGCTGTCCTCTGAGCTACAGTGCCATCAGCTAGCAAAAGCTTGTACATAAACAGCCTCACAATAACTTGCATCTGTGAGCATTTTTGCAATAAATGCCTTTTTTCCCCACATAGATTAGCAGCGAAATTAAAAGCTGATGCTGCCCCAAAGGAGGAGTCGAGATCAAATGGCCCAGGGTAGGGAGTGAGGCTGGCCTCTGCCCATTTCAGATGTGCAGCCATAAATCAATTTGTACCAGTTGGGAAGCTGCAACCTCAGATGAAAACATGTCATTTGATTAGGTGACAAATACCTAACTGATCCCAGCAAAAGCCCAGCTGGGCTGTGTGTGCTCGTGGTCGGGCTGGATGCAAAAAAACTGTATTTATGTTTCCCAAAAAGTCTCAAAAATGTGAATCTGAGAAGCCCTAAAGGCAGATGAAAGGAAAGCAAAGCTTGGCACTCAGAATAGCTCGTCATTTCTGGGTATGGCAGCCCAGCCTTCGCACATGGGCTGGGAGCAGCAAATGTGGTGTAGTGGCCTTGATCATGAACCAGCCACCTGCTGCGTGTGGTTTCACTGAATAACATACATTATATACATATATATGTGTATGCTTATCTATATATATACACACACGCATGCCTGTATGTGCAAGCATATATATGTATATAAAACTGCCTCTGCTGAAAAATGTGTTGTAGTGAAATATAATATTTGAGAAATTGTGACATACTATTGAGCAAGGGCATCCCAGGTTGTGCTCGGGATGCTGCTAAGGATGGGGATCATTGTGCACAGCCCGCAAACCCCAGCCAGCAGCACAGAGGGCTCCTGACAGACCCTTGGGCTTTGCATGGTCAGCACAAAGGCCCAGGGCTCCCAGGCAGCCTGTGAAGGGCTTTAACACCACTGCTGGTGCTTCATATCAAGCTTGAAGGAGAAAGAATTGTAGAATGGTTTGGATTGGAAGGGACCTTAAAATTCATCCAGTGCCACCCCCTGCCCTGGGCAGGGACACCTCCCACCAGACCAGGTTGCTCCAAGCCCCCTCCAACCTGGCCTTGAACCCCTCCAGGGATGGGGCAGCCACAGCTTCTCTGGGCAACCTGGGCCAGGGGCTCACCACCCTCACAGCAAACAATTTCTTCCNCCCCCCCTCGCCCTGCTGCCCACGCTGCTGGGGAAGCAGCCCAGGCTGCAGGGAGGTTCTGGGCTGCCAGCACACATTGCTGGCTCATGTGGAGCTTCTCACCCACCAACATCCCTAAGTCCTTCTCCTCAGGGCTGCTCTCAAGCCATTCTCTGCCCAGCCTCTATTTGTGCTTGTGCTTAATACAATTAATAATACTACTTATATATCATATATTAATAAGGAATTATTTGGATATAGCTGAGTCTTAAATATCCATGTATGCAATATGCAGAGTGTATTGCACATTCATGCTCCTTTGAGACTCGGTGTCTTCCTGCAGAGCACAGAAATCTCTCCAAAGTGCTCAAAGACTGTTGAGAAAGGTGGTTTCCAACTAGAGAGCCCACGCTAGCCCTGCAGGCATGGTGCTGGGACTGGGTCTGTGCTTCCAGCTGCAGTCTCAAAGTGGGGAAGATTCCTAATCCTTTAGGACCAGCAAGCGTTTCACAGGGGAAAGCTGCAGCGGGCAAAGGTTTTTCCTTCCTGTCTGCCTCTGAGCTGTGGATTTTAGTAAACACCAAGTTTTGCGACATTCCGGGTAAAATTTGAAGCTGTGACTCTGTTAGTATGTTCAGTTGACTTTTCACTCTGCTACCAGTCGGCAGAAGTGGATTTAATCTGCAGAAAGCACAAAAGCCTGTGGTGCCGTGATTTTTTTTGACATTTATTTTGAAAAATAAATTCCACTGATCTTTGATTCCTTTCTTTTCTATAAATAAATAAATAAAGAAGTAAGTCTGCGTATATGTATATAGTGTTGGTGGATTTTTGCTTTAGGAAATGTGTTTGTATTTACCTGCTCAAGCAAAAACTGGGGTGCAGCTGAGGATATTTATCTTTCTTTTTCAGGGTGATCCGGTTTTATTGCCCCAAGCCAAACTTTATGTTTTAACATACTACTTACAGTAATGGTATTTTGAGGGTCTTCCCATCTGCTGTCTCCATCAGGGATGGCAGAAGCGAAGTTGGCTTCTGATTTCTTTATCGTTTCATATGAAAACCTTATTCAGAAGAGATGCTTCAAAAAATACTTTCCAAATTGGGACTTTGCCTCCTTTCTGTGCTGTAACTGCTCAAAGGATTTGCCACGGGGTAGGTGGGACAGAGGGAGCTGACACCCCCTTAGCATGCTCAGAGTAGTGCAGATTTTAGCTGGAGGGAGAAGTGTGAAACCTTTCATCTGGTAATGAGTTTTTTTTTTCTCATCCCACCCTGCCACCCACCGACAGAAAGTTTTGGGTCTTGCCACTGGTACAGCATGATTGGGGGGCTTTCCAGTGCTCATTTTTAAAAAAAAATATTTTTCTTGTTGCGACTATGAATACTGTGCTTGCTTCCATCTATGAAGAAAAGAGATGAGTAGTCCTTGCCCCAAAGACATCACAAAGTTTCCCATCCTCAAGGAGAGTTTCCTCCAGTCTCTGTGAGACCAAAGACTAGAAGACGGGGCTGTGGGCTCTGCTCCCAGCACCGTCGCAGCCTCCCTGGCTGACCACAGCTGGGCTTCTCTCCATCTTTTTTGCTCATCTTCCCCATCACCAGCTGGATCTGCTGGTCCTCATGTACCTCCTGCTGGAAGGAGACACGGGCATTTGCTGGTGCTTGGAGACCCCCTGGCAGATGACACGGATCAGCTGCTGGGCTCCGGTTAATAATAGTTTCAGGAATTGCTATTAATACACTTGGAGCAGCGGTGAGACGTACTCCTGCAACATGTGACCACACACTAAGTTTAAACAGGTTAAATTAATTTCAGCATTAGACATAATTTAAATTCAATTATTCATTTAAAAAATGTGGGACCTGTTAAGCAGCTGCCCATCAGGCAGAGCTGTCAGGTCTCTGGTTCCTCCTCTTTCCCACAGTTGCTGCTGCCTTTCCATGGAGGCACGAGCGCTCCGCTCCCCAAAGCCAATGAGCAGAAGCTTTGGGCACTCAGAGACCAGAGCTTCTGCCTAATTAAAAGTTTCCGATATGTGTGTTTGGTGTTTGGGGAGCAGCACACCACTGGCTCTGCTGTGCCAGCACTGTAAAAGATGAAACTCAAAGAAACAGTAGGGGAAAAATTAATATTTTAGTGTGTGCATGCAGGAGGACCTTCCAGTGCCTGTGTATGGCGAGTTAAGCTTTGAAGCGCCTTGATGATGGATCTTTGCTTGACAATGAGCTCTTGTAACTTTAGCAGTTTTAAAACTTTTTTATATTTTCAGTTTTGCCAGTGGAGGAACTACAGTGAAGTGGTCTGAGCTGAGAAGGGGAGGATGGAACATGAATAGAGGCTACAAGCAGCTGGTGCAGGACCCTGGGAAAGATTTGCCAAGATATGATGGTGGTATAATGTGAAGTTTGGACAGCAGTCCATCAGTCTTTCCTGTGAGGTCATCTCTTGCCCAGTCGCTGCTATCTTGCCCTATAAAAACAAGAATTTAATTCCATGAAGCCAGTGCATACTGCAAAACCTATCTTTCATATTTCTGGATCCCATTCACTTTGATAAAATGCATGAGATATCTGTCAAACCATTGCCTTCATTTTTCACGCTTGGCACTCGCTAACAGTCACTTGTGTAAGTTTATTGACAAGACAAATGGGTGGCATGAGAGCACCCAACCCCTTTCCTTGTTTTCTTTATCAAACAGTTGAAAGTTTTTCTTTAAAAAACCCCAAAACAACAAAACAACCCACAACCAAAAAAAAGACAACAAAAACCCTGCCCTGAGGCATTTTTCCCTTTTTGCAGAAGGTCACTGAATACAGTTTGGTTTTCCTCTTATATGGCCAATACTCTAGGGAAGTTTACGCAATTAAAAAGAAAAATTAAACAGTATTGTTACCAGTGTTGAGAAATGAAAGGTGTGACAGTAACCTGCAGGGAATTGTATTTGAAGCTGGGAAAAGTCTTGTTTTATCCTTGTTACTTTTACTCGGGGAGATTAATTGCATTAGGAGGCATTATTTTGCTGTGAGACTGTTCCTGCTGAGCCTGTCTGTGGCCGTGTCCAGGCTGCTGTCTTGAAAACTTCTCATTCTCAGGACTTGATATTGCAAATTGTTAAGTGTGTGCTAATCATTTCGTAAATCCTGTTGAAATGACTTCTCCAGCAGGTGCGAGGCATGCTTGGGTGTTCGCTTGCTGAACCTCCAGTTTCAGCATAAAAATGTCAGAGTTCTTTCTCTGCCTCCAGCCTTTTGGGGTGTTTTAGGGTTATTTGTAACCTGGGTCAGGTCAGAGATTGGTTTATAATGGGGTAATGACTAGTGGCACAGGAAACCTCAGCAGCAAGGGTGCTGACACAAGACTCTGCTTAGCTACTGTAGGCAATTATCCATTGCTTCTTGTTACTCTTAATTCTTTATCCAGTGTTAAGTGGTAAAGAGCCACCAGTTTTCACTGATTTCCAGATTAATATTTGTGGTTCAATTTTAAAATTTTATTTTATTTTTAAATTAATCCAAGCTGGGAAAGATGGAATGACAGAGAAAGTACGTGAAGAGATTGTATGTGAGAATTTAAAATGTCTTTTTGGAGAGAGCCTCCACTTTCAAGAGAGCTTATTCCTAACCTAAACCAGCCGCTACTGCACTTAAAGAAGGGAGCAAAGCGAATGAAAACCTCCTGTCTTGGAAGATCAGAAGGTTAGGGTAGATGGTGTCAGTGCACTTTTGTTAATCAAACCTCAAAGTTTCCTTGGCTGCTGATCTCCTTGGATTTTAGAAACAGGATTGAGTCAATATTTACATAGGAAATCTCCAAGGGAATCTCCAGTACCTCACAAAGCACGTGGCTTCCTATGACATTCAATGGGGTGGACAGGAAGAATCGTCACACTTGTGCTGTCATATTGCAAAGAAATAATTTTAAAAATACAAAATCTTTGGATTACTAAATCATTTGAGTGCAGGAAATACTGCATACAGGCAGGGCCTTTGTAGGCTCCATCAAGCATCCTTCCTGCAGGTGGTGGTTGGGTGGGCATCTGATTACAGTTCGGTAGTAGCTGTAGTTGAAATCACCTAACAGTCTGCCAGTCTTCAGTGATTTGTGGGGTGTGTTTTACAATCCTGCTGCCATGCCTTTATTTGAGGATGGCTGTTTTTATCTGCCATCGCTGGTGATAGTTGATTTATTGCATGTTGGCTGCTTTTGCCTGTAGCACTAGGAGCCTTTGGTTCAGCCAGATGTTGGGGTGGGAGCAGCAGCGAGTGGTGGAGCACACCAACCTGGGAGTGTCCACCTGGAGCTGGAATAGGACATTGGTCCTCAGTCCTGCCTCCAGAGCACCTTTGTACGGCTTATAAACCCCTTGGAAAAGAAACATGGGTTTCTTCATGCCTTCCTGCTAGATTTCCTTTCTTTTCGTTTGTGGGTTTCCATCTATTTTTGAGGTGGAGGGAGCTGAAGCGCCAATTTGAACCTCTTCTGATGAACGGCACTGAATAAATATTATTACTTGGCAAATGAACGGAAAAAAAGGCCCTGTTTTAAAAGTAATTTACAGAAAGTACTCTTACAAAGTCCACAGACTGCCTGTTTCAAAATGACACACATGATTTCTGCAGGCGAGTGTGTGTCCACAGGGAGGACTCAAAATGCCGTAGCCCACTGCAACTCTGCGAAGGGAAGCAGACCCCTGGATGGACAGCAGGGCTAAAAACTCTTCACATGGGGATCATGTCCCAGACTTTCTATAACGGCAGCAGACCGTGACCTCCATGCTTCTCATTTTCCTCTCCTGTAGATGACACTGACTTGTATGAAGTTGTCTTCAGGTGTACAAACACTATAGAAGAAACAACAGGAACATTTTACGTCTTAGCTGCAGTTGTAGTAGTATTAAATAGTTTTTTCTTTCTTTCTTTCTTTGAAAAGCGAGTCCTCAGCTTCCTCGGGACTGTTAGAGAAATCTGAAAAAGAGCTCTGATTTGGGGGGAAATTTTGGCTTTCTTATCCTCTCAGATCTCAAAAATGTCTATTATTTTGACAATAATTTAGTCAGCAGAGAGGAACCAAGCCGTGACCCTGAACATTTTCTTACTAAAAGATGCCTAAGTATTCTTGGTAGTCACTTTTGAATTATATCCATGAATTATGTCAGTGAAACTAACGAGTATTCTCAGTAAACTTCACCTCTGTCAGAGATACTTGAATAAATTTTATAGCATTTAAAAATATTTAGTAACACTTATAACAGTGTTAGAAATAAAAATATGGGTAATAGATCATAATTTCCTCTCATCTCAAACATGTATTGTTTGTAAACATCCCATACAAGAGACTGGAATGAATATGGCATTTGCAAATGAAACATTTGTGCCAGAACTAAAGGTATGATGCAGTCCGTAAATTCATTTTCATGTGCAAGTTGCATTAGGACTCTTGCTGTCAAAACTCCATAGGATGGTTGGCTGGCTAGTTTCTATATTTTATCTTTATCGTTCTGTTTGTGCCCCCTTGCCATTGTCCGTCATTTGTTGCTAATTGTTCAAACCCTGTTTTGATGGCAGGATTATTAATTTATTCATGAGTTTCTCTGGGGTGGAGGATGAGCAAGGGGTTAATATTCAGCATGGTCCAGCGATTCAATGTGACATTGCTGCTGCTGTTATTCTGCTTTGAAAGACCTGATGAGCAAAGAGCAATGTCAAAAATAAATATCCATTTTTCTGGGGAACTTTTAATGATCCGTTTCTTTAGAGAAGGAAGCAAAGCACACTGCTGTGCACTTAAGCTGGAACCTGCAGTCAGGCAAAGGCATTTTGAGTCTGGGACCTCAGAAATTAAAAGAAAGCACCCTTGGAGGGCTAGAAATTAAAAGTTTGGCTTCAGCAACTTCTAATTCCAAACTCAGGCCTTCAGGGTGAAATCTAACTTCCAAGCCCATAAACTGGCTTTTTTTTTCTTTCTTCCTTTTGTCTTCTAAATGATACCTCTAGCTTCACCTCTAGTGCAACACTTGCAAGCTAAGATTTTATTTAATTTTCCTTCAGCCACAGCTGGACTCACCTGGGTTAGGGTCAGAGAGGAGGAAGCATAGATTTTTCCATGCTGTAGCGTTATTTTTGACTCACAGATGTGCTTTGCTGGAAGCACGGTAGAATGTCATCCTCTGACAAACCACTTGCTGGGGTAGATTCCTGTTTGAATGGGCTGGGGCTGTTGACCATCAGATTAGTTGAATGTGACTTTCACAGTGAACGTGGAGTTTGACTACATGGAGAAGCTGCAAAATGTTATCAGAAATTGAGATAAGGAAAAAAAAATGCGAGCTGGTTTGCTGTTTCCAGGGGTCAAACTCCAACGAAAGTCAAGCACAATACTGTACAAATATTCGTCTTGATGAATAGTGGGATGCTTGATACAGTTTTGAATTTAATTGGAATTTTTTTTGATCCAAGCAGGATGTTATCTGGAATAACAAGTGTTCGACACAAAGGAAACTGTGTGAAATCTCACCTAAAATATTTAACACAGTAGTGTTATTTTGTTCCTCCTAAATCAAACAAACCAGTTGAATTGTTTATCTTTGAGCCATGCAGAAGAAAAGTGGATGCCAAATATGGTTTAAGTCTTTTGCCTGCACCAAGAATCTGTCCTCTGTGAAACACTTTCTGAAGAAAACAAAGGCCTTTTGCTGGACTTCAGATCAGCGTAGTACAATAGGTTTTTCTTAGCTTCAGTTTTGGATTTGGTTTTGGCTTGGCTTGACTTTGGCTTTCACAGCAGGCCAGTTGCTTCCCCCACCATCGTTGATGTTTATTCCTGACAATCTTGTTGAAACTTTCTTGTTTCCTCCTTGTTTCATTGTGGGTTTTTCAAATATTATTCACCTGGATATGGTTACACAGTGCTAACTTAAGCCCTCTACTACAAACGTTGTTTATAAAGCCGTGGAGGAACCATGCTCATGCTCGTCATTTTGGAGATGATGGGGACAGCACATGTTGCTGCCTGCGGGTGACCACAGACCATGATGTGAGCACAAACCCTGGGGTGTGCAGGTGGGTGACTGAGACTCAGCTAGTCAAAGCCCTCTCTGACCCAGTGCCAAGATTTTCCTGTAGACTTCTTGTAAAGGAGACCAGATTTTGTCTTGTAACTTCTTGCCTTTACTTCTGTAGAAAAGAAACATTGACGACGATGCCAGACTTCCAGACTAAATTCAATCCTTGGCTGTGTTATCTCCTTTTGATCTTGTGCCAATATTGTCCTTGAAATAGCTCTTCTCCTCTCAGCTTGCATTTTGCTAGGTCAAACAAACTGTCCTCTTTTAGTCTTCCCTTGTATTATATGTTCTCCATTGCTTCAGTGATCACCGATACAGTTCTCTGCATCTTTGTTGGAAATCATTTCTCTGAGATGTGGTTAAAAGGATTTCAGGTGAGGTCACATCAGGGACTTGTACGACAGCATGGATATCTCCTTCTGTTGAATGTATCTTGCTGAGTAAGTTTTAACATTGAATTTTATTTTTCTGCTTCCTGTCGGTTACCTTCACCCTTTGGTGGACTTGAGTCTCTCTTTCCAAAGACTGTTTTTCTAACCAAAGACCTCCCAGCAGATTTCCCCCCCCTCCCCCCCTTCCTTTTTTTATGAACTTCCTCATTCTCTACGCCACGAAGCTTCATCCTGGTCTTAGTGTTCTGCTCTTCAGAGTCCTTCCACTTAAAAGTTGAGAAACACCCTTCTTTGGGATTATTTCTTTTCCTCTTTTCTCTGCGTTATCTCTCCTTGCTCCTAGTATCCTTTGAGAGAGATTTAATTATCCAGTTAGTCTGGAGCTTTTCTTCATGATTTTTTACCACCCCTTCTTTGTCCAGGATGCAAATTCCTACTAACTTTCTACCCAACAGCTAAAGAAATTCCAATCATCCTCTCTGCTCCTACCCCTAAGCTTATCTAAACTGATTTTGCTAAGTTCCCTTCATTTGTAAGAGTTTTTCCTCTTGAATCACCATTCTGTGATTCTGTGAATCAAAGGTGTAATTTACAGTTTTGATATTTTGCTATTAACTTGAGAAATTTAGATCATTTTCATTATTCACGGTCTCTTCCATTAGGCACCTGGGACTGGAAGTGCCTGTGGCAACTGGCAATCGCTTCCTTGGGGGGATCTTCAGACAGAGAGGACCGATGCAGCTCACACTGCACCATTGCTCTTACTGCTGAGCCAAAAGGTGCTCGGTTCATTTCTGAGGGCTCTTGTATGTAAGACGCTTTCTTGCTGGCAGCAGCTCTGCTTGCTCCCTGTCCCTGTAGCTAATGGAAGAAAAACTCATGTTGAGACCATCAAGAGTGATTCACAGGAGTATGAGGAGCCTTAGGGTCAATATATTACTGAATATATTTATGTACTCCTCCTGTACCCATCACTGGTGAGGTCCCACCACAAATAGTGTGTCCAATTTTGAGCCCCTCATGACAAGAAAGACATTGAGGTGCTGGACTGTGTCCAGAGAAGGGCAACGGAGTTGGTGAGGGGTCTGGAGCACAAGTCTTGTGAGGAGCGGCTGAGGGAGCTGGGGGTGTTCAGCCTGGAGAAAAGGAGGCTGAGGGGAGACCTTCTTGCGTTCTACAACTCCCTGAAAGGAGCGGGTAGCCAGGGGTGGTCGGTCTCTTCTCCCAAGGAACAGGTGATGGGATGAGAGGAAATGGCCTCAAGTTGTGCCAGGGGAGGTTTAGGATGGATATTAGGAAAAATTTCTTCACCGAAAGGGTTGTCCAACATTGGAACAGGCTGCCCAGGGCAGTGGTGGAGTTGCCACCCCTGGAGGGATTTAAGATGGGCAGATGTGGTGCTGAAGGACATGGGGTAGTGGTGGCTTTGGCAGTGTTGGGTTGATGGTTGGACTTAATGATCTGAAAGGTCCCTTACAACCTAGGAAATTCTATGATTCTATGTAGCAAAACTTGTATGTGCATAAGCGTATGTGTAGCTAATGTTGTAAATCATGCTCTGGTTCATAAGCAGAACTAAAGCTTAATTAGTAGCTGCTAAGTGTCACCAGAACAGCCCTGATTCGTAGGTGTGTCTCACTCTGCAGCTGTCAGCCAAACAAGCCAGATTCACTTCTGCACGTGTGTTAGCCCTAATTTCTAATTTCCTGCTCGCGCTGCTGTGCACACCAGGCCCCTTGCGGGTGCTGAGCTTCTCTCCATCACGTCGTTCAGGACTTGGGAGTTTTGCAGCCTGGAAGTGAGCTGCGCTCCTGGGCAAGGCTCATTATGCAAGGCGATAGTTAAGGAATACCCACTTGATGAAGAAAAGGAGGGGGGGGGGAAGTAAAAAGAAAACAAAAAAGGAAGTAGAATATTCTGTAGTAAAACAATAACCAGTTTGGACACAGGTTTTGGCTGGCAGAGCAAAATCTGCCACAAAACCTGCCAGAGAGGGTCGCTGAGGGGGAGCAGAACGAGCAGGGGGGTGACCTCTCCAGGACAGGGCAGACAATTTACCCAACTCCAACCCTCTGGGACTGAGTCAGGCCGGCATATGCTATTTCCCCTGAGTGTGATGGTCTTGAGTTATTTAACTCTAACTTAATTGTTTCTGCAATGGATGTTTTCATTAATTTCTTCCCAGTGACTGCTTCTACAGGCAGCCCAACTGCTTAGCTGGAAAGAAAACAGTTATTCCCTTATAAAGTTGGTAATAACAGGCTTTCTGAAAGCTTAAATGTGGTATTCCTTGTATATATTAATGACAAGGTGTTTTGTTATTGCCGTGCTAGTCTAAAGGTATTAAAGGAATTCATAAAGACTGGCCATATCTTTCAGTGGACCAGCTGGTAAGACTGATAAAAAAGGGTAAGATTTTAGCCATGTTGGTCCATTTATTTCAGTTCTGGTCAGTTTAGTTGTTCTAATAAAAAGATATAAATTCTTACACGTTTGAATTCTCCTGTATGTTGCTTACTTCTTGGTATTGATGTAAAATGCATGGGTTTTTTAATGTGAACGATCAGCATTGCCTGCCTACCTCTGTCTGGTAAAATCTACCAAGCCAGTGTTTACTCAACCTTTTAATATACGTTTTTTGAGGTACTACCTGCTACGACCATTCAGCTCATTGCTGAACTCATTTTCTCTAGGGTTAATGAGAACAAAACCTTTGAACTTGCTAGTTATTTCTGTATGATTTGGGACAGGGCTCACTCTAACTGTCTTTTCAGTGAAATTGGTTATATAAATTATCAAGGGTTAGACTATGAAAAAGTTTGATTAAGTTAATTAGAAATTCACAACTTGGCCTTTGGCCAAAATGTAATTTTCTTTCTCCAAACTCGATTTGAAACGAAATCTTATTGCAGGTTTTAATCTAAAAATTCACGAGTTTTCTTTGCTCTTATTTTCTACTGTTCAGAAAACAATGCAATGAATTAAATGTGTAGAAGTATTTAAATAAGGAACTTAAACATGGATGGATTCTGCTGTCAGGGTGGGGACTGTTGCCTTTGTTGTACAGCAGAGGCTGCCTTGGAAAGGCGTTTATCACCCGAGGTGAGCTAGCTTAGGGCAGATGCCAACCTCATAATCCTTCAGTGGGATACAAATGAGGGGCCAGTGCCTGTGCTGGTACCAGTGCTGGGTTCTGGACCTGCCATGGGCATCCGAGCATCTGTGCCTCTTATTTGTCCCTCGCAAGGTTTTGGTCCAGACAAGGTGACTCCTGCAGACCAAGCCTGGGCTGAGTTCAGAAGAAGGCACGAGCCAGGAACCATCCTTAGGATCTAATTTAGACCTGCAGCTTGGGCTGTCCCTGTCTCCAAACTGTTTCTGGCTTTGGGGTTACCAGGGGAGCTCGAAGTCTCTGACCGTCCTTTCTCATGGTTGCACGTGGATACATCCATGTCTCCGTGAGACCAGGATCTGACCACTGCCAGTGTTCGTCCTCCTGAGATATTGCAACCCTGAGCTGGCAGCACATCTCCACTCTGGGCAAATGTAAAAGTGCAAGGTGTGAAGAAGTGCACTGTCTTCTGGTTTTCCAAAAGTGGTGAGTAAGGAAACCTAGCACAAGAGAAGCCTAGGCCCCAGGTTGTGCCAGGGGAGGTTTAGGATGGATATTAGGAGCAATTTCTTCACATAAAGTGTTACCAAGCACTGGAACAAGCTGCCCTGGGAAGTGGTGGAGTCACCATCCCTGGGGGGTAGACGTGGTGCTGAGGGACATGGTTTAGTGGTGGCTTTTTCAGTGTTAGGTTGACAGTTGGACTCGACGACCTTAAAGATCCCTTCCAACCTAGATGATTCTATGATTCTATCTTTCCTGATGTGTCAGAAATATGTTTACCTCTGAAGCAGAGCAGAATTGGCATCTATACCCACAGAGTAGTTGTGGTAGTGGCCGGGTCTCTCTTTTTCTCTAAACAAAGTTTCTGCCCTTGGGTTTTGCTGCTTGGGAAGCTGTTTCTCAGCAGTGGTGCACAGCAGAAGCCGCGAGGCTGAACTGTGCAGGAGGATGGAAAAGTTAAACGCTGCACAACTTGCAGGTCCGTGGGCTGGCTCTTGCTCCAGTGCAGCAACAAAAGATGAACACACTCCCCTGCTGGGACTTAAAAAACCAAAACAAACTATTTAAAGGCCAGGTTTTTTTCAGAAATTTTACAACTGGATCTACCTTGGCGATGGGTCTTTGGGTTCAATGGTGGCTCCAGATCCAACTGAGACACTGGGGCCATGGGCTATCCCGCCCAGTGCGTATAGCAGAGAGTTCATAGACAGAACCTGTAGACTCTTTTCCTGCTAACTTGAAATACGACTCTCTGAATGGCTTACTCTCTCCATCCCTCTGCTTGCATGGTTTTGAACAGATGATTCTGTGATAACGCAACCAGGTATCATTAGCCTCTGCAGTGTGTTTTGATGTTCCCAGGGGAAAGTGCTACCAAAGTGAGTGATTTTGTTGGTACTTCTTTTTAATCATCACTCTGTTGAATGCAAGATGAGGGACCAGTGTTCCTGACGATACAGGACATAAGGAGGGAGAGGGATGTAGAGCCCCAGGTAGGCACTGCAAGGCCGGCTGCCTTCTGTCATGCTTAAACCCCCTTTGGGACAGGAAAGCAATACACTCGCTATTCCAGCTAAATGATTTTATAATCACCCCCAGCCTTCGTTTTATTCTTCTGCCCATTCACTATTTTAATTATGATTTTTTTTCTCCCTGGGCAGTAAAACCTCTTGGATTTTGTCTTTTGGTTCAGTTATTTCGGGAACTCATTAAATGCCTAAGTCACGTGTTCGTTATTGGAAAGTGAAAACAACTCTCTAGCTGTGCCATGGGAGAGACTTCATGGTGAATTACCGTAGTTAAGTAGTAGCTTAACAGCTTGAGACTCTTCTAACATTAGGCAGGGTTTTTTTAGACCTTTAATGCATGGCAGATTACGATGCTTCCTGTACTGAATGGTATGAGGTTATTGTCTGTGGTTGGTTTAATATGGATCCTTGTAGAAGGATAACACACAGTCCTGTACATGCTGGAAAAGAATTAGATAATGTTCTCTGTTTGACGAGGACAAGGAATGATTTAAATAAAGGGAGGGGGGAAAAAAACCACCAACAATAAGCAAAGCCCATCCTACTGCTTAGCTACTCATATATCTCTTGTGTAATAGGATTCAGGCTAGAACCAAAATTGAATCATGATATGATACATCAAACTTCAAATTTCACTGTAGTGTCATATCTAGACAAATAATTTCTTCTGAAGAAGCTGGTTCCTCTCATCCCTTTACTCCCGACAGTTGAGATCATTGAAACCTCTAATGCAACTGGGAGTGCTAAAGAGCCCCATAACTTGCCCTGAGAAGCACCGCAGTCAGTGGTGAGACAGCGGAGACGAGGAATCAATGCTGCGGGACTCTGCTGGCAGCAGCCTCATGGAGACCGACAGAGAGATAATGCCTGTGTCCCTGAGTGTCACTCTGGGTGATAGATGCTGAGGTGCAAGATATTGCTGTTTAGTGACTGAAACAAAAACATGAGAACAAGACTACTCACTCATGAGCTTTTATGGCCGTCCTTTCTGGGCTTTGGTATTCTTTAGAGCACAATGGCAGATTGTATTTTTTTTTATGCCAGTTGCTTACTTAATTGGGAAAAAATGTGTCTGATCTGAAAAGTACTAGGTTGTGAGCTCAGTAGAAAGTTGACAGGAAAAAACTCTCCTGAATATCAACGAGTATTCTAACCTGAAACTTGAATCTTTTGGGATTCACCTATCATTTGGTATTGGATGGTAATTTTGGATCACAGAACTAGCTAGAAGTAATAATCCAAATATTTGCAGGTGTTCTTCTTTAATCAGTCATAGTTAATATGTGTTCATTCTGGGTGTACAGACAAGCTTAGAGATATATAACCTAAAATGAGGCCAGATGATGCAATGGGAAACCCAAGCAAATGTGTGAATACTCTCTGCAGATACCGTCTGCTGTAGCAGAGAACTACCGTCCTCTTCTAGGATAGGAGGAAAGAAACACAAGCCAAACACCTCTACTGAAAATTGAGAGGTTGGTAATGAAATAGGCTCAGGTTTGCTTGGTGATCCTTATTTTCCCTTACAAGATTGTGCCCCCTTCAACTCAAAATGACCCAGCTGGGTACGGTTCCTCAGTGCAGCCTCTCACCCAGGGGGATTGTCATGCAGCCCCTTTCGGAGCTCCTGGCAATCCCTGGGGCACCCCTAGGACTGGCTGCGGGGCAGGGGCTTAGTGGTGGGGAAAGAGATAGAGAGGCTCCTGCCCCCATGCAAACTCCATAGACCCCTTGTCCACAGGCTTCTGTACTTTTTTTGGGGGGTTGAATTAGTTCTTATTCCAGTACTGAAAGGGGGCTTACAGGAAGGATGGGGAGGGACTCTTTATCAGGGAGAGTAATGATAGGATGAAGGGTAACGGTTTCAAACTGAAGGAGGGGAGATTTAGATTGGATATTAGGAAGAAAATCTTTACTGTGAGGGTGATGAGACACCGGCCCAGGTTGCCCAGAGAAGCTGTGGCTGCCCCATCCCTGGAGGGGTTCAAGGCCAGGTTGGAGGGGGCTTGGAGCAACCTGGTCTGGTGGGAGGTGTCCCTGCCCAGGGCAGGGGAGTTGGAACTCGACGTTCTCTAAGGTCCCTTCCAACCTGAACCATTCTATGATTCTATGAATAAGTTTTAAGAAAGAGTCAAATGGCACATGGCACTGCCCATCGAGGCTGCTGGTTACACAGGAGGCAGCAGCTCCCTGAGACAAAAAGCCAGCTGTGAGCAGCAACCAGGTGGTCCTCAGCATCTTATCCTTTCCATCCTGCTCCTCTCCCTCTGCTCTTGTGCAAAATCCCCCAGCTGCAGCCAGCGACTCTGGCACTGAGAGGAGATGGATCAAAATTCAGCCGCTCGGTAAAGGCACAGACACTCAGGGCTCTGAGAGCGCTTGCAGCCCTGTGGTCTGTTCCCCTGGTTACAGCTAGTCCCTTCTCCCTCTCCGTGCTGCTATCTTCTGCATCTTCCTAAACCACAGCGGGTAATCCAAATGCAATGCATTATGTACTGGCACCAGGAATCCTATTTGTTTTGCTGTGTTAGGTCCCAGGAAGGCAGTGGCTGCAGAGGGCTTTAAACGAAAACCATGCTTTGCCTTTGTATCTTTGTTACTTATTAAAAAGTGCAAGAAGGAAAACAGGAGAACAGCCCCATACCCTTGCCTTTTTTGATCCCAAGAGCATTAGAGAAGCTAGCAATTAAAAGGAAATACAACTTTCTGCTTCTACTTGAGCAGGCTTGATAGGTAGCTTAAAAAAAAAGGCAGAAAATAGAGAGTCTCACATGCCTCTCTCATTTTTCACAGGAGAATGCCCATTAAATGTCAGAACCATGAATTCCCATGTAAGGAGCTCAGCCTCGTCCTGCTGAGTGATGTGCACTGTGCTGTGCACGGCATGTACACAGCACTGCAGATGTACGGTGCTGGGGGGAAGGGGCAGTCTTTTGCAAATATTCCCAGAGTTTCGGACAGGCTCGTATCTGGTCCCTGCACCTGTGCCCTTCCCCACCTATTCGCTTAGGGTTAAGCAGGTTAGTATTGTCAAGAGAAAACTATCCACGAGGTAGTGTCAAATAGTTTCGAAACAAGTTTTGAACTCTAATTTTTTCTAGTTTTATTTTCACGAGAGAAAAAGGAGGAGGAATGAGCTACGCAGGGAATGTCTGTGACCTCTAAAATCCAGCTGGGTATGCTAGCAGCAAGTCCTGCCTAACAAAAAAAAAAAAAACCACAAAAAAACCCACAAAAAAACAAGAACAGAAAAGGCAGAAAACCAATAGCTTTGACTCTTCTTCTGGCCCATCCCACCACTCCTACCCCCTCTTTTCACTGATTGCAACCAGCACAGCCCCGGCCACGCAGCAGGGCGGTTTTGCGGTCGTGCTAGTTCCCAGCAAGACTGGCTCCAGCGTGGAGCCCAACTAATAAGCCCCACAGAACTTATTAGCTCAGGTTTTGTGGAGTGTGTCGCCTCTAATGAGGGTGTGCTTTGCTGCATAGGGAGCAGTGAACTAATGCACCCAGCGAGGATGGGGTCTCCCAGGTTTCAGACCCTGCTCTGCATGTGAAGACGTGGATGATTTGTAATGCAGGTCTTTCCATCGCTATTCAGGGAGTTCTCCCTGCTGTTCATGTTGATTTATAACAATTTTTGAACTGCTGGGAAAGTTGCAGAATACTGGAGGAAAGTTGAATTTGTATTGCTGTTAAAAAAAGGGGGCAGGGAGGGAAAAATGTGGTAAGGTAACCAGTACAAAGCACTTGCATGGATGCTGCAGGCATGCTGCTTTCTGTAAGAAAGGGTGATGCAAGCTCAATGTGGCACATATGAAAAGGCTTAAAACATAGTTAGCTGATTGGTTTCAGGATGATTTTATTGATTTCTGTTTCTAGGGGTGAATCAGGTGGTTGTGGTCTTGCTGCAACTTCTGTGCTGCCTTAGAATGATAGAATGGTTTGGGTTGGAAGGGAACTTAAAGCCCATCCAGTGCCACCCCCTGCCCTGGGCAAGGACACCTCCCACCAGACCAGGTTGCTCCAAGCCCCCTCCAACCTGGCCTTGAACCCCTCCAGGGATGGGGCAGCCACAGCTTCTCTGGGCAACCTGGGCCAGGGGCTCACCACCCTCACAGCAAACAATTCCTTCCTCAGATCTCATCTAAATCTTCTTCAATTTGAAGCCATCACCCCTCATCCTACCACAACATGTCCTTGTAAAAAGTCCCTCCCCAGTTTTCCTGTAGGCCCCCTTTAGGTTCTGTAAAGCTGCTATAAGGTCTCTCCGGAGCCTTGTCTTCTGGCCTTCTAGCATGTGTTTTTCTGGAAGGATCTCCTAAAAGTTGTGGGGAGTCAGAGGGAAGCTTGCACCACTGTAAGTGAAGAATATGCCTCAAAGCAGAAGAGTTCAGACACCTCTTATCCTTCCCTTATGTAGGTAATGTGGTAATGTTCTGCAAGGGCAAAAACGGAGAGCAAAACTGATAAGAGGTCATCTTTTCCAACTCCTGCCCCATTTCATGGCTTCTTATTGAAATGTCACAGGAAATAAAAACAAGACTCTGGCTTCGCCTAGTGAGAAGTGACCAGGTCCCCAGACTGGGAACTGAAGCCGGGTAAATGTAGGCTGGTGATGAGGCTCACATTTAGAGGAGATATATAGCCATGGTGGGTAATTTTTAAGCTGGTTGTATGTTTTCCCGAAGAAAGTCTCTTGTTCAAACAGGATTTCATTCTGGGCAGTGTGGTGTTTTCCTTGGGAGGTTGGACTATTGGCTCCTGCTTGTGCGAGGTTTTCAAGCACTGACTGCCCAGCACCGAGTATGAGTTGATGGTTGCTCTGGTTTTGCTACTGGTCATGTAGGAGTTTACATGTCAACTTGGCAGACTTCAATAAACTCTGCTCTGCTTTCTTAGCACAGCTATTTTTGCACGTGACTTGCGGGTGTGGAAAGCGAGGCCCATGAAGTCAAGTCACTTCTCAAGGCCTATGTGGCAGAGTGTGGTGGCATGTGGAGAGCTCCTGTGAGGGTGGTGCTGGCAGGAGCGCAACGCCAATGTGGTGACACCCCTTCCATAGCTCCAGTAAGTCACTCAGGTGCTTGTGCATGGAGCTGCATGGCACCTTGCAGACCTACCAAGGCAGGATTCCTCCATCTCTCACGTGTGGCCCTGGCTCATGTAGGCAATGAAATGCCTTGTTGTGTGGCTTCTTGTTGAAATCTGGAAGGGGAGGAACAGCATGAAGAGCAGTGTCCTGTGGCTCTGGACTGAGACAGTGGTTTTTGGCTTAATAGCCTGATTATCTCCCTTTCTTCCCTCTTACTGTACTTGTTTTAATGCCTACAGTGACACACAGTGGTGATGAGTTTCTGCTGTGCCAAAGCCTTGACACAGGGAGATAGAGGACATTGTCGATGGTTGAAATGGTGACTGCCAGGCTCCCCTTGCAGGAGCACCCTGCCATGGGCTGTGTCTGCTTGCTGATGTGACTCGGGCTGCAGGCTGCTCATCAGATGGTCAGATGAAGAAGCTTTGGAGCTTTTTACTCTTCCATCCAATATATTACCCATTTACTACTGATTTTTTTCACGATCAGTAGAGAATTGCGGGTTTCATAAGCTGATTTGTACCATAAACGCCGCACTCAAATCCTCTTTATTTTTTATGACAATGCAATTTTTTTTTTTATCCTTGTGTAAGCAGCCGCGAAATAAAAGTTAGCTTTTGACTGTTGTATTTCCCTTCTTCCTTATGCTCCCATTGTGCTAGAGAGCCCGGCAGGAAAGCGTGTCTCCGTTGCTCCTTAGGAGAACGTTTTTCAGTGTCATTGGATGTGTTCGCCTTTCATTTCTAGGTAGTGCGTTTGCAGGGGAGTAGATGACAGTTTTCATCAGGATTGTTCCATTGTGATATTCCATTGCTCCATTTCCCAAGAAGGTTATTTCGTTGGTTCCCCCCCTCCCCCTCCGGCTTTGAGAAGGAAAATGTTGATGAGAAATCTTGAGCTGTCTTCCTACTTGAGCTGCTGCTCCATACTGGGTAGCTTCAGGCAAGCCCCTATTTCCAAATCCCACCTCCTCCAGCTATTAAGATAGTAAAGAAGCATGCTGATACATCTTGTTTGAAAGGTCTCGAAGTGGGGGGCAAGCCGTAAACAAATGCGCTGAATTGGAAAATGGATGAAAAAAAAAAAGCATCTGTTTGTCAGCCGTCGTCCCTCCGAGAAGCTACGGTACCTGTAGTGTGACCAGAGCTGTGCCCGTGGAGCTGGTGCTGGGGTGGGTTGATGCGGCTGGTGAGGAGGAGAAGGAGGAAGGAGGGAGGCGTCTCCACGGAGCAGAGCAGATGTGCTGGGTCTCCGTCATCCAGAAAACGCTTCTTGCTGGCCGCGCAAGGCAACCCCGCAGGTCAAGGTCAGGTTGCTGGCAGCCTGCATCCCTGCGGAGCTGAGCCAAAGTGGTGTTAAAAAAAAAAAAAAGAAAAAAAGAAAACCAAATACCAAAACCCCCTTTTTCCTCTGGTTTTGATGGCCAGCCCTGTGCCCACTGCTGTGCTTTGTGAGCAGTGGGGACTCGGGGGGAATGGGCGGCTGCGGGCAGGCACCGATGCTGGGCTGCTCCTGACATTTCCGCCTGCGAATGCCCAACCAATTGGCGAGGCTGGAGCAGCGACACATGAAATATGATGATTTTCTGCTGAAGAGGAGGAGGAGGAGGAGGAAGGAGGGAGGGGGGGGAGAGGGTGGGTGGACCGCTTGCTCCCGATGGTTTGCATGCCGGGGGCTGCGCAGAGGACTGGCCGGAGCAGAGCGCGGGGTGCAGAGCCGCAGCGCCCCGGGGATGGCCCCTTGCTCCCTGCACCCTGACCAGGAGGATGCCATTGCCACCCAGGTGGGCCGGGCGCCGATGGCAGCAGGAGAGGCGCGAGGCTGCCGGGGGACACTGCCAGGGGGTGCCAAGGCCTGGGCACGCACAGCTTTGGGGGAGACCCCCTGGCCCCCTCCCGGGGATGGCTCCGGGGAGTTATGCCATGCACGGGGCTGCCGTCGCTTTGCGATGCTTGTTAGCGGAGGGCTGAGCTTTTTTTTTTTTTTCTTTTTTTTTGGGGGGGGGGCGCTTTTTGGTTTGCTACAAAAACCCGAAATCCCACTCCTGGAAGAATGCTTTATTGCTGTGCCAGGGCTGCTGGGTTCAAACTTTGCAGCCTGATCCTTAGTTTGATGGGAAGCACTTGACAGAGCTCCTCTCTTCGTGTCATTAACCCTCTCACACCGCTGCCTGGGATGGAAACTGTTAACACCTAAAAATTCAGTTGCAAGAAATTTAACCCTGATAAGGACCGGCCGTACAACTCCCTGAACTGCATCCAGCAGCTGTTCATTTTTATAATGACTATGCATTTATCCAAGAGCCGAGTGGCAAGTTTTCCGTTTATTATTATTCTCCCAAAAGATGGGG